>JARBWK010000007.1:45197906-45531082 GCA_030556195.1 Anolis apletophallus | reverse complement strand
ATGTATTTCTTAGGAAATATATTTAATGTTAGACCTCACGGTATCTTTCAAAAAAATAAAGATTGCCACAGGAAGAACATGATCCCCACATCAGCATAGGCACATCTGTGCTTAAGTGCGTTCAGCAGTTCACCTACCCGAGAAGCATCATCTCTTCAGACGCCAAGATTGACAAAGAGAAAGATCACAGATTAGCAAAGGCATATAGTGCATTTGGAAGGCTTCACAAAAGAGTCTGGAGCAATAAGCACCTGAGGCAAAGCACCAAAATCAGTGTGTACAGAGATATCGTACTTTCTATTCTCCTCTATGGATCTGAAACATGGGTCACCTATCGCCAACACCTACGACTCCTCGAACGCTTTCACCAGCGCAATCCTAAATATACACTGGACCGACTATGTGACTAATGTTGCTGTCCTTGAGCAAGCAGGGATCACCAGCATTGAGGCCATGCTATTGAGAACACAGCTGCGCTGGGCAGGGCACATCCATAGGATGGAGGACCACCGCCTCCCAAAGATACTACTCTATGGTGAACGCGCCACGGGTCAGCGCAAGAGAGGCGCCCCAAAAAGAGATATAAGGACTCCCTGAAACAACATCTCAGGCTCGGCCAGATTGATCACCAACAATGGTCCACCCTGGCCTCACATCGGGAGGCATGGAGATGCACTATCCACAATGCTGCAGCCTCCTTTGAGAAGACATGCCGAATGGGTCTCGAAGAGAAACGACAACGCAGAAAGAACCGCAACTTGGAAACAACATCACCCAAGGAGACTTTCCGCTGTGCTTTCTGCAACCAGACTTGTCTATCTCAGATTGGCCTTTTTATTCATCAACGTGCTTGTAAAAAGCGTGGGATGAGTCCTTCCTGAATCTTCATTCGCGAAGTAATGCTGAGAGAGAATGTATTTCAGTTCTGTGTTTCAATGGTTTCCCAGGACTGGTACCCCCACAGTCTTTATGCATTTAAAAAATCATGCTAGAGAAATTACCCAGTAAACCACTTTGAAATAGTTTCAAATGAAGATGATATTCCAACAAAAACAATGATCAAGTGATAACACTAGTCACTGCAAAAGTATATTTTTGATGCTGATTGCATTAAAAAGTAGAATATTGGTCAGATGTCTTTGTTTGTAGAACATCTCGTTTTCTGTGGCCAAATACAAATTTTCAGTTTAAATGAGAAAAATGCTTGTCCAAAGTGTAAACTTCACATTTCCATAAATTTTCTTTTTAAAAAAACTCAGGAGCTTTGAGATAAATAAGGATCACGGGTCCTTCCTGATGTTACTGTAGTTGGTGCCAAGCTTGCACAAATAGGTCTGATAATACAGAGGTCTATGGTGATGCAGAGCTTTCATTTCGAAAGAGCGGAGGTGGAGAAAAAGCAAAGAGGAGAGCTCCCGAGGAAGAAATGCCTTCCACATCCTGTACTGGGTCAGCAGCTAAGCACAGAGCAGAACTGGTGGTTTTTGACTCCCAGTCTACCACTCAATCAACTAGACCACACCGCTATGTTGAAATGCTATCTGGAGAAAAACTTACCACTGGAAATCAATCCAAAATGACTGGAAGACTTTAATCCCTTAGTGAAAGAAACAGGGAGCTACCTGTAAGGGTGAACCCTTGTTTAATAAATAATCAGCATGCAAACACAATAATTCAAACTCACTCCATAGGGTATAAAGGGACTGCTATCTTGTAGGGTAACCCACAATGCTATTTGCGCTGACCTCTTCACATCACATTGAAAGAAAACAACTTTAGTCGGTCCCTAGATGCTAGTGGATACTCTGCAAATCAGATTAATATAAGCCCTGGGACAGCTCAGTTTCTCTTAGTAAATACCACCTGAAAAGTTCAGATTCCACCACACCCCACAAAAGGAATAGAAGCAGAATGAAAGCATTCTCACAGAATGATTATGCGCGCGCACACACACACACACACACACACACAGGCAAAGGTCTCAGTAGACTACCTCAGTTCTACAGTTAGACTCGTAGCTTTGAACAAAAAAGACTCAAAAACAGTTTGGGTAAATTTATAAAAGGTATTTTTGGTTTCTGTTTTGACTATCTTGAGTTGTGATACAACACAGTTTTTGTGAACAGGAAAAAGTTTTTGCTCCCCGCCCCCCGCTGCTGCCTCATTCCCCAAGCATCCTAATCTCACTGATTAATTCCTACTTCTTATGATGTCTTTTTCACTCAGGAAGTTAAGAATTCATCACTTGTGTATAGATCTGGCCTCTTCAAGGCACACATGGATGAAAAGAGAAAAATGAAAGACTCTGTCGACTGGACTACATCCACCCTCTTGATCAGCCTACTGTGTACGGTGGGAATTTCTAGTGATTAATTTCAGATGTACGGATGTTTCCAGGAAAACCAGACCTTCTAACACATGGTGGCAAATTCCTGGCTGCTTTGGAAGTAACAATATGTCATTAATGCCACAAAGCTACAAAACGGTTCATGCCCCTGAAATGGAAAGATAGCGGAAAATTGCTTCGGCATTAGTTATTTTGCCTGTAAGGGCTGAGTAGTTCAACAGAAAATAGTGTATTTTTAAACTATGTGTAAGATCAAGGTTAAAAAAAGTAGGTATTCTAACACGACAAATTGGACACCTTGTGTTAGGAAGGACCAAATACACACAAAATGTGCCTTTGCCTTTGCTTATATACATTAGAACAGTGTTTCCCAACTGCTGTGACGCGGCACAGTAGTGTACCGTGACGGACCTCCTGCTGTGCCGCGAGAAAAGCTCTCTGCCCCCCTTCCTTCCCCCTTCCTCCTGCCGAACTTCTGCTGCTTGGGGGAGGAGGAGGAAGGGCAGGGCGGCGACGAAGAAAAAGAAGGGGCCGGGGCGCCGCCTCCTTCGGCCGTTTCCCCAGCCAGCCTCCGATTCGCCATGACTCCCGCCCCTCGCTTGCTGAAACCGCGTGGAGGAGGATCCCCACCCACTGAAGCCCATCCACCACTCATGCTCCTCCTCCTCAGTGAGTGAGGGGTGGGAGTCATGGCGGAGAACGGCACCGAGGACGGGGGCCATGACTCCCACCCCTTGCTCGCACTGCCCTCTCAAGGCTGGAGAAGCTGTGGGAGAGCTGAAGCCGGGGGGCATGGCCTGGCCTGGCTTCTCCACCTCTCCCGGCTTCGGCACTTTCAGCAGCTGCTCCCAGCAGGCCCCCACCCCACAGCCATTCTTTACTGTGTTAGAGTGTCATTTTGTGTCATTTTGGTTGGTGGTGTGCCCCCGGATTTTTTTAATGTTAAAAGTGTGCCGCGGCTCAAAAAAGGTTGGGAAACACTGCTTTAGAAGGCCGTTTCTGCACAGACATTAGCAGTTCTTATCTACTATTCCGCAGTGATTAAGTTATGAATCTGCCTTAGCTAAATAACTAAGAGGAAAATTCAGTGGCTCATGAACCAAAGTACATCTCAACCCATTGATGCTTACGTCATTCCTGCTGTGTCATTAAATTTGTTCTGCCGGAATTGGTACTTCTCCAAAACTGGGCTTCTCCTGTTTTTACCAAGATTTCCCAATCACTATAATTTGGGCAAATTAGTCTATTTTACTCCACAGTTAATAGCACAGCCAGTAATGAAATAGAGGAAATACTGGCCAAGATGTTTAACATGGTTAGATGGTTTTGAAGTAGAGTGCTAATTTGTGTGGATGTGTTCCTTCTCACTTAATCATAAATACTTAGTAAGTTAACCTCTTGTTTCTCTCCATTTTTCCAACAGCATAAATATTTTTCCAACTGTACATTTAAAAAGCACCTTCAAAGGTCAGACTCATGACTTTAATTTGGGTGCAATCAAGCATTTTTGTGCATTTTTGTAGCACTTCTATTAAGTATGCTAAATCAAAAGTCAAGACAATTTTAGTGTATTTAAAGAGACAAAATAAATCTAATACTTTTGGGAAAATGATGCCATAACCTTTTGGAAAATGGCATTCATAACTATTTGGGAAAATTAGGAATCTCCTTGAGATGATGCTCCCGAAAGTACACTGTTCTATTATGCTTTAATGTTGTTTTAAAATACCTTTTAAACCATGCCCGAATTACTCATAATGCCAACGAGGCCATGGCCTAGGGGCGCAAGCCGAGGGGGGGGCGCAGATCACGGACCACAAAAAAACTGGTCCGCACCCCTCTTTCCCACTTTCTCATGCCCCTCCTCGCTCCTTCTCCCGGCAAAGTCTCTGCTCTTTCTCGCACGCTCTCTCTCTCGCGTGCTCTCTTTCTCGCTCTCGCACGCTCTCTCCCTTGCTCTCGCGCGCGCTCCCTCCCTCTCCCTTGCGCGTGCTCTCTCTCTCTCACGCTCTCTCTCTTTCGCACTTTCTCTCTCTCTCGCACTCTCTCGCACGCTCCCTCCCTCTCTCTCGGATGGGAAGCAGCAATGTCACCTAGACCTCCGCCCACTTTGGTTCCTATTGGGAGGGAGGCGCTTACGTCAACCAGGCCACACCCCCTTCATTTCCCATTGGTAGACAGGCAGGCTCTCCCCAAGCCTCCCAACTCCCGAGGAGACCTTAAGAGCACAGCATACAAACTTGCTCCAAAGGCGAATAAGATCATGAATAACTGAATAAGATCATGAAGTTGAACTGCTATTTCATTACGAATTTGCACACTCAGTTCCTGTTTGTTTTCTGTTTGTGGTGTTTAAAGTAATGGTACCATGAAAAAAGATTAAAGGGATGCATTAGGCAACATTAGATAGATTAAATTTTATTTGAAGCCCCCCTGCCCCCTCTCAAAATATTCACTTAGAATTTGTGTGTGCTTGCATTTGGCTTTGGAGTTTTATGATAAACAATAAAGCAAAAATAGTCTCTTGTGTGACAGATCATGACATAAAACCAGCAAAAAAGCCTTCAACTGTGTTGATTTGAAAAAGAAAATAAACATTTGTTCTCTGCTGTCCCACTTTCTCAGCAGCTTTTAAAATACCCCAATTTTCCTTTCCTCTTTCATAATTCTATTATCGCAAGCTTAGTTAAAAGTATATTACATTCAATTAACTCATTAGGAGCAAAAGGTGATGAGGTCTTATCCTTCTCAGTGGGCTAATTTGGGTCCCCCCTCCAGGCTTTCATAAACTTGATACATACATTCCAGGTGTCCTCTGCATAAAACAGTATGCTTTCTATGCGTTTTCCCTGACCACATCCTTTTCCTCAAACTCTGATGTTGCTTGTTCATACATCTGTAAAATGTTTCCAGTTATGACTAGGGTAAATACATTTAATCTATGGAACTTGCATAACCTATAACCATAACATAAGTGATCCTGGATTCATTGTTGAGCCTGGAACCCCAGGTCTCGGCGGTGGCCAGGGGAGCTTTTGCACAGCTCAGGCTTGTGCGCCAGCTGCACCCATATCTTGTGAATTCGGACTTGGCCACGGTGGTCCACGCTCTGATTACATCTCATATAGACTACTGCAACGCTCTCTATGTGGGGTTGCCTATGAAGACTGCCTGGAAGCTGCAATTAGTCCAGTGCGCAGCGGCCAGACTACTAACAGGAGCGGGGTACAGGGAGCGCACAACTTCCCTGTTGCGCCAGCTCCACTGGCTGCCAATTAGCTTCCGAGCACAATTCAAAGTGCTGGTGTTGACCTACAAAACCCTATACGGTTCCGGCCCAGTTTACCTGTCCGAACGTATTCTCCCCTATGAACCGTCAAGAGTGCTAAGATTGTCTGGAGAGGCCCTGCTCTCGGTCCCACCACCTTCGCAGGCGCGTTCTGGTGGGGACAAGGGACAGGGCCTTTTCTGTGGTGGCCCCCCCGGCTGTGGATTTCCCTCCCAAATTAAATTAGATCTGCCCCCTCCCTCCTGACTTTTAGGAAGCAGGTGAAAACGTGGCTGTGCAATGAGGCCTTCGCAGAATGAAGGAGGAGATTGCGAATCGACTAAAGCTGCTAACCACTAGATACGGACCGAATATATGGATTGAGTTGGACTTGATTTTACTTTGGCTAAAGGCTTTAAAAATGTATTTATTGTATGTGTATTTGTTAATTTTATTGTAAATTTATGATGTTTTTAGATTTTAAATGTTAGCATTGACTACTTGCTGTTTGCCGGTCTGAGTCCCTCTTCAGAGGTGAGAAGGCCGGGGTATAAAAGTTTTAAATAAATAAATAACCTATATATTAATGTATATATTTAGAAATTTTAGTAAAAAAATACACTTGGAAAACCTAGGTGGATTGATTGATTGGTTAATGTGATTACTGTACCTTAATTCTTTGAAAAAAAGGAACCACCTTCTCTTCTGAGTAGTGGCAAAATGCAAGAAAGCTTTGTCTGGCCTGGGAGAACCTAAAAGAAGCACTGATCTCATGTACTCTCTCTGCCATGATGCCGCTTCTGGCCCTTTTGAATACCTGGGTGGGGAAATGGTAGTGGCAACCAGGGACAGTTGGCCCCTTTGAGACAGTGTTGGTACTTTTCCCGTCTCCTCAAAATGACCCTCAATTTATCCACGGGTGACACCAATCTCCACTGCCATATATCTCAGGATCTGATCCCTGATTTGAACTGGATTATGTGAGTCTACCCTGCCAGATAATATATGAGTCTTCACTGCCAGATAATCTGGGATTAAAATATAATCTGGGATCAGATCCTAGGGTATAGGGCACGAAATCCCACATTATCTGACAATAAAGCAGATATTGTTGGATTTTCTGCCTTGATATTCTGGGATATAGGGCTGTGTGGAACGGTCCTGAGTCGACTGCCAACTGGAGTTAGGCTCATGTTTTAACTAATGTACTTTATGTTGTTTTGAAAGTAATTACAATTCAGTTTAACATGTTCATATTTGCATTTTAAATACCATCTTATTTTACAGTATGTCAACATGATGACTAATTCGGTAATTGTTACCTTACTAATAAACACTACATAGTCAAAAAAAGTTGGCACTATATACTTGCACAACAGTTAAAATCCTAGGTATCTGCTTTCTCCTTTCAATTTCTAGACTTATATAATATTGACTTCAGCTTCCGAACAAGAACAAATAAAAAAACACTGCAGTTTTAAATGTATTACTGAATGGTTTATTGGCTTTAACAGAGGGGAAAATCTTAGTTTAAACTTCTACTGAGCATAATTAATGGCTATTGACTTGCAAATGAAGAACAGGTGACACTTAAATTAGGAGATAAATGATCCTGTGTTCTTATGTGACAATGGCTCAGTAATTGTTACAAAGCTGCAGCCCCAGCCGGTCCAATCATAATGCCAGATCATGTCTAGAACACAAAGGTTTCTCTGCGATAGGTATTCAGCCATTCACATCTTTATACAGCTGTACAATGATTTGGTCCATTTATTCTCTGATGGGGCTGCCCAACTGCGGTAAAAGTTCAGCAGTTCTCACCTTCCTGTTCACATGCTGAACCCCATGACCCATGACATGGCCAGGCCTCAATCTGCGATAAAATCACTGCCTGAGCCTGGCTATCTTTTAACCATCATGGGGTCACATATTTAAGGAATTTTTGGTGAGGTGAAGGAAGAGCCAAAGTTTTCTTCACTTTCTCGGCAGAATGGCCCACTGAGATAGGCAGACATTGACTCATTATTGCAACAGGATTTCCAAGTTGCTTTTTTTTTGCAGTATAATACAACATTTTGTTAACAAATATTTGTGTAAGACCCAATTCCTAAATATACATCCAACCAAGATATTAAGTGGCCCTAGTCTTTTAAAGTGAAATTGTTTTTGAATGGTTTGAGACTTCTACAAAACTCAAAGTCTATGAAATTTCCTTCAAAGTCCATAACAGCACGATGTTGGCAATTTGAATCCCATTAATATCATATATTTTAAGATATGATGTTGGCGTACAGAACAAAATCCAGTATACGAATGGACTGCCATAATGATTTGACTTGGATTCATGCTCTGCAAGTGCCAGTATTTTCTTTGCAAACAATATTTGTAAACTTGTAAGAGGACTCTGAGTAAACGGTGTGTGTGAGGATGGATCTTCTTTGTTGACCCAGTGTAACATCACAGAAGAGGATGTTATGCCAAGAACCTTATCTCGGCACTACAGGCAAAGTTTGGCAGTCCAAGTGTTTGGATGTTAGGTGTCAAGTCAATATCCATGCAACCCAGCACTGTTTCAATAAAAAAATCTTGCTTTCTGAACTATGCATACTAATGTTAGCAAAGAAGTGAAAGAAAAATTGGAATAAGATAATTATACTCAAAAGAGTTTGAAGAAGCTGCTCTTTGGGCTGCAACTCCCAGATTACCCCAGGTAGCACTGTCATGGGACATTATGTGTGGGATACTATCTCATCCGCCTCTCCTTTTTCTTTACACACACCCATAATTGTATGCCTATTTTGTGGAGAAACTCAAGCAAGTATAATTGCCTCTCATCAACTCCAACAAAAAGCACTTATTAACTTTTCTGTCACCTATGAATACAAGTCTTGTTAATCAAGGCTGATTTTAACTACATTATTCTACTCCTTTTTTAAAGGCCAAACCTGTAAGTGCAAAACCACCACACTACTGAAAAGTGTATTTATCAGTACAGTGCTATTTGTCTGAGAGAGGGAGTGGAGAATACAATAGTTTGCATAAGACGTGGGTGAAATGTCAGGAGAGAATGCTTATGGAACATGGCCATACACCCCAGAAAACTCACTGCAACGCAGTGATTCCGGCCATGAAAGCCTACGACAACACAGGTTGTATATGAGTTACTCAAAACCAGATATGTTTCATTTGAAATGGATGAATTTCCACCCAAAGTGTATTTTTTAAGCTTTGGGAGCTGAGAAATCTGAAATCTAACAATGTAGATTTGGAGGGCTATAGGTTTTTTCCTACAGTTTTTAATCATTTCTTAATGGCAGGCACCCCCTTGTTGTAGTAGAGCCTCTGAGTAATGTTGCAAGCAGGAGTAATGCTGCAAACACTGCAAACAGGGGTGTGGTCATTAGGAAAGGCAAACGGGTTACTCGGGAGCAGGGATTGGATGATGAGCAACAAAGGAAGAGGATTCGGCAGATATTTACAGAGCCTACAGATGAGGAATCGTTTGAGGGCTTTTCTGGGGATGTGTCACGATGCAGGGTCTCGGCCCAGCCCCTTAATCACACACACAGAGACGGTAATCAGCTAACTATTTATTGAATAATAAGAAACAGTTGAAAAGGTAAATTGTCCATCAAAAGTATCAAAAAGTTCGATCAAAAAGGTAAAGAGTCCGTAAGTAAAATCCAAAGGCAAACGTGGCAAAGGCTCCGCAAAACTATGCGGATCAAGGACTTGGTCCGTGGCAAAGAACAAGGCAAAGTTCATAAACAATCCCAAGGAACTTCTTGGCAAGGCTCGAGCCGGCAACTTGGCTCCCTGGAACTCTGCTCGCTTCACTCCTCTTAGAATAGAAGTGGCCGAGCTACTGAGGATCTGTTCCCACGGATCCTATACTTAATCCCCTTGGCGAGGCCCCCGACGCTCTAGGCTTCTGCGCCAATCTGTGCTACGGGATCTAGCGCTTCTCTGGCGCTCTAGGCTACGGTGCCAATCCCTCCTGCTGGACTCAATGCTCCGTCTCCTATCAAAGCTCCGTCCTTGCCTCCCAGCACCTGGGTCGCTATCTTCATGAGAGCTGAACTCCCTTTCAGCTTCCATGGGCTCATCCTCCACTGTTTCCCTGATCCTTTCCTGCGACCCGTAACCACCTGGTTTCTCATAATGATCAGAATCATCACTCTCAGGGTCAGCCTGAACTTCCCAGCTAGCATAGCCATCAGGCCATTCATCATCCCAGGCCAAGCTCTCTGTGGGAGAGGAAGGCCCAGCTAACTCATCAGCCCCTTCCTCCATATCCTCATCAACTGCAGCTGGCCCTAATGCAAGTGGGACCCCCGGTGCTGCCCCCTGCCCCCCAGGCACGAAAGGGAACTGGGTTGCTACAGGATGAGGCGTCTGACGATGAGTTTGTTATGGAAAGTGGGGATGGGGATTCGGAGGATGGGTCTGGCAGCATAGACTGGACTAAAGTGAGGGAAGTGCAAGATATCTGTGAAGAACCCACTAGCAGTGATACTTTTGTGAGGTTTTCTGGGGATGAGAATTGGGGCTCAGGGGATCAGACTGCATCTTGGGGAGAGTTAAGTCTTGACAGGAGATGGAGGGATTGAAGAGGGAGGCAAAGAGCTTCACGTGAAGCTGTGGGCACAGGTGTGGAAGTTAATGAGAGGGTGTTGGCTAATTCAAGCTCTGAGGAAGAATTGTAGCATAAATGGAGGGCTGAAGTTGGCAGCACTTTGCAGGTAGCAAGGTGTTGTTGGTGCTTGTGTTGTGTGTGTCTTTCTGTGATTCTTGATTCCTGTAGACTCTATATGTGGTTGTGAGTTTGGATTCTACACTATCATCATTGACATTGGTATAGTGTGGGTTGGGTTGGCGGGAGGTTTTTCCTTTGGGTGATGTTTTTTGCTGCTTCCCCCATGTATTAGCTGTTGCTGCCCATTCCGCGTTCGGCGTAGTTTGCTGT
Organism: Anolis apletophallus; assembly: GCA_030556195.1. Taxonomy (NCBI): domain Eukaryota; kingdom Metazoa; phylum Chordata; class Lepidosauria; order Squamata; family Anolidae; genus Anolis; species Anolis apletophallus. The sequence continues at coordinate 45,520,501 of JARBWK010000007.1, read as the reverse complement.
TCTCCATTCTGAAGTGAGTTTGGCTTCTGCATACCATCATGCAGCAGGGTACAGTATGACTGGGGGTTTGGGATCTTTGTGGGGCTACTTTGTACATTAATCTCCATGCATTAGCTCCTGTTACCCACTGTGTATTGACCTGGACTGTTACTTCGACTTCGCTGATCTCTCCAGCCCTCGATTTGGTTTGGACCTGCTTCTGCCGCTTTACTCCACTGACGTCAAAAGCTACGCATTGGCTGTTTCCCCGCAGGATTTATTTATTTAACACTTTTGTACCCCGGGCTTCTCACCTCTATCGAGAGACTCAGACCGGCATAACAGCAAAAATGCAATGCTATACAGATTAAAAACAACTACAACAACATATTAAAATACATTAAAACCCAACATAATGTATTTTAATATGTTGTTGTAGTTGTTTTTAATCTGTATAGCATTGCATTTTTGCTGTTATGCCGGTCTGAGTCCCTCGATAGAGGTGAGAAGGCCGGGGTACAAAAGTTTTAAATAAATAAATCCTGCGAGGAAACAGCCAATGCGTAGCTTTTGACGTCAGTGGAGTAAAGCGGCAGAAGCAGGTCCAAACCAAATCGAGGGCAGGAGAGATCAGCGAAGTCGAAGTAACAGTCCAGGTCAATACACAGTGGGTAACAGGAGCTAATGCATGGAATTAATGCACAAAGTAGCCCCCCAAAGATCCCGGACTTCGACTTGATGATTCTCCGCTATTTGTGTGCCCTCTTTTTGAAGACTGTGTGTTTTACGTGTCTTTTCCCCCTGCCCATTGAAGTGCGTTGGGAATAAAGTGAGTCTTTTGCCTGCTTAACCTGCGTTATCTGCATTTCCTAGGTTTTTGGCCAATTTGCTCTTTGTTTTGTGTTTTTTGCTGCCACTACACTGAATCCCTAAGTGTTTTGTTATTTTCTGTTACTTTGTGAATAAACTCTACTTAATTATTATTGGTCTGGCCCTTTAAGGCGTCTGTGTTGCAAACCCCCCCCCCCAATGTATTTTTTTAAATGACACCAATAAAACCCTTGACACACATCTGGTGAGCTGGTAAGATATATAACTCTCAAACTCCAAATACTGTAGAATAATTCGAACTAATTTTATAAGAGTCTTGTCACACATGCCCTTTTAGGCCACAATTTTGTGATATGATGTTTTTGTGAATCTGGAGAATTCTGTGAATAATTTTCTACACACAGTTGTGATTATGCAAAAGGTTTACCATTAGGGGTGTGCAAATCTGTTTTCATTTTGAATTTTGGGTGCCCCTCATTCTGTTTTCGGGAAGGTTCCAGGAAATTAGGAGAGGGGCATTCAGATTCCTAATTCGGACCCCTGAGTTTCGTTTTTGAAAACAGAATGGATTCTGTGCCATTTTGTATACCTCGAATTACCTTTGAAACAATTTATACAGTATGCCTCAAAGGACACATGTTGAATTTTAAAGCATACATTCTTTGCAGTTCACATTTCACCAGTTCATGCACTATATGGATCATTATTCTAAATCACCCGAGAAATTAGTCAAAAACACACAAAACAACAGTGCTTATATAAAAATGTTAGAGACACCTCATTTCAAATGTGTTTCAGAATTTGTGGAGTAAAGCTGCTTGGGCAGTTTCTTATGAGATATATAAAAGAAACAGAATGTCATAGATTTAATATGTGCAACTGGTTGCAATTTACGCTGATTATTCAACAAAACGGGATACAGGCATGTTTAGCAATGTTTATACCAAAGTGCTGATCTACAGAATCATTATTGTAGCAGAAGGAGGTATGCCATGCTTCACTCACAGTATGACTTCACCAGTCCAGGGCAGACAGAGCAAAAGACATTCATGATACTATTCAGATTTATGTATGTGTGTTACAGGGGTGAATGGAGAGAGATATGCATGAATAAATCTCAGACTTTCTCCCACAGAAGTGTAACAGCATGAGAGCCTTCAATCTGCCACTAACATTATCAGAAATACAGCTGTATTCCATGTACTCCAGTCACTGAATGATATAATGATGCAATGATAACTGATATTCACAGATAGCCGGCATATTTGCCACAATTCATCCATCTAGACCTTCATTTAATTCTACTTCCTTTTCTGCAATTAAAACAAGTGGTTGCAAAGCAATAATCTTTATATAGAGTATACCTTATCCAAAATTAAGTGTCCTGGAATTTGGATTCCCCACCTCGCCCCCAGATTTCTGAATACCTGTATTCGCATTTACACAAATAATAAGATATCATGGATGTGGGATCCAAGACTAAACATGAAATTCATTTATATTTCATATACAGGCAATCACCAACTTACAAACAAGGTAGGTTCTGTAGGGTTGTTCTTAAGTTGAATTTGTATGTACAGTAAGTCGGAACAGGTATATTTTAAAGTGTAACTCCAGCCATATAAAAGCTTTGGATAGCATACGGAAAGGTTAACACCAGGTAGCACGGTCTGTGCCCCTGTTCAGAAGATTTCACCTCACTTTCTGTCCCTGTGACAATTGCATTTTGAAAAACATGGATTGTTGTGGAAACTAGGATTGGTGGAAAAAGCTTCAGTTGAGATACATTTCTCTATGATAACTCTTTCAAAAGTGAATTTCCCTTATGACGGGAAGATTTCTCTCACTTGTAAGATGGATGTCTGTAACTTGGGGACCACATGTATACCTTATGCCTATTGTCTGGATGCAATTGTATATAATATTTGAATAGTTTTGCTCATGAAACAAAGTTTGTGTAGACTGAATATCGGTAAGTGAAGGTATTACTAACGCAGCCACCCATGTGTATAATTTTGGATTTTGGACAATTTCAGATTTTGCAATTCCAGACAAAGGATGCTTAAATTATACTTTTAAATGATGCAGTATATTTCTTTAGCTATCCCTATCCCATGATCTAATTATTACTCATGGCCAGAAGCAAATGCTAGTTCTCATGTCTGTGGAACAGTGCATCTAATCTAGATTTCTGTCTGAATGTTCAAGGAGCTATCCAAGGTATTGATCTATTTTGGTGAAAGGGTTCAACATCTTGGCTAGAGTCTTTAATGTCTGGTCAAAAATCCAGTGCAGATTTATTACCCCATTGGCATGGAAGTCACTCTTTGCTACTCCTCTCTACACTACAAGAAAAAAGGCATCCCATGGCATGCTTGGATGCCTGGAAGAAATAATAAAAACTAATATTCACAATTTTTGTTTTGCTCTTATATGGTCCAATTGTTTTCCATCAATGGATGCAGTATTCTAAGACAATAGAAGTCAATCCTTGGGAAAATAGTATGAGCTGGGTAATCTGAACCCTGGGAACCTTTCTGCCTTAATTCATTTTAACATTTTCATGATTTGCTTCAGGTGACTGTACAATGCTCTTACTGTGTTGTGAAATGTTAAATCAGAGTTGTCTTTTCCTGTGTATTGGTGAGTGTCAAAATACTTTCCCTTCAATATATGAAAGTATTTATATAAGGCTTTATAACTGATCTTTAACTATTTGCCACAGGCAAAGTGAAATAGCAAGGCAAATCTCACTGACAATAGAAGTTTAAGTAAGCTTTTGAATATATCACTCTTTTGTTTAAAGGAAAAGAAATACAGGGTTATTTTTCATCTTGAATTAGTATCTGCCATTTAAGATGTGCAGAGTTTTTTCTTTATCCTTCTCTAAAAGTGCATCGGCAGTTTACATTGCCATTTCAGAGATGAAAATGTGAGTCAGGAAAATATGCTCTGTCCACAAAGATCAGGGAATCTATAGAAGTGAAGATCTCAATTTCAGTTTTCCAATCCTGACATTCTTTTTATTTATTTTAAAAAACAATCCAGTTCTCGAAAATTCTAGAAAGCATGAAAATGACACTGCTTTTAAAACTACACAAGGAACGACGTGTCATACGAAAATACAAAGAGTGATTAACTCAGAACACATATATGGTAAGTATCTATCTCCAATATAGAGAGTAACATCAAAGGTGCACAATAGCAGGAAAATACACATTAAGGTACTGCCTACAGAACAGTACCTCGGCGAGGGTCACATGGATGTCCAAGACAGGCGTGAGGGGAAAGATATCCAGGAAGGGGAAACAAGTCCACAGGGTCTTAAGGTAAGTCAATGAGGTAATAAAGTAGTTCTCTCACAGTCCGTGTTGGCGCCAATGCGCTCAAAAAATACCTTCTCCTGTATCCCTTCATGGAGGGTTGCACCAATGTGCAGTCCTTCACAATGAAGTATCGCCAATGCGTGTTAGGACAAACTGTAATCCATGCCTAGTACAACGGCGTAGATGGAAGAGGTGTTCCGGCAGTGATTCCAGTAGTGATTCCACGGCGTGCCTGGCATCATGTGGAATCACTACCAGAACACCTCTTCCGTCTACCCTGTTGTACTAGGCATGGATTACAGTTTGTCCTAACGCGCATTGGCGCTACTTCTTTGTGAAGGACTGCGCATTGGTGCAACCCTCCATGAAGGGATACCGGAGAAGGTATTTTTTGAGCGCATTGGCGCTAACACGAACTGTGAAAGAACTACTTTATTACCTCATTGACTTACTTTAAGGCCCTGTGGACTCGTTTCCCCTTCCTGGACATCTTTCCCCTCACGCCTGTCTTGGACATCCATGTGACCCTCGCCGAGGTACTGTTCTGTAGGCAGTGCTTTAATGTGTATTTTCCTGCTATTGTGCACCTTTGATGTTACTCTCTATATTGGAGATAGATACTTACCATATATGTGTTCTGAGTTATAAGTCTTTGACTTATAATATATTGTGTATTTTCGTATGACATGTCGTTCCTTGTGTAGTCTTGCTAGCTATTTTCTTCAGTATATAGTGCTAGTGGTATTTCACTGCTCTTAAAACAGCTGCACCAAATCGAAAAAGAACAACACATTTTGGTGCTATTTTAAGGGGCATTCATATTCTTCAGCTGTAGAAGATTCACAAAAGAGGGCCCCCTGTTTGACTTGGGCTTGGTCTTCTTGGAACCACAGATTATGAAATGTGCATGATGTACAAGGTTGCAAGCAGATTGAACACTAATATCCATGAAAATAGCACCAAAATATGTAATTTATTTTCTATAAGAAGATCCCTCTTCTCATCTTGGATCTCTATAATGAGATCATTTAAATTCTTAGTCTAATAATTTCCTATGAGAGAATGGCTTTTCAGTCAGTCTGGACCATGCACACTGGCACAGGTTTTCCTTACAAACAGTAATGGCCTTCCTATGGAAATGAATCAAGTCTAGCAAAGAGTGCCTAAGAAAAGCAGCCACTGAGTAGCCCTTACTGCATAGTCTCAGAACTGGTGAGAAATGCTTGTTCTGCTGCACAGAAGAAACATAGAATTACTGTCATGTATCATGTTCTGCAATTGATGGTGGTTGGTAGTGGTAGGCCTAGCAGTTGGTGATGGAAGGGTTAATGTAAGTCTTAGTTCTTGAGTAATCTGTAAGTAAGAGTTCATGGGTGAAAGCAGTTAAGGGTGGAGGTATGCAAGAGATAGGTTGCAGCTGGGTGTTTCTGGATATAATGAGCTAACCTTGGGACTGATCTTTGAGAGAAAAGTATTTGTTTTATTTTGATGGTAGATGCTGCTGGTTTCCCCCCAGGTTTGTGGATTTTCCGTATCCTGACCTGTCTCCTGTACCCTTGGAACCCTGGAACCTTGAATCTCTGGACTGGCTTTTGACTACGGTATAGACTCTTGACCCCTTGATTTTGCTCATTGAACTCTTGGCATTTGACCACTGGACTGGACATTTGGACTACGGTGTTACCTTGAACCTACAACAGTGTTTGCTGTCAGTTTTTGTTTTATATTTTGTGGCTATCTTTATGTTTTATGTTTTGGACTATTAAAACGCCAGAAAGTAAGTGCTGTTTTAATTAAACTGTTTGATACAAACTGGGTGTTTGTTTGATTCACCTCTGCCAAAATAATGGCAGAGCCCTGGAATCGTGACAATTACTAAGTTAGGAGCTATATCTTACACAGCTATCCTAAGCCTTGTGGTCTTTGGATATTTTGGATTGTAACTCTCACAATCCCAAACCATTAACCATGCTGACCGTGGCCGACAGGAGTTGCTTAAAAGCATCTATAGGAGCCCCTGGTGGAGCAATGGGTTAACTCTTGTACTGGCAAAACTGTTGACCGACAGGTCAGGGGTTCAAATCCGGGGAGAGCGCAGATGAGCTCCCTCTGTCAGCTCCAGCTCCCCATGCAGGGACATGAAAGCCTCCCACAGGATGGTAAAACATCAAAAAAACATCTGGGCGTCCCCTTGGCAACGTCCTTGCAGACAGCCAATTCTCTTGCAGATTCTTAAGTCGCTCCTGTCACGGAAAAAAATCTATAGGAAAAGGTTTCAGTGCTGTTTTATAGAACCATTTTAATCCATTTGTCAATGCATTTAGTTTATAGGCTTTATCCCTTGGTCAGAAAAAGTGCTGGAAGTGGGACTGCTTTTTAATGCCATCCAGACACTCCCCTTCTTTATGTGGTCAAAAATGTTTTATTGTCTAATTTATTTGAGACTTTGCTTCTACTTTTTCTCAATACATCTAGCAAATATACTGTAGTATCTAGAAAGGGAGCTACAATAGTTTTGGGTAGTCCAGAATGAATAATGCACTATCTTCTTCAGCATATTTGGATATTGACTAGCTGATGATGATTCATTGCTTTTAAGAAGAGGCCAAGGCAAATTGCCTATCCCAGTCTGGTGGCATTTCCTTTCCCAAAAGATATGACTGCTCGCTTTCAAAGGAGGAAAGGTTATCTCAAAGTTGACTCTTTGATTGTGAGGTGTGCGGGTTTTAAGCCACTGGTATTGGGTGCTTGAAAAGGGCATCTGGAGACATTTCATTTACTGGGGATATATAAAGGTTATGCACCTTTATCATCATTAGGTGAGTACGAGATGCAGCCCAAATATAGCCTCAAAATTTGTGAAACTCTAAGTTGAGATTCATGCTAAAAAGTTAGATTTCTCTAGCTGTTTTACAAATGATATCCAAACACTTCATTAAAGAACCACACAAAGAAGCCACCCAATGTAATTGGCTTAATGACTACAGAAATCAAGGGTGGTAACAAAAATGTGCTCAGGCTAGGGGTTATAGGAATGAATGCTAGGAAAGGACTAGTCATGACCATGTGCTTATTATGAAGGACTAGAGTAGATTTTTACACATTTCAAGTGTTGGTTTGTTGCTATAACAACTTAATCCCCTTGAAAGTACTCCTCACACTGGGTGCACTATGATGCAAGAACTGGCTGAAAGACTTGTTGGCATCAGATGAAGTTATTCTCTATATGCTCCCATCTCCATTTTTGAGGAAAACGGAAATAATCATGTACTTTGAATGACGAGACCATTGCGACAGCCTAAAGCACAAGAAATTGCAATTATGAAGACAATAAAAATAGAAGTCATCCATTAGCTCTAAGTATAAGGGCACCTTTATGCAAGAGCTTGAAGAAAATATTGTATTTCAAAGCATAATAGCCACCACTGCATAATAGTTCCACCCTCTTTCTGGGGTTCCAGTTTGGAGATTGTTATATTCCCCACATAATGGTTGTAGTCCTGCCCACGTGTCTGCCCCTTGGAGCAATCCCTAAAACTCTGAGGGGTAGTCATGTGGGTGGGTGAAGGTGCAAGAACTGAGGCTTCCCTTGGCTACTGTGCAGGTGGGTGAGCATTCAGTTCTTTCCCACTGGCGCAGGCGAGCAAAATATATGAGGCCTCCTTCCATTCCTGGAAGCCAAAGGAGGCTCTGAAGACCTTGCTTGCCCATGTGCACCGACATGAGAGGGAAGACCACCCCATATTTTACCGCGTAATAGTTGCACCCCCCTTTCTTGAAGGGGAAAAGGGAGAAAAAGTGCAATATTATGTGGTAAACTACAGTATGTCTGATTAGGAATAAATTTTGGAAAAAGAGAATGATGTAGTTCAGGGAAAAGATTGGTATTATTATTACACCGAACAAGCAAAGAGATAGTTATTATATCACCATGCGCTCTGTTCCTTCTCCTTTTAAGCCTTGTAATGGAAAGGGACAGACTTCGTATAAAGTCATCGAGTCTCCTCCAGTTTTTGTGTTTGAGCTTCAGATATGTACATTTTTGTGAACAATTTCTTAACTGATTTGATTTGTTCCTCAAAAGTGCTCAAGGATCAAGTTTGAAGACCTTTCAAAATGTATGTATAACTTTGGTAATTCCTGAGGTACATTTTATGTTCAGGAAGATGAGAGGTGGTTGTAGTATTTGTGTCCTCACATTATGGTTTTCCATACATACAATACATAATTGCATACATAGAAGAGAAGAGTTGCTACTAGTCAGAAAACGCACAAGCTTATTCAGTCCACATATATCATGTATTTAGTGTGCGGTGTACTAAATGTATGACCTTTAATCATTTCACTGAGGCATCTATGAAAATTTCAAGTCCCAGGATTCCTAATACAGCATTTTTTTCCTAAGGTGTTTTAACTCTTGTTACAGAAGATCAGTATCAAACAGGATACATCAGACCTTTGCATGTCTAATGTCTAAATCAGGAAGGCACCATGGTGTGTAGGCACCATGATGTTGGATTGGAAAAGTCATTTTAATTGATTATAGCTGCAAAAGGCTTGATCATACAAAGGTTGAAATGAGATTTTATCAACCATTAATCTACAGCTTGGCCATTTGCAATGTTACTCATATTCCCAAAGTTCCATAGGCTATCTCCCTCCAAACCAGGCAAAGTCACTAAAAGTTGAGATCATCTTATCTATATAAATAAAAATGTAATGTTCATTTCTGGGATTAACATAACTCAAAAACCACTGGATGAATTGACACCAAATTTGGAAACAATATACCTATTAGGCCAACAAGTGACAATTATTCATAAAACACTGAAGAACACAGCAGAAGGGACTTAAAAAGCAAAAAAAGAGAGCAAAATTGCTACAGCACATGCGCAAAAACAACTCCCCGGCAAACAAAACACACAATAGCACATCCACACTCTTTTCCGGACTAAGGCTCCCAGCATTCCCTAGACCAAGCCCTTTAGGAGAGGAGGATGAGCCAAATGCACTGCTTCCAAGCTGCAAGCTTTCTTCTCCTTGGATTTCTTTGAGAGCATCCCAATCCCTGCATATTTTCAATTTCCTATTCCTGGACTGCAACTCCCAGCAATCCTCTAGATAGATAGATTAGACAGAGATAAATGGGTAGGTACATAGATCAATCAGGAGGACTGCTGGGAGCAGGGGCGGCCCCAGGGATTCCGCGACCTACGCGGCGCGTGGAGCGCCATCGCCTGGGAGGGGCACCAGCGGCTGGGAGGCGCCGCCCGCGCCGACTCCGCGCCCCCACCGCCGCCACACTGCCCTGCGCCGCCGTCCGCGCGTGCGCAGAAGCACCTACAGGCGCTATAGCGCCTGTAGACGCTTCTGCGCACGCGCACTCCCTCCCAAGCGCTCCTGCCGCTTTGGAGCCAGCGCGCATGCGCAAAAAGCTGCACTGCACGCATGCGCGCTGGCTCCAAAGCGGCAGGCGCGCGTGGAGGAAAAGCGTCTTGCAGAAAGCGTCTACAGGCGCTATAGCGCCTGTAGGTGCTTCTGCGCAGCAGACGGCGGCGCAGGGCAACGCATGCTTTGCGCTGGCTCCAAAGCGGCCGGCGCTTTGGGAGCGAGTGCGCATGCATCTGCGCATGCGCCGCTGCCGGAAAGGTGCGCCGCGGGAGGTGTGCTGCGGCGGCGCGTGGCGGCGGCGCGGCTCTCGCGGCGCTACGCGGAGGCGTGGCGGCGGCGCGCGCGCGCGGCAGCGGTGTGGGCGTGGCGCCGGCGGTGAGTGGCGGCGGCGGCCGCCGGGGCGACAAAATTTCTTCGCGTACCCCCAAATTAGGTCGGCCGCCCCTGGCTGGGAGATGCAGTCCAAGAATAGGTAGAGAAGGAAGAAAAGGGAGAAAGAGGAAGGGAAAAGGAGGGAAAGGAAGGGAAGAGGAAGAGAAGGAAGGAAAGAGAGAAGGGAAGAAAGAAAAGGAAGGAAGGAAAGAGGGAGGGAAGGAAGGAAGGAGAGAAAGAAAGGAGAGAAAGAGGGAGGGAAGTTTGGCCATAGCAACGCATGGCGAGTACAGCTAGTAATACGTTTTGGAAATTACAGAGGACACCAAATTATAATCAACAAAAACATGCCTGGTAACAACACGAAATGGGTCAGCGAGACGGAGGTTTATGCCATGTATAATCCCCAATACAATCCCCCTCGACCACTGCGATCTGAGTTTCAGAACCTTCTGGTGGTACCTAGCTGTCACGCCATCCACCTCTCTACAACACGGAGGACGGCCTTCAGTGCCGCTGCGCCGGTCTTGTGGAACGCCCTTCCATCCTCAATTCGAGCACAGACTGACCTGCTGGCCTTTCGCAGGGCTTGTAAAACCCTCCTGTTTGTTCAAGCCTTCGGTCCATAGACATACGTAGACCCAAGAGCTGTTTTAATGTATATATGCTTGTTTTTAAATTTTAGTATGTGGACTTTGGTCCATTGTTTTTACAGTGCTTTTATGGTTTATATGTATGTGAGTCGCCCCGAGCCTCTCGGAAGGGGTGACTAATAAATTGAAACAATAAATAAATAAAATAAATAAATATGGACTCAGTACTAAGAATTGCATCCACATGTGATCACAAGTTCAATTAGTTTAATCTAAAAATAAGGGTTCAAATATGGTCAACTGTCAATGAGCAGCATTGACAACTACATATTTCATTTCTAGAAGGGAAGGATTTATTCTTGCAACACTGGGCAGTTTCTAGAGATCCTCATCTGTTTGTTTTTCAGAGGGAGATGCGTGCTTTAGCTAGACAGTTACACCATAAATAATTTTGTGATAAGAACTGAGATGTGGGAGCAGTCTTGCTTCATTTGAGAACTTAAAACAATTAAATTAGTTGTATCTATGGAGGATGGGAACATGGCTATAATGCTTGCTAGGAGTAAAGCAATTAAAACAAATTAAGAGGAGTAATAGTTTGCAAGATTAGATAGTGAGCAGCAAATCTCAAATACATTTGTCATTTGCTCTCCAAAGGCATGAAGACTTCCATCAAATTATCCTGCTGCTAATGAACTGCTAAATCTCCTTATTCAGGATCTTTAATGAAAAACAATCCCTCCAAATACAGGGAGGAAAGCACTGGAGTGAAATAAGATCTATTATTTTCTGGCAGGGCTCTTTCCATTTATCTGATGTATCCCACACAAACAGCGTAAATCAGACCTCCCCTGAATTCCACACTTTCTCACTGCCACCTCTTCCCAGTCCCCACAGTGACCCCCTGAGTCAAGCCAGATGGGACTGGCCGAGAGATGTCAAGGAAGTGCTGAAAAGGTGACTTGGGTCTCTGGCAGATAGTCTGGAGCTAGTTTTTCGACAAAATCTCTGGGGGCTCTTGCTTTGCAATTTCTCAGGAATGTTTAATTCTCCTCATCCCTTCCCGGAGTCTCTCTGGAGGGGTCATGGAGGCCCGTGACATCCCTGGAGGGCACTGCCTAACTAAATTAGCATGAGATAACTTTGGACTGTCTTCCAAACAAGAAAATAGAAGGGAGAGAATTTCATTAAAAGCAGAAGACTGGGTGATCCAACTTAATCCCAGCCCTGAGCAGCAGCCGAAAAGTTCCCTGTTTATATATGACTCTACTCTCTGTTACAGAGTTCACTGCCTATAACGAAAAGCTGTGTTAAGTGCACAACTTGACCTCAGTTGACCAAATCTTAGTTTCATAATAAAGACAAAAAGTGAGTTTGGCGGCTTTAAAGAGTTTGATTAGTAGCTACTCGGGCTGTTTGTGTGTCGCCCTGCAGAGTTGCAAGGATCCAATAGCAAAAGATAAACATTTTCTGTGCTTCGGCCTTATATGAGCTTTTAAAACAGGAAACATGAGCAGTTTAATATGCGGGCCTATTGGAACTCATATATACAATTGCAGATTTCAGTGTTCATTAGTAAAGCAAATACAGTATAACTCCAAAACACACAGGCACAATTCAAAGAGGCACTTTAATGTCCTATCAGTGGAAAATAAATCAGTCCTTCGAAGTCTAAAAAGGCTGGACCAATTTTCTTTTGCAACCCTTTAGCATGGAAAACTTTTAAGCGGGGCAAAATATACTACACAAGCTTCATCTAAGAAGAAGAGAGTAGGAGAAAGAGGGAGAAGAACGAGAGAAAGAAAACTGATAAATTTTTACATGAAAGATATAAGCTATCTTTAGACTTCAAGGGACGTGAATAGTCAGCAACTTCTTTCTGTGGAAAAAATCCTGCATGATGGCAGAAGATATGTGTGTTCCTGGAAAATATGATGCCTTGGTGGAAGTTGGTTCACTGCCACATTTGTCCAGCTATTGCTGTTACATATCCCATTACATATCCCAATCGCCAAAAGCTCACACACTTTCTAAACTGTCTATGAGGCAGCTTTCTTTACTGGAACAAGGCATTTTTTTCTCTTAAAACCGATTATCTGACCACCAGCTGGGGGCTAGGGGTTCAATGCAACCACTTTTTGTAGTTCCCGTCCCATCTGCTATTAATTGTTGCTTCAAAATCACAAGCAGCAAGTAACACATTTAGTGCCACAATGGTGTGAGCCTAGGTCTTGAATCACAAGCTTGGAGTTTCCTTCTAAACTTCACTATATATGCAATGCACACACACACATACACACACAAAATTCTGTTCTAAGCTTTCAAGTATTTGCATATATCATTTTTTCAAGAAAATCTTAATGTGAAAAATGTCCTTGGTGAGAGATAAATCACCAAATATTCAGTAGTACAGTATTATCTGCTGGGGTTTGATTCCAGGACCCCCCAGTGGATAGCAAATATCCATGGATGCTGAAGTTCCATTATCCACAATGGTACTGTAAAAAGGCAAAACCGAGGCTGGTGTTTTTGGAATTTTTAAATTCCATGGACACAAAATCCATGACCATGGACAGTCGACTGCAGCTCCCTCACTCCTTAAAACCGACAAACACAAACAACAACAACCTTCATTTATATCCCGCCCCATCTCCTCGTGGGAACTTAGGGGGGCTTACAGCATTAAAAGGCAAATATTCAATGCCATACAATATAATAAATTAAGCAATACAGATAAATAGTATAGAAAATTCGATGGTGTAAAGCGATAACATAAAAGACCAATACAAACACAATAAACAACATCAATTACTGAAATTGTCTTTCAGTAATGAAATCGTCATTCAGCACCATAATAGGGGTAAACACATATTTTAATGGTGTAGACAACCCCTACAATACTATTCTAGCCTGGATAGTCTTGGTCACAACAACAAGTGCTTCTTGAGCCATTCACTCTCATGTGCTTGTAGAAATATTTCACTGTATAATTGTCATATTTTCTGCCTTTATTTGTCCTGAAAAAGGGAATGTGACTATTACACAATAAATAAAACAGTATTGCGTTTTGCAGGTCCTGGGGTGATGGTGGCTGAGATTGTCTTCATGCCCTGTGACCACACTGGGAGAGCGCCTCGGGGATGCCAATGTACCACCGGTACCTCAAGGAGGCCCCTCTTCCTCTGCAGTACCTCCTGAACACCTTGCTCTAGCTAAAGAGGACACCTCCAAAGGGAGGTTGTAGATGGGAAGGGACTGCTCTTCAGGTAAGATCCAGTTTGGCAGGGCCTCCCTCAGCCGAGCCCCTCACAGCTGCTGAGTCCCTTCATTCAGAAGAATGCTGTCCTTCCCACCGGGAACGTTTTGTTCTCATCCGTTTCCTATGAACACAGATGGAGGACCGGTGTTGAAAGCTGGTATTGTCACTCTCTTCACCAAATGCTTTTGGATTGAAACTAGTGAGGTGAGTGACAATACTGGCGCAAGTATTACGCAAACAAAGAAAAAGAACCCGAAGAGGGGATGTGAGTATTACACAGTGGTGACTATTATGCAGCAAAATACGACAGTTTATTCTTGGTCAACAGAAGACCTAATACACATAGGGTTGAATTTTACTGATTTGTTTTACCTAAAATAAATGTATTGAATCAATTTTTGAGAACTGACTCCACAGATAGTAGACTCTACATGTACATTTTGACAAGGACACCCTATGTACGAATTATAGATATCTTCTGGTTGTTGGCAAGTCCACTCTTATTTCACATATCACTGCAGGGTTCTTTCAGCCATCTATCCCATTAAACACCTATGATGTTTAGCTATTCCTTAGGAACATGCAAAGTATTTTTAGAAAAGCTCTCTGGGTCCTGATTCCAGGTCTCTTCTGCTGTCACTCATACTTCATCCCAGGCATATTGTACAGTTTCATTTTCTCCCTTCTGCTGCCTGTTATGTAGTTCATTTTTGCATTCTTCTGTGGCCTCTGTAGGCAATTTGTGAGGTTCCTAGAATCTCTCCTGACCCCACATTCTTTTTAAAATAAACCCTACTAGATAATTAAATGTACAGAAATCCAAAGAAAGTTCAATTATCCCACACAAGTAGACATGCTCCCCCAGTACTTGTTTTATGTTCAAAGCACTCTTTTTTAAACTATCAGACACCTTCTGGTGACTTCCAGTTTGCTCTCAAAATGCAAGTGTAGCTTGATGTGGGTCGAGGGATCACAAATGTCTCCCAGACCTACTCTACCTGCCCACTTTATGCAATGCCACAAAAGTCATATGCTCTAAAGAGAACAGATCCCTGTTTGATAAACGGAATACATCAAGTCTGCTTTAATGATCCAGATGTAGGAGTGTGAACCTTGAAACTACCCACATAGATAGCCGACAGGCATATGTCACTGGTACAGCTGTCCTTCTTTTGCTGAGATGGTTCTATTCATTTTATGAATCATATACACAATTGGATTTGTATATGTAAGATGGAGTATGCACTTATATGAAAATCAGTGTGCTCTCTTGTGTTCTTTTTTGGTGATATGTTAAATGGATACCTTATGCAACATTTCATGTTTAGCAAGGTACACTCCTCCTTAGGGTAGAAGGTAAATCATAGGTATATATTTTCAGGCACACAGGAAACCAAAAGGGAGAGAGGTTTTTTATTGCATGACTTCAATATAAACGCAGTACAAGATGTGCCATTATCGCTTGTAGTACTTAACTGATTTATTCCAACCAAAACCATATTTTTTAAAAATCTAGTTTCATCCATACTATGGTAGAAGTTTGGGAAATGTCACAACCATAAATGTATACTGCTGTTATTTCTGTGGTGCTTTCACAAAGAAGAGTAGAGTAAAAACGGAAGCAGATCACATACCACAATATAACCCATGCATGATCACAATCACCAAAATTAAATAATTCGGAGTTAGGTGAAATACACTTGGCATGAAATCCTGTCACAGTACAATTGGCCCTCCACATTTGTGAGTCTGAGTTTTGCAGGTTTGATTATTCACATATTTGATTAAAATGTTATCTCCAGGCATCTCTAGGTCATCCATTACAATTCTATGGAGAGTTTCAACTAGTTGTAAAAAAATTGGTGTGACGGAAGTTGACCACAGAGTCATGCTGGATGACCTTAAGGTTCCTAGAAAAATAGTAATCATTTGCGTTTTTTCACTTTCATGGTATTCCATGCCCCAAACCCAAGGGAATGTGGAACACTGAATGTAATGTAATATAATGAGACTGTTGAGAGCACTGTATGAAGTTATTTGTGTAGACATGCTCCTGCAATATTTCTAACATCTACAAACAATAGGCGGAGCTTCCCATGTACAGCACTTAGCATGGCAACCAATGCAGTATATATCAGTGAGTCTAGAATTCTTCCAGCTTCAAAACATGATGTTCACAAATGAACCCATAGCATTCTACAAGTGTGTATGTGTGGAAATAAATAGCTGCAGGCCCCACCCTGACCATCAGGCAGGACCCTGCTTTCACTTTACCTACTCTCCTGGTCATAGTTTACTTTATTGTGCTAGCTCAGCCCTCTCATAGTTGTCTAGGGACATTCAGAAATTCTGGCCATTGGTAATATAATTTTTGCCTGATGGAAATTAGTATTGGAACTGACTTTTAATTTCAAATATGTATGACTGTTTTATAGTATATGTCTATGTTTTATAATGGTTATTCTGTATGTTTTTATGTTGGTAATTGAGTGCTTTACCTATGCTGGAAACTGCTATGAGTCCCCTAGGGCAGTGTTTCCCAACCAGTGTGCTGTGGCACACTAGTGAGCCGAGAGCGATCATCAGGTATGCCGTGGGAAATTGGAACCTCCAATACCCTTTCTTCCCCCTCCTGCCGAACACTTTTTCTTCTCCACTCAGGCTCCCTTCTTCTCAGCCTCACTCTGCTCACTTTGCTCATGCTGCCGCTTCTGCGGGAGGGGGGAGGAAGGAAGATGTGACCTGTGCGGGTGCTACTGCGCAGACTCACGTCTTCCTCCCTCCCCTCCACAGTGCTCTCTGGATATAGCTGAACTACAACTCCAAAACTCAAGGTCAACCTCTTATAGTATTTTCTCTTGCTTATGGTGATTCTGTGTGGGAAGTTTGATTCCATTCCATCATTGGTGGAGTTCAGAATGCTCTTTGATTGCGGGTGAACTATAACTCCCAGCTGTTGAGCAAGAGCTTCGTGTGTGTCTTTCTGCCATTCCTGCCAGGATATCTATGTTGTGTTCATCGAAACAGGCCCAGGTTTCACACTGAGTGTATAAATACATTTAAAAACATATTAACTATATGTATTACTGTGTTAGAGTGTCATTTTGTGTCATTTTTGGTTGCCCAGGATTTTGTAAATGTAAAAAATGTGCCGCGGCTCAAAAAAGGTTGAAAAAACACTGCCCTAGGGGCAGGGCCGTAGCCAGGATTTTGATTCGGGGGGGGGGGGGAGGCTGAGTTTGGTTGGGGGGGGGGGCTGAGACTGGGTGGAAGAGGGTCTACCCTAGCAAACCTTTTGTATTGTTATCCCAATAACCCCATTAATGTAGGATATAATGAGCATGGTGATCAGATCATGATATGAATAAACATAACAGTTTAAATAATGTACCAGTAAGGCCTTTTCACAGACCACCCTGAGAATTTGGGGGTGAAGCCCCCTTAGCCCCCCCCCTGGCTACATGCCTGCCTTGGGGAGATAGAGTGGTATACTAATAAAAGATTATTACTATTATTATTACTACTACTACTACTTTATACTGGGAAATTAATATCAATTAAAAATAAATTCAAAGAGGAACCACAGGATATTTCCATACCAAGCAATTATTGTTATTTAATATTAATTGTGAGTATGAATTAATAAACGATTAATACATAATCATGGTAGCAATTAGAACATGCTTCTGATACACCAGTATGGTATATGGAAAACATCGATAGTCTGCAGCTGTCCTGTACTATTTAACACAATACCCCCTTTTTCAAACACAGAAATGGACCTCTGCTGACTTCTGAGTCCCTGCACCTTCACATTTTTTACCATTTTGGCAGCTAGTACAGTCTGTGACGGTTCTAAGGGCTGAACATTTGCTGCTACCGCCCCTCTGGAGTTGTTCACCCTAGTATAGTGGGTCAGAATATGACGGGGGAGACCTAAATTCATATCCAATATCCCTCAACATTTCACAAAGGAAATCTGAAGGCACTTCCAGAAATACCTAAAAACTGTGTGGAAACAGGTTAAAATAATCAGTTTCTAGTCTCCCACCCACAACCCAAACCCTGGGCTTTCCCGGGGGGGGGGGGTATCTATATGCCATCCTGAGTCAAATCAGGATGGCATGAAGCCACTCAGGAAAGCCCCCCCCACACACATTTGGGTCCCAAAACTTACTGGAAAGGCTTGCCAGCAGCACAGTCCTCTCCCTACAGCGAGACAGCTCCCACATTTTGGGCCTGTCTGGAAGGGCCCTGACACACATGTTCAAGTTATTTTAGTGAGTGGTCAAGATGGCAAAAATTATTAATGAGAAAGAAGGCACAAAGTAAGAGGGACTACAGCAGTTTGCTTTTTGCTTGAGTCTACTACAGATGCCCTTTCTCAACTCTGATTTAATTACGTGCAACAAAGAAACGGAAGACATTTAATAACAGCTGAAAAGTGGAATAATAGAGGATTAGTCAGAATGATCCCTGCCAAATTGAAGAGTTGGGGAATGTGAAATACCTACACAGCAATGAAACTAACCGTGTTACCTTGGGCCAACTAGTCTCACTAAGGCACCTTCTATGCTGCCATATAATCCAGTTGAAAGCAGATAACCTGGATTTTACATGGCAGTGTAGAAGGGCCCTCAGTCTGAACAGTCTCCCAGGCTGGTTGCAAGGATAAGCTGGTTAGAGAGAGAAAAGTATAGTCACCACTTTGAATTAACTGAAAAATAAAATATAAATATTATATACATGTGTGATTAGTATATCGATTAAGAAATAAAGTAATATTGCAAATTGAAATGTCTTGATTTGTATTTGCTTATTACCTTTTTTAAATGTTCTCTTTTCCTTTCAGAAGGCTTTGAAATATTTTCTAGGCAGATCTAAATGAATTGCTTAATGACAAGCTACATGATTTTAGAGACCTGATTTATTGCTCTGTCTTTGCTACATGGAGAGACAAAATATAGTCTATAAAGTCTTTCACACAGTTAGAAGAACATAAAAATCTGCCAAAGTCCTGAGTAAGTTGTCATCAGAACTACTTGACTTTGATCAGCTTGGCTCTCACCAGCAGGCATCACATGAATGGAATTAATATAAATTCCTTTTAAATATTTCCAACCAAATGCATTTATTAGCTGGAACAATAATGTTTCCAATATGCTGCACTAGTCAACTCTTTCTTCCCTTCATGTTCTTCCAATATATTATTATATATTATTTCTTCAATGATATCAAAATAGAAGGGGAAAAAATAAAACACATTGACATTATTGTGCAATTATTTATTTATTTATTTAAAATGTTTATACCCCGACCTTCTCACCTCCGTGGAGGGACTCAGACCGGCTTACAGCAAAATTTAATGCTATCCAAATTTAAAAACAATTACCACACAATAGCAACAACAGTGTCAGTATCTTGGGGTGTGGGATGCTATCAACTTATCAAAGAAAATTATAAGTGGAGCAGGCACGTAGCCAGGATCTTGATTAGGGGGGCGGGGGGTGAGTTTGATTCGGGGGGGGGGGGTCTGCGTGAGAGAGGTTCTACCCATGTATATGGTATATATTGAGCATGGTGATCAGATCATGATATGAATAAATGTAACAGTTTAAATAATGTACCAATAAGGCCTTCTTGTGGACCACCCTGAGAATTTCAGGGGGGGCTGAAGCCCCTCACCCCCCCCTTAGTTACATGCCTGAAGTGGAGTCATGTTACTGCATAGTTACTGCTCAATAAACTATAGATAGCTTGGGAAGTTGTTATCCATGCAATACCATAGAACCACCACAGTTGAACATTTTTGCCTACTTTATTCTTCCACAGAAAAATAATTGGGGAAGGGGTGTATAACAGCACACATAAAGTGGTCAAGATCTATTCAGAAGTCTGATCTGGCTACGGTTGTCCACACTCTGGTCACATCACGAATAGATTACTGCAACGCACTCTACGTGGGGCTGTCTTTGAAGACGGTTCGGAAATTGCAATTAGTCCAACGGGCGGCAGCCAGATTACTAACTGGAGCTACATATATGGAGCATACCACCCCCTTGTTGTGTCAGCTCCACTGTCTGCCTGTCCACTTCCGAGCTCAATTCAAAGTGCTGGTTTTGACCTATAAAGCTCTATACGGTTTTGGCCCAAATTACTTGTCCGAAGGCATCTGCCTCTACATCCCACCTCGCAACCTAAGATCATCCAGGGAGGCCCTGCTCTCGCTCCCGCCAACATTTCAAATGCGGCTGGCGGGGACGAGAGACAGGGCCTTCTTAGCTATAGCCCCCCGCCTGTGGAATGCACTTCCAAGTGAAATCGACCCCATCCCTCCTGGCATTCAGGAAGAAATTAAAATCTTGGTTTTGGGACCAGGCCTTTGCACAGTAACATAATGCAGCTTTTTGACTGGAATGGATTGGCAAGACGACAGATTTGAGGATAAGGCTTTATTGTTTTATCAATTGGGTGTGGACCGAGTATTGTTTAATTTTAATTAATTGTTGATAATTTGTTTTAATTAATTGCTATTGTTTTAATTCTGTATGTATTTATGGTTTTATATTGTATTGATTGTGGCATCCAATTGCTGCCTTTGTCAGCCGCTCTGAGTCCCGCCCCCCCGGGGGGGCGTTGAGAAGGGCGGGGTAAAAATGCTGCAAATAAATAAAATAAATAAATATTAGTCTTGGAAATGTAAAAGACAAAAGCAGGACTCGTGTCTTCCTGTGAAAACTTTCTTCATCCATATTATACAGGGTGCACCACAAAGATCTCCCATATTTTGAAGGGGCGCAGTGTGGATTGTAGTGGGAGTAGAGAAGAGGGGGACGTCGAATATGGTTGGGTAGGTTCTGCAATTTTCAGTACCCATCATGAGTTGGACAAGTGAACATTGGGGCTTTGTTGTTCAAGCATATCATGAGAACAACCGTTCTGTGATAACGAACTGTGGTAACATTCTGCCCGAGAGACCGGAATATCTTCAGCAATGTATGCGCAATGACAGCTGCCACATGTCTGATATGTTTTTTTACAACCCACTAAGACAAAACTGTTTTAAATGCACTTTTCAGAAATATATCCATCTTTTTCCTAGATAGCTTAATTTTTTTACCCCTTCAAAATATGGGAGATCTTTATGGGCCACCCTGTACAAACTTTAGAAGTTAAGTCCTAGTATGCAATAAAATGAACTATCTACATATCCATAGGGGTATGGTCACCATGATGTCTATTTGCAAGCTTCTTTTTCATGGTAAACCTATGTTCAAAGTAGTTCATGGTCATATTAGAAAAGACTTACAAAAATACAGTTTCAGATCAATTAAGAATTCTTTTCTTTCATAATTCCAGATTATTTTAAAAGTTTAACAGACCATATTGTGCCTTTTCACTTGGTTATGAAATAGGATGGTGAGCACACACAAATCTCAAGATCGCCTCTGGTTATGCATTGGACACACTCTCAATAAATCTAGCAGTTATCATAATTCGTTGGAAAAACTATATAACGATTCTTAATGTTTTATTTGTATGCCATTTATCCACCTAAGTATAACCACAAAAATTATACAACAAAACATTTAATTATAATATCTCAATGTTAAATTGTTTTGAGTCTCATTTTGTGAGAAAACTGAGATAGATATATAGACAGACAGAAAGAGCATCATCATTCTAGGCCAGCAATTTTCAAAGTGTGCTGCGTGGAGCCCTTGGGGCTCCATACTTCCCCCCTTCCAAGCTTTTCCTCCTCTTTCCTGCGCCTCCCCCGACCCCCTCGTCCCCAAAAGCCTTTTCTCTCAGCCCCCTTGCCACCAAAAGTCTTTTTCCCTCACCTTCCTTGCTTCCAAAACCCAATTTCCCTCCCACCACTCAGGGGGGTGCTTTGATTGTGCTTTAACTGCATGGCAAAAAGTAGTTGAACTGGTTGGCCCCTGGGGTTTCTGCTGCTGCTGCTATTATTATTATTATTATTATTATTATTATTATTATTATTACAAAGGCTGGGTGGCCATCTGTTGGAGGTGCTGTAATTGTGCTTTTCCTGCATGGCAGAAAGGGGTTGGATTGGATGGCCTCTCGGGTCTCCCACTGAAATATCTCAAGTTTATGTTGGTTAATATTGTTTTTTCATTTTAAATATTGTATTGTTCTTTCTTTCCTTTTTTTGCACTACAAGCAAGATATGTGCAGTGTGTATAGGAATTTGTTCATGTTTTTCCCTCAATTAGTTCACATAAATACTCTCCACCCATCTGCCACTGGCTTGGCCATGCAACCTGTGTCGAAATGTTTGTCCATGCTTTACCTTTACCTTTATATAGGTAAAGGTAAAGGTTTTCTCCTGACATGAAGTCCAGTCATGTCCGATTCTGGGGGTTGGTGCTCATCTCAATTTCTAAGCCAAAGAGCCGGGATTGTCCATAGACATCTCCAAGATCATGTGGCCGGCATGACTGCATGGAGCGCCGTTACCTTCCTGCCGGAGCGGCATCTATTCACCTACTCACATTTGCATGTTTTCGAAATGCTAGGTTGGCAGAAGCTGGGGCCAACAGCAGAAACTCATGCCACTCCCTGGATTCGAACCTGCGACCTTTCGGTCAACAAGCTCAGCAGCTCAGCGGTTTAAACCACTGCGCTACTGCGGGGTTCCCCCCCTCTCTCTATATATAATCTTGGATATGTATATGATATTACATCATATATAATATTCAATATAATATAGAAATGTTTCTTGGGGCTTCACAAGAAACCTTTTGCTTCAAAAAGGCTGAAAATGGTTGAGTACTCCAGTTCTAGGCATTTGCTGAAACGATTACTTCATTCCCCTGAAGCTCAGGCTCCTGTACCTTTTCTATCATCCTCTCCCTTCTCTTTAATTTATACAGATCAATGATGCTGAGATTTCCAGTGGCAGCAAGGAATGCATCTATATTTGTGAAATGCAAGCTCTATTTGCTTGCTTTGAGTAAACTCAAAACTATTTGAGAGGGGAAAAAAAGTTTCTAGCAAAGTCTTTTCAATTTCTAGTAACAACAGCTGGTTACAAAGTCAATGCAGTTTAAACTATGACCAGGCTTAAAAGTGAAAAATGTATGTCTTATGAATAAGCTTTTAGGGCTATAGCAACATTGGAAAACATTGTTTTAATATAAAACGGTTTTCTCTTCCTTGGAACACAAACGTTATTCTCTTCTGTGGATAAATTCGCCATGAATAACGAGCTGGGGAATTAAAAAGCTTTAAATCTGTTAGAGGAGTAATATTAATTTAGGTATAAATATAGCAGAAATAATCCAGACAGTTTTATGACCTTACACCCCCCAAATGAAGGTGAAAGGTAGAATTCTTGCCCTAGGAGTAGTGGCAAACACAGCTAACAGATGGAAGCGCTGAATGGAAATTTCAATAAAGTAGGCCACAAAGAAGCATTTGTAAGCACAGGGGTGCTCAAATTTTTTTTTAAAGGAGTCTCAAAAATGGAACTTTGTTTTATTTTGATGGAGTGCCAAAACGGTACTGCATTCCTTAAAGAGCAGAATAAAGGATCGAGTTAGACTGGCCTTCTCAACACCTCAGCAAAAGCCCCCATGGGCCTCATTTTGCCAGGATGACTATTTATATGACAGGTAAGGGAATAATTTTGTAGGATTCAGTTACACTAGGCCTCCGTGACCTCCAGGTCAAAAGAGCAAATGCAAAAGTGACAATGTGGATAATTGCCTGTTTTGGATAATGTAATACTGATTGAGGGTCAATGATTATAACACCTGAAAGATAAATGAGCTGATGTGAAAGGCTCAACAGAAAGATAGCAAACAGGGAAAACTGTCCATATGCACCATGCCAGGGTGAATAATGCAGAGCACGAACTCCTGCCTTGGAGAGCAGAGAAGCGTGTTTCCTGAGCCGAGCCACTGAGAGGTTGCCAAAACTTAAAATATGCAAGCTTCCAACACAGACCATAAAATATAAATCCAGTCCAACTGCTCAAAGCGGTGGGATTAAAGTAATATTACTTAACATGATGCCCAATTAATTTCCATTATGCCCCTTGCTCAAACTTGGTGCCCCAGTCTTCACTTCCTGGAATAAGCTTCCAGTGTCCTCCCTTTCAAAACAAGAATTCTGGAATAAAAGCGTGTTTACAGCTATCCATGACAAACCAGCCACATAATATATTTCAATAGTAAGCGTTTATAGAAGGAGACTCACCATTATGGATAAAACCTCTTTAAGAACGGGTACGCAAATGCATTTAATATTTTGAATCTCTGGCTCACTAGCCTTCTTGTAAATTCCCATTAGTGCAGGGGTGGGCAATTATTTTTTCCAAGGGGCCACACAAGAGCCAAAAAATATTATGGAGGGCCGCACCTAAAGACTGAACTACATTCTAATCTACATAATTTAATTATTTATTTATTTACTATATTTACTATATATTACACATCATTAATATTAACATATTAATATATCAAGAAATATTCATATATTATTAGTATTAATATCATAATTATTATATTATAGTATATATATATATAGACATTATAGTATATTGAAATTATAATATAATATAACATTATATTATATTATTTATTATATTATTATAATAAAATTATTATTATAAAATAATAATAAAAAACTACTAAAATAAAATGAAATGAAATTCAAGAAGACAAGGTGCGAACCAAGATAGAGGCTGACATCCTCAAGAGAGGAAGGATCCCAAGATGGAATGGCCCAATGGCCCCAGCCCAGAGGATAACAAAGCGGACCCAGCCGCCGCCGCAGCAGAGCAAAGCAGCAGACGATCGGAGGCTGCAGGCCTCCGCCCGCTCTCGCCCCCAGCCGTTCCCCAGCTGATCGCCCTGCCATGGAGTGCCTGCCATCCGGCTTTGGAGTGCCTGCCATTCCGTGAGCCAAACCGGGCCTGCAGCGAGAGCAGTTGGCGAGTCTTCCGGGTTGCCAGGGCGATCAGCCGCCACAGCTCGCTGACTGCTCCTGCTGCAGGCCCGGATTGCCTCACGGGATGGCAGGCACTCCAAAGCGCCGCTCCTCCAATTGTTCTCCGGAGTGGCAGGCTGTCTGCCGACACAGGCCCCACAGCCCGCGATGGGATGGCGGCAGCGGCACCCCTTCCTCTTGGCCCTGCCCCCAACGCCCTTCTCCCCAGGCCAGACAGAATCGGCTGCCGGGCCGCATCCGGCCCACGGGCCGTAGGTTGCCCAGGTCTGCATTAGTGTATGATGGCACTAACTTTCTGCAGTGGTGAGGCAAAAGGACGCACTGTTATTGCTGCTAGTAATGTCTCCCATGTCAGACAGGCTTTTGCTGAGGAGCCAGAAGAAATGTGATAATAGCTACTGGTCAACAATATTGGATAGGAATGACATTGTTGGAGGATCTCTGAGACGGTGAAACCATAGCTAACAATTGCTAGTACTGTGTAAAAGGTGGCACAGTAAGCACCTTTTAAATGCAGTTTACTATAAAAACCCTATGACGAGCCAATCCAAAATGAAACAAGAGATAGTATCAGAAGATGAAATTCCCAGGTCAGAAGGGACTTAACAAGCTCCTGGGGTAAAGCAGAGACCAAGTACAATCAGTGCTGTGCCTAATAATGCAATTAGACTAAAGCCAAGAGAATGCTGACATGTTCAGAAGTGAAATGAAACTCTGAAGCTGCAAAATACGTATGACAGGAACATGAGAAGCATGAATCAGGGGAAGCTATACACAGTAAAAGAGGGAAAGGAGCATAGAAACTTTGCAATACCTGGTGTGACCCAGCTGACGTGGGCAGGGATTCTAGAACAATATTACCAAATATGGAGCAAGAAATGCCAAATATCCAATCTCAGTTCAGAAAAAGAAGAAGCATGAGGATCATAATGCAAACATATGTTGCATAATGTAGCACATCAAAGAATTTTAGAAGAACATTAACAATTTCTTTGAATCTGTAGATGATTAAAAACTATGCATGCTCTTGGAGCAGTAGTTCCCACCCCCCTTTGTATTTGACCAGGGACCACTCTCCAACATTAGTACCAAAAGGATTACGAATCAATTTTTGGTCAACTTTAGATTTCCTTTGGTTATTTGGGGTGCTGATTCACAAAACTGCATTGGATAATCCACATCAGCTCTAGTTTCTGATACAGAACGTAAGCCATCCAGTAGTCGCCATCTGCTCGCACACAGAAAACCATATATGATATTCTAGAGCTGATGTCGTCTATCCAAGGGGGAGGGACTGGTCAGCGACAGGAAAAAAGCGGCAGGCAGCACAAAAGCAATGGAAATTAATTAAATAAATAAGGAGGCCTGTGGACCAGATTTTCGTCCTCATGGCCCACTGGTGGTCCGTGGCCCACAGGTTAAGAACTACTATCTTAGAGGAATGTTTGATTGTCTTAATGTTTGATCTGTATTCAGGCTAATAAGCTATCCTTGTGACAAAATATGGAGAAGCCAGAACACATGCTCTTGGAACTTTTGGATGAGCAAATAAAAAAAGGAACATGAGAGAATAATTTACTACCGGTTAACTGCGGCAAGAATCCTATATGCTCAACAATGGAAAAAAGACAGAAACATCGACTATAGACTAGGAACAGTGGCAACGTGGAAACTAACAGAAATGGAGAAGTTAACACTTTTGATAAATGATAAATCACTGGACACATTATTAGAAGACTTGGTATCTTTTTATCATTATATAGCTGAGGGAAAGGGAAAGACTTTATGGACAGGTTTGGAGATATAAACTGTTGGGAGAGTTTTGGAAAAAAATTGAAATCTCCAGAACCTTTTAGAGATTTTATGATCTTTGGAAAGGCATGACCTTGTTAGATGTCATAATCTTTTGAAAAATGATGCCACAAGCTCTTGGTAAAAAAGCATGACTTGTTAGAGT
Organism: Anolis apletophallus; assembly: GCA_030556195.1. NCBI lineage: Eukaryota > Metazoa > Chordata > Lepidosauria > Squamata > Anolidae > Anolis > Anolis apletophallus. The sequence goes on along the minus strand of JARBWK010000007.1, from coordinate 45,493,813 downwards.
CATAACTTTTTGGGGAAAATGCCATTCACCAGCATATATATATATATATATATATATATATAGAGAGAGAGAGAGAGAGAGAGAGAGAGAGAGAGAGATCAGAGTTTTAGAAGTGTTCTTTGTAGTTGCCCAAAAACATCTAGGTAGATAGATAGATTTTTTTTTCTAAGTAAGAAAGGTAAAGGTTTCCCCTGACATTAAGACTAGTTGTGTCTGACTCTGGGTGGTGGTCCTCATCTCCATTTCTAAGCCAAAGAGCCGGCATTGTCTGTAGACACCTCCAAGGTCAAGTAGCCGGCATGACTGAGTGTATCACCATTACCTTCCCACTGGAGCAGTACCTATTGATCTACTCACATTTGAATGTTTTCGAACTGATAGGTTGGCAGAAGCTCGGGCTAACAGCGCGAGTTCCCCCCGCTCCCCAGCTTTGAACCTCCAAGCTTTCAGTCAGCAAGTTCAGCAGCTCAGCAGTTTAACCTGGTGCGCCACCAAGGGGTCCCCAAAAAAATCTACTCTCCCTTAAAATATATTTGCCTTTAAATCATGCTATCAAGAGACAAAAATAAGTAGACTTCTTTAAAAGTAATATTGTTCATTTACTCACAAATTTCATGTATTCAGCATACAGGTATTTTGCATATAAATCCAGTTACAATAGGATTTGAAGTAATTTCTCTGTGTAGTTAACACAGGGCATCTTTCTTAGAAACAATGGTTTATGGTCCAAAAGGAGACTAATGGCTTCTGTATAGCATACGGTTCCTCCAGTCTTCTAAAGGCATACTGTTTCTGAAATGGAGTCTGAGTCCTGAACAAGCCCGGTTCTGATCACATGGTATGCAGCCCCTCCCACAATATATATACAATACAGTAAACAATCTGAACTATACATGACGAATAACTAATGTAGGCTTGAGAAGGTGCGATTTCCAACAGAGATTCATTTGTTAATGTTTAAACAAGCGGAAGTAAATAACTTAACATAAGGTAGAAGAGAAATGTTAAACTGCAGAGAAACCAACAAAAGGGAAGCAGGAAATTCTATTTTAAAATGAATGTATTTAAGGGTTACATATACTTAGCATAGAGATGTGTACTTTGCTATGAAATGTATTTATTTATTTATTTATGCTTCAAACTTCTATACCGTCACTCCCCGAGGGCTCGGAGCAGTTTACATAGTTTGACACATAACAAGAAAATAGCAAAATAGAGTGAAAAAGATTAATTACATAATGACAGGGGTGGGGGGTATAGGGATACGAGACATAAGGACAATGACAAGATGCGGGTCCGGGTAACTCAGAACCGCAAAGACTAACATGGTGCCGAAGAGGCAGTCTAATGGTGGCATCTGTCAATTGTTGTTTAAGTATATGGATGTCTATGTATGTATAAGTACTGCCACTTCACCTTTCATTATTTGTCTTTTTTGTTAAATTTTTAATTAAAAATAATGGGGGGAGGGGAGAAATCATAAGATGACTAGGACTTAAAAGGAAGTAGGCAAGATCCTTAAGTAAAGAGATTTTATTGAATACACAAGTTAGGATTATCTATGTCAATGTATAGTAAATCCAAATTATGGTTGTAAAAGCTGGAAAACAGTTGATTATAAGAGGATTTTAAGATCATTTGAAATGTGGTGCTGGAGGGGAGTTCTGCGGATACTCTTGAATGGCCAAAAAGAAAAATAAATGAGTTCTAGAAGAAATGATGGCGGGATATTTACATCAACTTAGAATGCTGAAATTGGCTACTTACAAACATGTTAAATGAGAATTAAAACACCGTAATACAGTACTGAAAAGAAATTAAAAACACTTCCCCACCGCTGTTGTAATGAATAGTTTTTTAAGTACTCTGCAACTGTTTGCCTAAAAGAAACTGTTTCCTTATGTAAGAACAGTATTACACAGACCTGCTTTGCACAATACTACACATGATGTAACCACCATCTTACAATGCAGAGGCCCAAACAGAAAGTTCACAACTTAATAAAATCAAAGTTAATGTTGGAGGCTTTTATTTTTATGGCATGCTCTCTGGGTGTGTCTTAATCTTCTTTTTTACTAACTTGTAATCATATAAATAAAGCCTTTCAATTATCATGATCTTAAGTAGTAATAAAAAGAATAATAAATTACCGTGGGGTCAAAAACTGTCAAACACAAGGAAGATGAAATACAGAGATGCAGATTTAAGTACAAAAGGCCAAGCACATTTGGAAAAGTTCAGGTTCTTTACTTCCAAGTATGCTGCAGTAGGAGGGAGCTGGCTACTGCTGTTTTATTTAATAAGTCTCCTTATAAATTCCAGCTGCTAAATATGTTATAAGTTCATCTCAGAAACAAGGGGCTCTGTTATTTGGGTAGCATATGGATATAACTTCCTTGCTTCTATACAGAGTAGAATAGCATCCAACAGACAATTTACCAATCAAAGACTCAGTGTGTAACAACTGCAGTCATAGTAGATTCAAAACAACCACACACCTATTCATGGCTGAAAACTGTCCTTGGTATAATCTAACAATACCACATTGTATAATCAATACTACGAAGGGACTATCCAATTATCTACTAGAATCTGACTGTTCATGAGGCTATGGACAATGCCGGCTCTCGGCTTAGAAATGGAGATGAGCATCACCCCCCAGAGTTGGACTCGACTACACTTCACGTCATGGGGAAATCTTTGCCTTTACCTACAAATATGAATGCCAGCTATGACTAATGATGGCTATGTACAACCTCCAGGTTAAACAAAATATGCAAATTAAGCTAGGAACAAGACACTATTTTCTTGACTTGCTTGTGAGCTTCCTATAAGCATCTACTTAGCTGTTGTGGTAAACGAGTAACTGGACTTGAGGAATCCTTGATATGAGCCAGCAGGGATGTTCTTATGTTCTTTAAATAATTTCACAAGTAGCTGAACCAGATTCTGTGTGCTATGCCCCACACTTGCTATAGAGCATAATTGAAAGGGTCTCTTGTCTCTGATGTGACACAACGCTCAATTTCAGGAATGACCCAGAATGTCAATCCCATTAAACATTTCATACGAAGAGTATGTACACAGCTTTAATGGATATGAATGTAAACAGATCTACTTATTGTGACAGCAGTTCAGTCACATCAGCTGTAATAAAATATTTTTATTACAAACAGTGGGGCGCATTCTATTCTCACTTAGACCAGTGAAAATCCATTGAGACTACTGAAATTCATACAATCAAGTTCCTGTGTATTTGAAGATGCTCTGGAATCCTGACTGCACTTACAAAGGTTACTTTACATTAAACACAGCCTAAAGCAGAGAATGGTATGATGACGAATTAAAACAAAAAGCCTACTGATTGATTCAGTACTCAAGCATTAAATATTACATTTACTTAATGTTTACATTTTACCTAATAATTCTCTTTCTAAATGGCTAGAACACCAGCTATTGAATACTTTGGGATTAATTTGTTTTTTTAAATAAAAAAATATGTTTTATGCCACTCTTTAAACACACACATACACACACACAATCACAAGAGCATCACGTAAGTGAGGCTTTACCCTGTACAGGAGGGGTGCTCATTAGGTAGATTGCGATAGGGCGTCGTGGTAGATCACAGGCAGGGCGGGAGGAAGGCTCAGTCCTGCCTCGCAGGCTCCCAATGCCGCCCAAATGCTGCCAGCCCTGGGTTATCTGAGGTCCTTTCCACACAGTTGAATAAAATCCCATGTTATCTGCTTTGAATCAGATTATATGGCAGTGTGGACTCAGAAAACCCAGTTCAAAGCAGATATTGTGTTATATGTTTCACATTTTTGTAGTGGGTAGGTAGATCATTTTGACTTGGTTGTTTTATAAGTAGCTCGCATGCTGAAAAAGTGTGAGCTGAGCACCCCTGCTGTACAGACACTCCTCAAGTTACAAACAAGAGAGATTCTGTAGGTTTGTTCTTAAACTGAATTTGTATGTACTGTAAGAAGTAACAGGTAATTTTAACCCCTATCTACCTACCTACCTACCTACCTATCTATCTATCGAAGCTTTGGATAGCATAGGGAAGGGTTAACACATCTGTGGTGTTTGTTTTTCTGTCTGTGCCCTGTTCAGAAGATTTCACTTCACTTTCTGTCCCTGGAATAATTTAATTTTAGAAAATTTGACTTGTTGTGGAAACAAGGATTGCTGATAAAGCTTCAGTGCCCTCCCAGTCCCATCCCAGCAAGACGGCTCAAGATGATACCATGTTCAATGATATTGAAAGCTGCCAAGAGGTTCAGGAGAACCAACAGGAACACACTCCCCCTATTTGGCTCTCTGTGGAGGTCATCTACCAAGGCGACCAAAGTTGTCTCCGTTCCATAGTCAGGCCTGAAACCAGTTTGAAAGGGATCTAGATAACCCAGAAATCCCTGAAGTTGTGAGACCACCGCCTGCTCCAAAACCTTGCTCAAAAAAGGAAGGTTGGACACTGGCCAATAGCTGTCTATTACAGGAGGATTCAGGGCAGGCTTTTCAAATATAGGCCTCACAACTGCCTCCTTTTGAGTTGACAATTTAGGGAATGCAACTTTTGACAGGATCAAGATTTGAACTCATTCTCTTTTATAACTGGTTGCACTTCCAGGTCTTCCTCAATACTTTGTTTGGTGTCAAAAACTAGCAAGGTGGTAGATGTGTATGAGAAGCATTTCAGTCATTTTGCTGATAGGGTTTAGCATACTTTTATAGACATTGATAGAAGTGGGGCCATACATTAATAATTTTACTGAGATTGTTCCTGCTGGCAATTAAGTTCCCCATGGCTGACTAAAAGGAGAGCCTTTGGCTGGGGAGAACTCTCCACCAACAACAGACAATTTACCGATTTTTTGAATGTAGCACACAAGTTTACTAATGCTGATCCCTCCCCCAATATGACTGGACAGTTGTTAATGTTAGACTGTGATGATAATAAGGACTTTGCAACCCATTTGTGGAGGCCAAATCACTACATCAGGTATTCCATTTCTTCTTACAACAGGAATGATGTTGAGGAATGATGTTTTGTGTAGCCCTTATTTTCAGGATTGAATTTTAAATTGAAATTCAGACAACCAAGACCAAGCATTCAGGTTTAAGTGCCCAACTTACACCTTGAATCTGTACAAGGAAACATTTCAGCTAGGTGCAAACCAAGATGCTTAAGGGAAGGAAACCAAGAACGGGGAGAAATAAAAGCACAACAAAACAGAAAACCTAGCTGCAAAAGACAGAAAACAAACTATTTTTAAAATGCACAAATCCATATTATATGGCCATACACAATGGATATGCATTTTCTTAAAAATGCTTTGTTATCAGAAATAGGTGTGCAAAATACTCTTTGCACAAGCCCTGTTGATAACACAGTGTCTTCTAAGCCAGTGTTTCCCAACCAGTGTGCCATGGCACACTAGTGTGCAATGAGCGATCATCAGGTGTGCCGTGGGAAATTGGCACTCTCCCCGCTCCTAGCAGCCCCCTCACAGGTTTCCAAGAAACAAATTGAGCCTCTCCGCTTGGGTTTTTTAAAACTATTTTACTATCCCCCCCCCCCAAGGAACTGTTTATAACAGCTTCATGACATCCATAGTTAACTAGAATAAAGTTTCACTTTGTGAAATTTCACAAAGGTCTGGAGAACAAGCTCTTGAAGAGCTGGGCATGTTTAGCCTGAAGAAGAGAAGGCTGAGAGAAGACATGATAGCCATGTATAAATATGTGAGAGGAAGTCATATATATGTTGTGTTCATCGAAACAGGCCCAGGTTTCACATTGAGTGTATAAATACATTTAAAAACATATTAACTATATGTATTACTGTGTTAGAGTGTCATTTTGTGTCATTTTGGTGGTGGTGTGCCCCAGGATTTTGTAAATGTAAAAAATGTGCCGCGACTCAAAAGAGGTTGAAAAATACTGTTCTAAGTATTGAACCATTTCCTTATCAAAGTTTTCTTGAAGTACTATTCCTAAAGATTGTGTGTGTATGCAGAGAGAGGAAAATTAGATGTTTACCCATGGAACTTGCTACTCTTTTGGCTAAGATTTCTGTCCTAGACTGTATCACAGAGAGACTGTATCACAGCCAACGCATATATAATGGCAGGGGGAGACTGTTCAGGAAAAAGAGCATTCATCTGAATGAACTTACTGTTACCTTCTTTATTCTAAATAAGTTTCTCTTTCTCTGATACTGTCTGAGTTTGAAACATCTAATTTAATCCAGTGAAGGGTCCAGTCTTCCTTTTATTTCCTGTCTGTACTGGAGCAGTCGCCTGTTTCAATTATGACTTTCTCCAGCTCCTACATTTTTCCTGCTCCAGCTGGCTCAAAGTGCACTTCCTTGGAAGGTAGAATGCACTAACTGTGCTGATCACAGACTGATAGCTAGTAAGCCACAATATTTAATAGCTGAGCTGATAAGAAGGGTTGGTTTTTTTTTTAAAGCATGCATACAAACTATTTTTGAACCTAAACAAAAGGATATTCTGCTTTATTCAACACTATATAAGCATGCTTACTATAAATTCAGTTTTCTAAGATAATTGTAATTTGTTTCTATATATGGGTGTTTAACACTTCTTTGCTGGATTTAAGTCTGTTACTGCTGATCTGGGACAACCTCAGACCAATTATTCCATTGAATACAATTGTGGGGGTGATAAGGCACTGCTGCAAAACCATGGCCTGCTAAAAATAAAATTGTTTTGTGTTAAGACTGCAAAAAAAAAAGTTTCCAAGAAGTAAACAACAGGCCATGAATTTTTGTCCTGCTTTATGAAAACCACAAATCTTTTCTTTCCTTCCCTCTTACTCATAGGGCAGTTTAATTACAGTTTAATCTCTTTCAGTAAGCACCCCTTGAGACCTTATTGTCCAAGCAGCATATTACCAAGACTAGGGCTGCAATTTACTACGGATGGAAGGGGCTCCTTTTAGGAAAGCTAGAAAGTCATGGGGAGGAGAACTTAATCAGCTTCATCAGACTCCAGAGATAGGCGGTAATCAGAGAAGCATTATAGAGGTGTTGATTAACATTCTACCTTACCAAACCTTTAGTATCAAATAAATCACAAAGAAAACTTGAAATTTAACTAGATTGCACAGGGGCTCCAGCTGCATCTGGCATCTGATTACCTTGAAAAGGGGGGGAGGGAGGGAAGGTGGTAATGGAGGTTAATGAAGGAAAAACAAATTGGTACACAAGATCTTTGCAATAGTATACTGTAAGAACACCCCCGCCCAACAGTATATAAGCCAGTCATTTGCTAATAAATCTAGAGTTTTAACTTACAAAGCTTTATTCTTGAAAAGCAAAAACAGTCTCCCATTATTTCAGAATAATTTGGTTGATTAAATTTAGCGAGGAAGTCCAATTTCAGTAATAGGAATACTGACCAGTACTAAAATACATACATCCACACACAGAGAGAATAATAGTTAATCCACACAAATCTTTGATATTAGTTTATCCATGTATGATGTCATAGTCAGCTGAAATCACTGACCAACGGGGAGAGGGATTACTGTGTGGCAGCTCCCCAGTAATCCTGCTCCATTGCCCTGGAGGGCTACCACTCACGCTTGTCTATTATTTAGAAACAACATGCAATATTGTTTTTTGGGCATGTATTTAGTAGCTGGGAATAAACATAAACTTATTTAAGGATGTAAGAACATAAGACGGGTTGTACTGGATGTGACCAAGGGTGTATCTGCTCCAACATTCAGTTCACATAAGAGCAGATCAGTTGTCTATGCAAAGCCTGCCAGTCAAATCTGAATGTAACCGCACTCTTCATTTTGTATTCCTTGTCAACTGATATGGAGAAACATACTGAGCCTTTTCACACAGGTGCCTTTTTCCCAGTGACTATTTATGTTTTCTTGCTCCTTGCTTGTCACTGCTATGAATCTTCTTCCCCGCACATCACCAGTTGTAATTTCAGATTAGAGTGACCACTATGACAGTGTTTCCCAACCAGTGTGCCATGGTACACTAGTGTGCCGTGAGCAATCATCAGGTGTGCCGTGGGAAATTGGCACTCCCCCCCTCCTAGCAGCCCCCTCACAGGTTTGCAAGAAACAAATTGAGCATCTCCACTTGGAAATGGTGTTTTTTTTAAAAAAAATTTACTGGATTTTTCAAGAGTTGCCTCCCCCCCCAAAGGAACTGTTTATAACAGCTTCATAGCATCCATAGTTAACTGGAAGCAAATTTCACTCAGGGTGAAATTTCACAAAGGTCTGGAGAACAAGCTCTATGAGGAGTGGCTTGAAGAGCTGGGCATGTTTAGCCTGAAGAAGAGAAGGCTGAGAGAAGACATGATAGCCTTGTATAATTATGTGAGAGGAAGTCATATAAATGTTGTGTTCATCGAAACAGGCCCAGGTTTCACACTGAGTGTATAAATACATTTAAAAACATATTAACTATGTGTATTACTGTGCTAGAGTGTCATTTTGTGTCATTTTGGTTGGTGGTGTGCCCCAGGATTTTGTAAATGAAAAAAATGTGCAGCAGCTCAAAAAAGGTTGAAAAACACTGCTCTATGACATATTTAGGCACACTCATGATCGTTGAACAGTACATGGATATAGGCATACACTCTTCTGCTATACCAGGATTATCCAACCTGTGGACCATGAGCCAGGATTACCATCAATGCAGCCCAACACTCACTGAGAATTGCAGCTGCTTCCATCAAACCAGATATTGCTGCATTCGTTTCTCAAAAATAATGTTGAATATCCCACTGATTTTATGTTGTACTCTTTTCTTTAACTTTTATAATATTTTTTTAATTAAAGAAGTTGTATTACTTAGATATGCACATGTTCCCGTGTCAGTGATCACTGGGTTGCCGTGAGTTTTCCAGGCTGTATGGCTATGTTCTGTCAACTTGTAACCTGCTCAATGACTTTAAAAGACCCTCTGAATGTGATGGCTCATAATAAGGATTATTATGAGCCATCACATTCATAAGTATTATTATGAAAGGTATTTTGTTTGCTTCTCTGTGTTGGTAGATATTATGAAAATTATGCACAGTTTTTTTTACTCCTCAGTTATCATTAGTGTTAATGTATTTTATGTGTGTCCCAAGACAATTCTTTTTCTTCCTATGTGCTCAGGGGAGCCAAAAATTGACACTCCTGTTGTACAACTTTATTCATTCATCAATCCATTAATTCATTTATTTTCTGGAATTTTCTAGAAGATGTTATATATTTTCATAAGAACATCATTTATGTTCTTTAAGAATATTTGCATTTATGCTATACGGGAGGCCCTGCTCTCGCTCCCGCCTACTTCTCAAATGCGGTTGGTGGGGACGAGAGATAGGGCCTTCTCGGTGGTGGCTCCCCATCTGTGGAACGCACTCCCTATTGATATACGATCAATCTCATCCCTCCTGGTATTCAGGAAAAAAGTGAAATCCTGGTTATGGGACCAGGCGTTTGCACATTAGTACGATACAGCACTTTAGATTGGATTGAAATGGCAAACTGGTGGACATGACCTAAGGCTTCTATTATGGACGGAATACTGTTTTTAACTTATGTGAATGTATTTGATGTATTTTAATGCGAATTGTATTTTAATGTATTTTAATGTTAACTGTATTTAATGTATTTTAATTTTTGACTGCTTGTGGTTTTCTATTATATGTTTACTGTGTTTTGGGCATCGAATTGTTGCTGTTGTTAGGCCGCTCTGAGCCCCCCCCCTAGGGGGTTGAGAAGATGCGGGGTAGAAATGGTGGAAATAAATAAATAAATATGGACCTGTTTATTTTTTTGACTGACAGCACAGTCTAGAACACCTTTGCTCATCACCAGTATTTGCCTCCACATCTCATTTGTTACCTTTCTGCAAACATTAGTTCGGATATAAGTATTTATCCCATATCTTTGTAAGAGAAGACTGATGCAAAAATATATATAGCTTTTAATCTGATATTTTTAACTATTTTTTTAACTTAATCAAGTTTTAATCGTGTTAACTGCTTGCTTATTTTAACTTATGTTATACTGTATGTGTATGTCAAACTTTTTGATACGGCCAGTGGGCTAATCAATAATGACTTCCACAATCCGTATATAGCTTTACATTTTTTTCCTTATCCTCCTTTAAAATTCTTTTAATATGTTATGCCTTGATCTAACTGCCTGGTCTATATTTGGTTTCTTATTCTTGATGTATTTAAAGAATATTATATTTATTATTGGTCTTAGTGCTATTATCAAATGTTCTTCAATATTTTTCCTCTCCTTTCTCCCTCATTACTTGCATTTCTTTTATACACAGATATGTCTCTTTAGGATAATCTCATCTGGGCAATATTCTCAGCTTCTAAAGGAGCCTTTCTCCACATTTCTAATATGAGTTTACTCCATGTTGCTTGTTGTCTTTGTTGGTAATCTTTTTATACATACTTTTCTGAACTGTGGTATACATTCTACAGGACCACTATTACTGTCATTTTGCAATTCCCACAAGCACCATGGAGAGATTTTACCCTTCTGATTTTTCCTTTCAACTTCCTTTTTATCAGTTCCCTCATTAGAAAAATGTCCTCTTTGTGAAATCAAATAGTACCATGTTGGAATTCCTTAGCATTTATCCACTTACAGATACAATTACAGTACTGTAGTTATTCTTTTTAACTCATTCAGCTACATGAACATCTCATAGTAGTAGGATTAAGTCTAGAGTTATTTCTCGCTGGTTCCAGAACCAGTTGTTTTAAGACAGTTAGTTTGGATTTCTTCAATTGATGATTTTCAAGCTTTTAATGAAGTGTCCCTTATTTTTGTGAAAAATCCCCTATTTTTAGGTACCTGTCCCTTATTCATGTGGCAACTCTACCCCAAAAAATCTCAAATTTGGAGAAACTTTGTGCAAGGCAATGATTTTCATAACAAACTACATTATTTTATAATCCGTCATCTAGGCAGAGGGGACAATTTAGTTGTGCTGAATCACATCTTTGTTCAAAAAGAATTAGAGCAGGCATGGGTACACCTAGGCTTATGGGCTGGACATGGCCCCTTGGCAGTGCCGTAGCCAGGATTTTGATTCGGGGGGGCGGAGACTGGGTGGAAGAGGGTCTACCCTAGCAAACCTTTTGTATTGTTATCCCAATAACCCAATTAATGTGGGATATAATGAGCATGGTGATCAGATCATGATATGAATAAACATAACAGTTTAAATAATGTACCAGTAAGGCCTTTTCGCGGACCACCCTGAGAATTTTGGGGGGGGCTGAAGCCCCCTTAGCCCCCCTGGCTACATGCCTGCCCCTTAGGGTCTTCGGCCCACACCCATCTGCCTTGGCCTTCCTATCAGCATTTGGCCACGGTGGTCCGTGGTGTCCCCAGGCTGAGCGGAGGGCTGAGGGAGAGACACACGATTGTCGAAGGTTCTCCCAAGCTCTCAACAGCCGAGTGTTTCCTTCTCCTCTCTGCTTGGAGACATGACAAGCTGCCATGTCCCCAGGCTGAGAACAGAGCCAAGGGAGAAACACACAGTTTCAGAGAGCTCTCCTTAGCTCTCAGCAGTCACCTGTGTCTTCCTCTCAGCCTAGGGACATGGCAAGCTGCGGTGTCCCTAGACTGAGAGGAGAGCTGGGGAGAGACATGCGGTTGTGAGAGCTCTCCCTAGCTTTCAGCAGTCATGTGTCGTCATCTCCTCTCAGTTTGGAAACATGGCAGGCCACCACATCCCCAGGCAGAGAGGAGGACTCTTTTCCCTTGCTGACCACCCCCTGGCCTCCTGTCATCAACCGCCCCATGCCAACTTCCCCCTCTGTGCCTACTGCCCTTGGCCTTTCCCCTGCCCCTTCCTTCCAGTCTGGCCCAGCCCATCTGCCCCACTCTGACCCACAATGTGGCCCCCACCAAAAGTTTACCCATGACTAAATTTGACGTAGAAGGTAGATCAGGTTATCTGAAGAGTTGCAAACAATGCTTCTAAGTTTCAGGCAGCTGCCATCTAAATATTTTAAATGACTGGGATAAAAATTGTTTTGAGTATAACTATTTTGATTGTGCTAGTTATATTTTTTAACAAACAAGGAAGACTAACAGCACCTCAAAAGCAATGTTCCACCATATGTAGTCTGGGGATATTCTGTGGACATGGAACACTTTATATACCAAATATATATATACTGCAACCTGAGGTGAGAAATACCTCAGACTGCTTGCAATAAATTTAAGGTGTTGCTGTTGTTTTTATAACCATTATAACCAAAACCTAACAACAGTGCAGGGATGATACTCAAACATTATACAACCCCTCTCTTCCCAGTTGTTTCCATGCATTTTAGTCTTATATGCTTTACCTTGTATTTTCCTTCCTGGGGTTATTTTTACATCGCTTGAGCCATTAACTTTTTTTCTTTCTACCACTTGGCTTTACTAAACGCCATGCCTCATAAAATAGGGATTTAAATCTTCACAGAATAAATGAAATTCATTTCTTGCTCAGCTCCTCCTACCACCTAAGGTTTTCACTCTAAATGTCTGGTTACAACCCAATCACGAGCATAAAAGCAATTGAATAAATGAAACTATGATGTAAGTGTAAAATATTAGTGTCCAGACATGCAAGATGTATGCAGGTATTATGAAGCCTCCACAGCTGTAGAAGCCTGGAGCTCATGCAGTACCACAGGTTTAACAGGATCCATTACCAGTAAGGAGTTTTATTTGCTTAATAAATTACATTCAAAAGCACAATAGCCTAGGCTTTTAGCTGTAAAATTGCCAAAATTTGTCAGTGACTGCTTTCTGGTTATAAATAGTCAAATAATGTACAACTCATTAGAGTTTTGATTCCCTGTACAATTCTTTCTGGCCATTACTTAGAAAACATAAAAAGGAACTCTAGATGACATTTTATAGAGGTTATAAATTGGTATAAGGAGATGACATGGGATAAATCCGTAGGCAGGCTGAGGGCCACAGTAAAGCCAACGGTATAAATCAGAGTTAGTGCAATGTGTGGGCGTTCTCAAACAATTCCCAAACCACAAAGGTACTATTAGATAAGAACCAACCACAATGAGTATAACTTTTTTGTGGAGAAAAAAACATAGAAAAGTATAATAGAAAGCAACAGGAAGTTATTCTAATATCTGTACATTAATGCTATCCTGATAGAGCTGGATTCAAAAAAGACTCTTCTGTATGATATAGAAGTTCTGTTTCAGGAAACGATTGCACCAAAAAAAAGAAGAGAAAATTAAATCCAAAGAATTTTCTTTTGCTCATTCAATTTCTTGCAGAAACATGGAAGTTGCTCCAAACCCACATTGTGTGAATAGTAGAGATGCAGTTATTTACTATTTTCTTCTCAGGGGAAAAATGTACTACTTTAAAAATTGTCTTCCCAGCCTCAGGGAAGTCTGTAAAAATGGCAATTTGGGACAAATTTGTGCATAGTTGTTAGGCATATGCAATAGGATTTTCCACATAGGAAGAAGTATTTTCCTCACTGAAAACAATATTTATGTGCACGAATATTATTTTTTGCAGATAAAACACTTTTTTTGCAGATAAAATGCTTCCAGTGCAGAAAATGCTCTTTTCTTTATGAATCAACGATATGTGGATTCTGCACAGAATAAGTCCTGAATGTGTTTTTAATATATGCGTGTGTGTGTGTGTGTGTGTGTGTGTGTATATATATATATATATATATATATAGAGAGAGAGAGAGAGAGAGAGAGAGAGAGAGACACACACACACACACACACACACATATATACACACACACAAACACACGAATTTTCACGATTCGGGACTTATTCTGTGCAGAATCCACATGTCATTAGAAGAATTCATATACGTCCAGGATTTTTCTCATCAAGGCTTTTTTCAATAAATATTTTTTTCAACCATTATTTGAATATATTTTTACAACTTTTCTCATTCCTATTGAACATTGATGCAAGCTCTTGTGAAACAGCATGTATTGGCTCTCTTCCTTTCAATGCTTCCAATTTTCTTCCAATTCCAAAATGTTAATGGCTTTTTAATCTGGCTGTTCCCCTTTGAGTTCAGGGCAGCACATATATAACACACTTCTTTCCCCATTCCCCTCGCTCACATCACACAATGATGCAAATCCCATCAAAATAAGATACAGAGATATCCTTCACACTATAGTTATAGCCCTTTGTTGTTACTTTATGGGCCCTGACTGTATCCAATGGGATTTTGGGATTTGTAGTTTGGAGAGTTATTCAGAAATTGTTCGTTAGTGCCTCATCAGACAACAAATCCCAGGATTCTGCAGTAAGAAGTCATAACTAGGATCATAGTGCTAAAAGAGTAAGAAAGAAACCAGTGACAAACTAGATGTCACACACTGAAAGCCATGGCTAAGAGGGAATTTCAAGCTGATTTACCAACAGTGGTCTTGGTTTGTAACATAGCTCCCATGCACAAGAGAATTTAGGAAATAATAAAATAGCCTCTTTGAATATATCAGAATAAAGATGGGATTAAAAAATAAAAAATAAACAAATCACAAGAGGGGAAGTCTGCAGAGGAGACACCGCCTCTCCAAAACCAGCCCAATGAGTACTGAATATGGAAAGTAAGCAAGCAATGCAATTCATTACCTGGACAGCAGGATTATGAATTTGACTGAGAGTGCATCTACAATGGCCACTTACTGCAGAGCCAGTCTGGAGAAGCAGTACTCTAGCCCAGCCGTGGGAGTAGCTACACTTCTACCTCCATCCTGCTACAGAATAGAGTCCAGATCATCCAGACAAGTCAAACCCATTTCAGCCTCACTGGACAGCCACCCACCTTAGCTGTGCCATGTTGTAGTCACCATAGCTGTGGCCAATGAGCTCCAAAGACCTGGCCATCTCTGGGTAAACCAAGGTGCCTGCACTTGGAGAGAAGTTGGGGGGGGGGAGATCACTGGCTCCCAAATTTTGGGAAACAGATTAGGACAATAAATACTGCCTAGCTTGAAGCCAACTAGCATGTTGAAAAAATCTTGAACAGTCATCTCCATACTGCACGTCTGTCAAATTACGGAACTGCATTGTATTGGAATATAAACTGCAGACAAATGTCACAAACCACTATGACCGTATTATCCGTACAAAAGAATCCAAAGTGCAGTTCACTACATCTCTTATTATTTTTGTTCCAATTCATAGAATCATGGAGTTGGAAGAGACCGCATGGGCCATCTAGTCCAACCCCCTGCCATGCAGGTAAAGCATAAGTACCCCTGACAGATGGTCATCCAGCCTCTGTTTGAAAGCCTCCAAAGAAGAAGATTCAGATCTGTTCTTTTTCTTTTTAACTCACATTGCAAGAACTTTTTTAAAAAAAAGTTTCATTTTTAATAACCCTGGAATCACCCCACAGAATTTCACAAGAGGTTATTCAAGAGTTATTATTTCATGGACTACAGTCAATGCAATTTGTAATATTAATGCATTAATATTACTGAACGTATCTTGTGCATACATCTGGCCTGAGAAAGCCTAGTGTAATCTGACAAAACTTGTGAGCAAACTTGCATAATAAACCAAGGCTCTTGGGGAAAGTTACATCCTTTTGCCAAGAATGCTGATTCTCCATCTCAGTTTCCTTAAATTCATAGTCTAACATGCTGCTGAGCAGAAAGGAAATTGTATCCAACTTTAGTTAGCCTAAAGAGAGTGAGAGAGCCAAAAATTTTAGGTTCTTGGAGGGGAACCCCATTTCCTGCTGTTCATATTAATTTTCCTTTTGGCAGTTTCTATTATAAAGAAGAACAAAACAGAGTTGTAACTGGACAATTACAACCTATACGATAATTCCTTAGCTCCAAGAATCAGATATGTGAGCTGAGAGGTCTCCCAAAATACTGTGGCCACTAAAACTAAATTACCAGCTGGCTTTATTCAGTAGTCATGCACAGTCAGCAATGAAGAATATAAATGACCAGCAACATTTTTCCTTCTTTCTTTTTTTGGAAGTAGCCATTGCCCCAGGCAGTGGACATTCCAGAGAAAGCTGAAGAACACACACCTCCCAGGAGAATAGATGCACTGGAAGAGAAATCTGGCAGCTAAACATTAGGCCCAAAGGGGATGCCAAATAAATACAAATACAAATACAGATGGAAAAAATAGGCACAGGCGTGCACAACTTTAACAACAGTGTGGCAAACGTCCATTTCTTACTTAGGCACATTACAGGATTTTTGGACAAAAGGCCAAGCCAAAATCAAATGCACACCATCCCACTCGTCCCACAAGAGACTGAGGCAACTTACAACTGACATAAACACACAATTTAGAATAACCATCAATTCACTTGGAATGCATTCAGATCATAACATAAATTAACAATTATTTTGTAGAACTAAAAAATAATCCAAAGACAATTCATTATAAGAGGAATGTAGCTCAAGCCAATTACAAAAAAAGTGCATGTCCTACAGCCAATTAAACACTTCACACAAAAGAGAAATTAGTTAAGTACAGTAAAGTGAAATCAAGATATGGTGTTATATTGACAGATCCAGCATCCACTGCTTTCACCATCCGTGGTTTGAGTATACCTCCCATTCCTCTCTCTCACCAAAATAAAAATCTCAAATTAAACACTTCACACTATCTATTATATAAATGGGTTCATGTCATGTGATGTATACCTCAAACAAAGAAACCATACAACGCAGAAACACAATACTTGCCAACAGAAATAGGCCTCAAGCAAGGTACGTTTGTAGCAAAGAAACTTCATACTAAACTGCCAAAACAGAATAAGGAAAAGGCCTGAGCCAATCCCCAACACAAACACCCAAATCACTTCCAACCGACAATTTACACCCCAAAAAAAATCACAGACCATGCCCAAAATTGACAGTAAGGCTTCATTAACTTGATTTCCTAACTAGCCCTCACTTACTGGGAAGCTGTTTACGCTCTAAATTGACAGTAAGACTTCATTAACTTACTGGGAAGCTTTCCTAATTGACAGGCCTCACTAACTGGGAAGCTGTTTGGACGCTCTGAATTGACAGTAAGGCTTCATTAACTTGCTGTTCCTAACTAGGCCTCAGCTCATGGGACATTGTGTATGGCCTGAATTTACAGTAACCTACCTTGGCACACCACCATGCATGATGGGACTTGAAGTACCACCATGGAAAATGGGATTTGTAGTACTTCAAAACCCATCATTCCCCACAGACCACTGTGGCCCAGAACCAAGACCAATAAAGACCCAACTTGGCACACCATGCCCCCCATGACCCACACTCCATCCAACTGCAGTTTAGAGGAGGGCACACCGTGGATGATTGGACTTCCTCGCATCTCCTAAAAAGGGCACAGCAACGCATGCCGGGTACAGCTAGTTTTATATAAGGGATTCTTTCATTACACCATTGTACGTAATGGGAATCGAACAGCCACAGCTTATGGTATCCCTGGAAGTCTAGGAACCGAATGGTAGCCAAACCCAAGGGCCTGCTATTAAATATTGTTGGCTGAAAAATCTGTGCACTTGACATTCTGATAGTTATTTATTTATTTACGTCATTTTTACCCAGCTCTTCTCACCCCCGCAGGGGGACTCCCTTGGAGTTAAGTGTTAGTCTTCTGATGATCAGGCTCACAAACAGATTGATGTGTCAACCTGTGAAGTTATCTATCAGTCCAAGAGACCAAAGACAAGCAGCATGACCATTAGATATGTATCAGAGGAAGGTAGCACGATCTATATCAGACTGACTGGCTCCCGGATACTAACCTGAGTGAGGCAAGCCCTTAGATGGTGGGGTACAAATTTGCTCCTGCCCTCTAGCTCAGAGGATACCACTACCACTTTCCAGCTAGACTGGCTTGTGCCAGAGTCTTTGCAGTTCGATCTTTAAATCCTCATATTGTGTCAGCTTTTCCAGTTGTTTCTCTTCAATCCTGCTGTCACCTGGGATTGCAACATTGACAATCCATACTTTGTTTTTTTAACACGATCATGAGGTCAGGGGTATTGTGCTCCAAAACTCTGTCAGTCTGAATTCAGAAGTCCCAGAGTAGCTTGACGTGTTCATTCTCTGTAACCTTTTCAGGCTTGTGATCCCACCAGTTCTTTGTCGCAGGTCGATGGTATTTGTGGCACAAGTTCCAATGGATCATCTGAGCAACGGTGTTACACCTCTACTTGTAGTCTGTCTGTGCAATCTTCTTGCAGCAGCTAAGGATGTGATCTATTGTTTCATCTTCTTCCTTGAAGAGTCTACATTTGGGATCTGTCATCAACTTTTCAATTCTGGCTTTGATGGTATTTGTTCTAAAGGCTTGTTCTTGGGCAGCCAGAATCAGGCCCTCCGTCTCCTTTTTCGAAGTTCCATTTGTGAGCCACATCCATGTTTTTTCTTTGTCAATTTGGCCATCAATTTTTTCCCCAGGAACTGTCCATGGAGAGCCTTCTCTCACCAGTATTCTCTTCTGCTCTGCATTGTGTTTTTACGGTATTCACTCTTTGTCTTCTGCACTTGTTGTTGTTATTATTATTATTGACACTTTGCCCTTGCCTTAGCTGGCAGGACCACACCAGGACAGAAGAATAAACAGACAAGACCATGTTCTAAGACCTAGGATTTTATACAACAGTTTGTCTTTGGAACTAGCCAATAAAGGTTATTCCAGCAACAAAGTGCCCCATGTTGATGGAAGTATTCTGCCCTGGAAAAAGGGCATCAACAGAATTCTGGCCAGAGTGTTTGGCCACCACTCCCCACTGATACTATAAAGCAGGGGTGCCCATTAGGTAGATCGCAATCTACTGGTAGATCTCGTAGGGTGTCCTGGTAGATCACAGACAGGGCGGGAGGAAGGCTCAGTCCCGCCCCGCAGGCTCCCAACGCCGCCCAGGTGCAGAAGGAGGTTGGACTGGATGGCCCTTGGAGGTCTCTTCCTATTCTAGGAACCCTTTGTTGTTGTTGTTGTTGTTATTATTATTATCAGAGGCTGAATGGCCATCTGTGATGAATGCTTTCATTGTGTTTTTATTTATGGCAGAAGGAGGTTGGACTGGATGGCCCTTGGAGGTCTCTTTCCACTCTAGGAACCTATTGTTGTTGTTACTATTATTATTATTATTAGTAGTAGTAGTAGCAGAGGCTGAATGAATATCATCATCATTATTATTATGAATAAATTCAGGGGCTTATTATACTCACATTTAGTTGACTTCAGTCTTG
The DNA here is from genome assembly GCA_030556195.1 of Anolis apletophallus. Taxonomy (NCBI): domain Eukaryota; kingdom Metazoa; phylum Chordata; class Lepidosauria; order Squamata; family Anolidae; genus Anolis; species Anolis apletophallus. The sequence goes on along the minus strand of JARBWK010000007.1, from coordinate 45,474,539 downwards.
AAATATATTATATGGCTCTCACTGAAATACATTTCCAAATATTTTGCTTTTATGGCTCTCTGAGTAGTGGGTAGGTAGATCATTTTGATTTGGTTGTTTTATAAGTAGCTCGCATGCTGAAAAAGTGTGGGCACCCCTGCTATAAAGGATAATAATATCAGACTTGAATTTCCATGGCTCCTTTCTGTAGACTCCTGGGCATTGTAGCTTGGTTAAGATACTTAAATCATCTCCTAGTGAACTCTAGGACCATAGTTTAGGAGCAACAGACTGTAGTACAACATTCTAGTCACTTCACAAAGTCAGATTCCAGGATCTGACAAGACAGCAGCATGGCTGCTAAATTGGTGTCAAACTGCTGTAACTCAGTAGTGTAGACATGCTTCAAATGCTGTAAAACAGAAGCGTGACTTTAAGTGTGAGCATAAAGCCTCACAAGAAATATATGAATAAGCCCACAGACCAGTATCATATGCTGACAGAGCCAATCTCTTCATGAACTCAGAATCTCAGAACACAAGGGGAGGAAAGAAACACAAAGAGAATAGGGCAATAGTGTTTGAAGAAGGAAGGAATGATGTGATGAGATGAATGAAAGGCAGCAGTGGGAGGACTACCGGTATATATATTTTTGGGAAGGACAACAAGTAGTTTATATAAACCATGGAAGACTTTTTGTGAGAAACTAAAAGAGGCAATTGTTCGCATTCCAAACATTTTGATATATAAACTGTGGAACCCTCATCCATGAATAGACCAGCTGTTTACAATTTTTTAAAAAGATAATAATCGAGCTTCATTCCAAGCCATGGTTTTCCAGTGACCGATATTATGAAACATTGGTCAAAACATAGCTGTGACATAATAAATTTAGGAAAGGAGGGAGAGGGAGACGGTGGGGACGGGAGAAGAGATTCAGAAATACTTTTAGCCTGTGTTTGTGAGGAAATGCAGTTTATGCCCCGATTAGGAAGAAAGCCCTTTCAGTACTTTGCTCTAGCTGACTTTCAGAGAATCCCTCAAGAAAGACTGTTCAACATGCACATCTGTTTCCAGTGTGATGTTGGTATGCAAACTATTGTCTATTGGAAGTGTGTTGTGGTAATGTTTGCCAGGGTTAAAGACTGGGTCAATTTGATCAAGGAGCTAAATTTAGCTTCTGTGTGTTTTCCTGAAAAGAAAAAAAAATATATGTGAGGCTCTTTTGTTTTCTTTCAAACCTTCTTCTCATGTTCCTTTTAGCAAGAAAAACTACACTGAAATGGAAAGTTTTTAAAACTTACTCATTTTTCATATTGGTGTGAAACAGTGAAGCTGTGGGCAACTAAACACAGCGATTTATGCCACATATATTTTTTAATTTTTTAAAAAAAAGTTTATTAAAGGTTTTCATAACATAGATTACAATAAAAACAACAGGTAAAACAAAATAACTCAATGACACACATTTTTAAGTATTTAATTAAAATATTTTGTGTAAGGTATTTGAAAATAATAACAATAATAACAATAATAATACTTTATTTGTAGACCGCCCTATCTCCCCAAGGAGACTCAGGGCGGTTTCCAACAAATATGGCAAACATTTAGTGCCAACAAAAAGACATATTAACAAATCGTAACAAGACATATCAAAGAAAATAGAACAGCAATTACTACAAACTTAATACCAAATAGACATTTTTTAAAAACTTAACAGCGCTAAAAGACGTAATCCCATAAAATGAATTTAAACATAATAAAAATTTAAAACAACTATAACTTTGATCAAGCAATAAAATGGTTACTGATTTTGATTGATTGATGCTCTATAATAAAACAAATAAATTCCTTGTGATTTCAAATTAGTGTAGAAAAGCAGCCAAGCTAAAGTGGTATTTGTCCCCCCAGACCACTGTGTTCAGAGACACACAACCTCCTTGAGATCCCGAGCTGTAGAAGTCTTCGCTTGACCACAACAAGGAGGAGAGCATTCCGCGTCATTGCGCCAACTCTCTGGAATGCCCTCCCGCCCGAGGTTCGTGCCTTGACCAGTTTGCTGGCCTTCAGAAAGGCCTGCAAGACTCTGTTGTTTAAGCAGGCGTTTGACCATTAGTCCCTCGGGCGTATTATTTATTTGCGCAACTTGCTCCAGTTATATGCTGTGTATGTGATGAGTTATATACGATATGTTGTATATTCCATTTTTAATGGTTTTAGGTTATATGTGTTGTTTATATATGTGATTTTATCTGTATTTTATCTGCTTTTATTTGTATTCTATACAAATTCTATACTATTTGTTGTGAGTTGCCCCGAGCCGCACGGGAGTGGCGACAGACAAGTTGAAACAAATAATATTTATCAAGCAAGTACTAAACTTATAATTCTTTTTTGCAGAGTGGTGAAAATGCAAAGGTAAAGTTGCAAAAAAATCAACATTAGAGTCATCCCCTCTCCTCATAAGTTGATAACTATGTAAGTAAAGTCCTGGTACTCATTAACAAAATAAATAAACTTATATCAGCTTTCATAAAAATGTCTTCCCTAGCAAGTACTTTATCCAAGCAACTTTGGGATGTGAACTTCTTAGTCAACGAAGTTGATCGTCCTTTATTATCGTCATTGCAATGCATTTTAATGTTGTTGTCCAGTACAATGCAGATATAAATGTTTTTAATGCAATAAGTCCTGACAAACATGGGGAATGTAAATCTCACTAAAGATTACAACCCAGAATCTCAACAGCATCTTGAGTATCCATCACCACATGTGGTAATAGGTTCTACTCCAGCATGGAGGGTTGGAATTCTTTCATATCAGATTGATCTTAGCTGAGCTTATATACCATCTGTGCTGTGTTTTCATAGCACTTTCCCAAATATGAGAACCTGATATTAATGGTGCTTTTTGCTGCACTACATTCCACACCTGTGAAGTCCAGCTCAACCCCTCGTTTTTCTGCCATTAGATTTCGATTGTTGAAACTCCAGTTATTTACAAGCATTTTGTGTGCTCCAGATTCCTGATACAGATTCCCTGCCCTCCTCTGAGGAGTGCCCACAGGCGGTCCTATCCCTTCTAAGCACTTTTAGTTTGGCTTACATAAAGACTGAGATGTTTCTTTTAAGTCATGTTATATGCCATATACATGTTAAACTCAAGAGAAGAGATAGATATCTGATTTAAGGCCAGCATCTATGGCTGTATGTACAAGGATCATTTAGTTGAATCAGCCTGCGCAGACGTCTGCAAAACACATGGAAGTTGATGCAATTAACCAGGAGAAACCATTTAATTCACTTGCACAAAACACAGGGGAAAGACAGAACCTTGCAACAGGTTTCAGGCTCTTCTTTGCATTTAGTCAGTCATATCCACCCCTGATTCATGTGCAAAATGAGGATGGGGCAGGCGGCTCAATTGCTCTTCTGTGCTCCCTAGCTCAGTCTGGGGACATGGGTTGGCTCTCCCTTCCTGCCTTCTCCCACCCTTATTTTGTCCTCAAAATAGACAAAATGGATGTACCACCTGCACTGCAGCCCTTCTTCCTGGTCCTTTGCCATGTGACTGGCAAAAGTACTTGTGAGGAATGGGAGGGAGGCTCACTCCTCCCAAGCTCTTCCTGGTGAGGGACTGGCAGTACAGCGGGTACATCTGGGTCCCGTCCTGTCCCCCCCAGTTTTGCGGAAGAATAAAGGTGCCAGGGAGGGTGGGAACTGGACCCATTCCCAGTGGTGCAGAATCAGCTTCAGCACGGTTGGGTTGGCACACCAGTGTTCCACCTCCAAGACAGCTGATAGCATCCCTCAGGCCACAGTGCGGTCCTGAACTGGCATTTTTCATGCCAGTTCGGACACACATGATGTGCTTGTGTAGAACTGGCCTATGTTTTCAGAAAGGAAGATTAGATATTGATTAAGCCTTTCTTAAATACTGATCCACACTGATCATCTAATGTGGTCAGACAACAAACTTCCACAAAAGTACTCAAAAGAAAGCCCTTAATGTGCATCAGTGCTCTGTGCATTTGAATTTGTGTAATCACCATTTGGACCTCAAACCGGTTCCAGAATTTCTTATGTCTGCACAGCAAAACTAGATTTTCAATGTTGGTTTGAAAATGCATTAAATTGTCACTTGATATCTGCACATCTACTGGTGATTAATCCCTGGATTAAGCCTATCTCCAGATCTTAAGCAAACAACAGCTGGCTTAAAGTTTTGATTTTTCTGTACTAATTAGTTCGATGATAATTTTTGGAAAACACAGAAGCTTTCACACCTCAACATTTTAGTTGATCCAAAAAAGATGTTATTTGACTAAAGATTTGGTTTTGTATCTTTTTCCCATGTCTCTTTTTTTTATCAGCAAGGCTACCTTTGTTTTACTTCTATTTTCCCCCCAGATATAGCTGTGTTACTGAATGTAAAAAAGTCCCCTTTATCTGCCACCTTCCCCCTCTTTTTAGTGTTCTTGATAACAAACACTTTCTCAAAATATGGGGATGGCCATGAACTCTGTGGGCTTTGGAATTGTATTAGGTAAGGGTTGGTTTTTTGTGTGTAGATGAACTGCCTTAAGTTCTGCTCATGTAAAGGCACGGTGCCTCCTGAGGTTTCTGCTGTCATGATGGCTTGGTATATCCTTTCTTGGAAACTGCATCTTAACGTATATGGTTATGTCAAACTATCTATATTTATTATGTATTTGTTTTACTTATATCCTATTTTTTCCTGGGACAGCTAGGGAAAGCCCTAAATAGACACATATTTATTTATTTTATTTACATCATTTATATTCCGCCCTTCTCACCCTGCAGGGGACTCAGGGCGGATCACAATGCACACATACAGGCAAACATTCAATGCCATGAAAATACAACATATATAGACAGACGAGCCACACAATTGGTCGAGAACTAAAGGCTTGACCATGGGTATCATACTTTTAATCAACTGATAGACACAGTACATATTGCATTTTTAATCATGCTTTCCTGTAAAGTGTGATGTATCTAATGATCATTCCTTTGTGGTACTTTACAGTACAGAGGTCCTTCCAGATATGTGATTCCCACCATTCATGGATCATCATGCCCCGTGTTATTAAATGGTAGGGGGAAAGCAGACACACTGAAGTGTGCACCTTCAATGACATTATCATTTAATAATATGGGGTGTGATAATCCATATTTTTCATACCCATGTAGGGTTGACTAGCCAAACCCCCATGGATACGGCAGGCCTACTGTATTAGAAAAATTCTTCACATTTATAGAGCACGTGCTCTTATAAAAGGCGTCCCTGTGATGTACATTTCTGTAAAGAGCAATGTGGCTGGGCCTAGCCTGCATTTCTATCCTATGTATTGGCCACTTCCCCTTTGTTGGTAATCATAATTTTAAAAATCTAATAATTTGTTAAAGTTCAGAACAAATTCATTGCTGCACTGACAAGGAAACCACCAGCCACAAATGGTTGTACTTATCTCTTCTGTAAATAAGCATAGTTATGAGCACCAAGAGACATCCAATCCAGCAAACTGAACATTGAGATCTTTTTTGTGAGAATAGGCATTACAGGCATACCTCAATTATCAAAACCTGACAGTAAAGCTCCTTTGCACAACGTTTTTTCTTATGCCTGCCTCCTCCACCTTTCATCTTCATTTTTGTGGAAGCATGACTATGCTAAACTAGTAGGAAAAAGCAGCAAGTCTGCAGAAAACAATGCAATCAAGCTTGACTTTTTTAAAAAGTGGAATTCTACTTTAGTTCAGGCCTTCTTAACCCTTTCCACTTTTTATATATAGGTATATAAAACAGATTTAAAAAACAAGCATGCAATGATAAATCAGCATTTGCAAGGCTTGCTAACAGGCTAAGGGGACCCCATTTGGGGCCAGGACCTGTAGTTTAAGAAGCGGTGATCTAGGCCACTGCTTCTTAAACTGTAGGTCTCAATCCCAAATGGTGTCCTGAAAAAACCTGTTATGCATTTTCTGAACATCACCTAATGGCTATTTTAGACATGTATACAAATATATTTACAGTGGCCTCTGCAGAAGATGCTTCAGATGCACTTCATGGTAAGGAAGGTCAGCCTCTTTAGAAAGCCTTATAAAGGCTGGTTTGTTATCAGCAAATATTTTTAGACCTATTTTATATACTAACATACCCAGGCCAAAAGAGGTCATGAGTGGAAAGGTTTAAGAAGCCCTGCTCTAGACAGTCCTGCTGCAGGTGTGCATGCTTGCCTGCAATAGGCAGAGATAACAGCAGCTGTCTCCAGAACCTCTTGGTGAGCATGTTGATTATGCCAAAAAGAAGCGGAGAAGGTTCCGCACTAGGACCTTTTGGAATGTCAATGCCAGGAGCTGGGAGCACTCTCCGGTGAGTTCCCAGCCCTGGAAGCAGAACAATGCAATAGGCAAGAAACTCACTTCTAAGTCACTGGGCTCAGAGAGTAGAATTGGCTCCCCTCCCCCTGGTTTAGAGACTCTATGGGACTTTCTGGGGGCGCCACAGCTCCCTTCTTTTGACTGTGCAACAGATATTACTGCCAGACGTCCCCCTTTGGTAGCACGTCATCCTGCGCGGGACCTGAGCTTTACTCCAGACCCACGTTTTGTGGCCAATTCTTTTAAATGTCATATTCCCTCTGTACTCTCCCTTCCTCTGCCTATGTAATCATCTTTTACTCTAGCTTGCTGTTTTTCTGTTATGTGCCAAACTATGTAAACCGCTCAGAGCCTTCGGGGAGTGGCGGTATAAAAGTTTGAAACATAAATAAATAAATAAATGTGTAAACAGCAAAAGAGAAAGAAAGGGGGAGATCACAAAAGCCTGTTCCACTAGTTATCAAATGTTAACAATTGTAAACTCAGTTTGGCCAGCAAAATGGAAATCATAAAAAGTGAAGGCTAGTAAAAGAAACAAATCATTGGATACATCCTGAAAGAAGACTGTTTCATCACACTACAGAAAAAAAATCCACTTAAAATCGGGTTTCTGCCTCCTGCAGAATTCTGGGGTTTGTAGTTTAATGAGGCTGTTAAAAGCTCCTCCCTAAACTACAAACCTCAGAATTCTGCAGGAGGCAGAAACTGGATGTTAAGTGGATTATTTCTCTAGTGTGATGAGGTCGTTTAAGTGGTATCAAAACATTTAAATGCTTTAGTTATTGCTTACTTATTTAAAGCTTGCATGGTCGTTTCATTTCATATTTTCAAGCTGTTAGTTTGGATTAAAAAGGTTTCTGCAGCATATTGAAGGGTTCTTTTCTCTCTCTCTTGATGTAGGAATGTATTTTTCCATATTATTTTTTGCTTTTGTTACCAAACTTTATGTGAAAGAACTAATGGCCAATAACCCATTGATGTAGTTAACTGGGGCATACTTTTTCTTTCATTCTGCTTTTGTTTCTTTACCACTTGCAAAGAAAGCAGCAACAAACCCACATTTTTTCCAGGTAAGCTTCATACTCTTCTTATTTTTCAAATGAGGATCTCTATCATTTCTGACTGCAAGAAATGGGGTGGTTGCTGAAAGCAGCCTCAATGGAGGATATGCAAGCAAAATCAATAACAACTATATCGTTTCCAAATGAGTTCATGTGTGGTATGCGTCTTTCTTTCTCCGCTTTACATTGTTGTTGTATATTATTTAAATCCGCAATTGCTATATTTAATGTGTATCGCATCTATGCAATTAATTCGTTGCCTATTATTGCCAGTTATATTCATCTTTATGCATTATAATCTGTAACTTGGTTGCTTTATGATGGATATTGCGATTCCTATATTCCATTTGGATTAGCCACATTGTTACTTATTAGTCCTCCTTTTACCATAAATTTCAGGTTGTTCCAGCCATGTCCTGATTTTCAACACCCAGAGGTCTTCCATCACTACGTCCTTGAAAAAGACCCATATTAGGGTTGAAACGAGAGGCTGATCTTGTGTCCAAACGGCTCCTCGTCGGCCTTGTTTGTTTATTGTTTCGCCATCGGGCATTTGGATTATAAATACACTCCGTTGAGTGTCCTCATTTGAATGACTCAGCATTTTGCCCTTGGCAGTATATCTTTTGGACCCTGGAACTCTTACACATGGACATGAACTTTGGTTGATATTATTGACATTTATTTGAATTTATTGTTACACTACAGGAATCGCTGTTGCAATATTTGTTGTGTTCACTTATAGCCGATTTCGGCTTTTGGCTACTTGCCACTTTCTTTATAAACTCATTTGGAAACGATATAGTTGTTATTGATTTTGCTTGCATATCCTCCGTTGAGGCTGATCTCTATCATTTCAACAGTTACAAAACTATTGCTAAATTCATATTCCTATTCCATATCATTACAGAAGCAATTTTGCTTGTAATCCTTCTTTTAACATCTTCCCCATTGCAAAAAAAGAAGAAAAACCTTGATATTTATCTCCTGTGTAATAAGATTCCTCACAAAACAGATTTTAAAAACTAGAACAAGGATACAACTGATAGTACATAAACCCCCCAAAAGGGAACAGCTGCAGAACTTTGTGGACTGAAAACCGGGCTCAAAAAGCCACTTGAGACAGTGGGAATGAAGCAAATTCAATTATCTCCATGATTCTTATCTGCCCTTTCCTCCCACCTCCTCTTAACCATAAGGAGCTCTTCAGCTTAAGATAAATTGACTGCAGTAACGCAAGGAATATATTACCTAAATTCAGGACTGTAACAAAAGTGACAGTGAACAATTTTATGATCTACATGCATTTTGTTTGTCATCTTTTCTTTACTTTGCAGAACCACCCACAGGAGCTGGTTAACTTCTACAACTATTGATGAAAGGGTTAAATTCAAGATTTCCTTGGAGAAAACAACATTTCCTTGTCTGCAAACCCTTCTTAGACCTAATGCAGGAATTCTTCCGCCCACAATGCTATTTCTTCCAGGTCCTACGGTTCCAGCACCTTGGGCTTCCTGCTGTGGGAACAGCTCTGTGTACTTGCTCAATGTCATCTGCTCCAAAAAACAAAATCAAGCAACAGCTCATTAATCCTAGGTCACTAGAAAATATAGGACATGTCTCCTTTTTCACATTTTGGGGCAGCTTGGCTTTCCACAAGGAAACAGCAATTCCCTTTTTCCATAGACTCCATTTTGAGCTGCACCTCCTAATTCACTTATCAAGAAATTTGATTTTAGTCAAAACATACAACAGTACCACCAGATTCTTAGGATTCATTAGCAATATCTCACATTCCTTCTATTTTAGAGACTAGGCTACTGTTCCATTATCTGGGGGGACTCCAAAAGGGGGGCCAGACAGAGAAGAATAGTCCATTTTGGGGGGGAGGGAGGATTTGAATGACGAAAACAATTTTCCCCATTTTCGCTGGTTCTCCCACCACCTTCCCATATCATTGACGATGGCGACATGGGTGAGTGGGGGAATAACAGGAAAACTGGGGAAATGGTTTAACCCCTTCAATCCCCCTCATAAAATAGATTATCCTTCTCTGTATAGCATCCCCTTGTGGCCTCTGCCCGAACTCTGATCTAGTTTTAACTGATGTCTTATTTCTGTTTTATGTTGTTTTTATGTGGACTGTGAGCCGCTCCGAGCCCTCGGGGAGTGGCGGCATACAAGACCGAATAATTAATTAATTAATTAATAATGAACCACTACCAAGGCTACATTTGCAACCCTTGGCTTTGGGGAATTAACTGAAGAGGATTATTCTACCGTTCTTGCTTGCTGGGCTGTCAGCCATAAACATATATCTGGCTTCCAAAATTTAGGCCCCATGTTAGGTCTATTTTCATTGTCCTCTACTTAAGATGTTGTAATCTCCTCCTTGGACACAAAATATAGGCCTTTTAGATTTGTTTTTGACAAAATGTTTGCTGAGATTTCCCTTTGAGGCATATCTGTGACAGCTGTTTAACTTATTGTTTTCTATACATCTTACAGACACATCTGTTTGCAAAGTGGCTACACTCAAAAGCCTGTTCAACCCTTAAAATTATGAAAGGCCATTTTTCCCTACCACAAGGAAGAGATACATTTTTTAAAATGTTTACTTAATGCAAAATTTTATGTAATGCAAAGAATATATTCAATGCAAATGTTGTACAGTAGAATCTCGCTTATCCAACCTTCGCTCATCCAACGTTCTGTATTATCCAATGCAGCCTGCCTCCCACCTGGATCCACAGCTGTTTGAATACATTGTGATGTTTTGGTGTTAAATTAGTAAATACAGTAATTACAGAACGTTACCATGTATTGAACTGCTTTTTCTGTCGATTTGTTGTAAAACATGATGATTTTGTGCTTAGTTTGTAAAATCATAACATAATTTGATGTTTAATAGTATTTTCCTTAATCCATCCTGATTATCCAACATTTTTGCTTATCCAATGTTCTGCTGGCCCATTTATGTTGGATAAGCAAGACTCTACTGCAGTGTTTCCCAACCTTTTTTGAGCCGCGGCACACTTTTTACATTTACAAAATCCTGGGGCACACCACCAACAAAAATGACACAAAATGACACTCTAACACAGTAATACATATAGTTAATATGTTTTTAAAATGTAGTTATACACTCAGTGTGAAACCTGGGCCTGTTTCAATGAACTCAACAAAGATATCCTGGCAGGAATGGCAGAAAGACACAAACTTCCCACACAGAACTCCCATAACCAAGAGAAAATACTATAAGAGTTTGGTGGGCATTGACCTTGAGTTTTGGAGTTGTAGTTCACCTATATCCAGAGAGCACTGTGGACTGAAAAAATGTTGGATCAGGACCAAACTTGGCATGAATACTCAATATGCCCAAATATGAACGCAGATGGAGTTCAGGGGAAATAGACCTTGACATTTGGGAGTTGTAGTTGCTGGGATTTAAAGTTCCCCTACAATCAAAGAGCATTCTGAACCCCACCAATGACAGAACTGGGCCAAACTTCCCACACAGAACCCCCAGGAGGCAAGAGGAGGTCTCTACTTGGGGAAAGGGAGGAGGGCCTTCCCAATGCATGGAGAGGGACAGACAAAATAGACAACGGGTAAGGAGGGGGGGGGGTGTTTGTAATTTTGTGCCTTTATCGAGGTAGGTTTCTTAGGGTTTTTATACTTCAACACACTAGACTTCCCCCTTCCTGGAGGTTCCAATTTCCCACAGCACACCTGATGATCGCTCACGGCACACTGGTTGGGAAACACTGCTCTACTGTACTTAAAAGCAAAATAGTAATTGTAACTGGGGACATGCTTCTCACATGTAGCAAGTCCTTGGGAACCTCAAGGCAATTTCTCATGGGAAAATGAAACCAAGTTCTAGGCCTCTGGTGCCAGTTAAAGTAAGATTTGCTGGGTGAAACATACCAAAACTAACACTTTTTGAGAAGTCTTAAATGACTCCTCTTCAAAATTTCTATTTTCCCAAGCAAAATGTCAGTAAAACAGGGACACCATGAAGACCATTAACAGCAACGAGTGAAGTCACTGTGAGTTTTACACAGGCATCTCTCTGGATGCTTGCACAAAAGCTGGGAAACTGCTGGCGCCACCAGGCCTCCCGTAAGGTCACCCTACAGCTGAAGGTATGAAACGCTATGCCCTGAGAAGGAAGGCATTAGACTAGGATGAGGGATGACTTGAGCCCTCAGATAGATTAATCATCAGGCCAAGAGTCTCATGATAGGTTTACCGGGCCATGACTAAGAGCGAAGTTGACTCCCCCAAAAGAGAGGGCGGCAAAATAGCATTAGGAGCATCAAATGTCCCCCTTTTCCTTAGGCATGGAAAGCTCATCTTTGGAATGTCAGGATAAAACATGAGTGCTGCCATTGCACTTATAGACAAGGAGGAGTGATTCACTGTTTCATGGCACAAGTGGAGGAGGAGGGTGCAATAAAATGTTTTACAAGGTGAGATCTATACCCTGAAAGCAGCACAAGATTACAAAGGCCTTTCTGTCTCCCCCACCCCATTATTCCCCACGGGACTAGAAAGGATTCTAATTAAACTGTAAATTACTTAAAATAAGGAGAGGCACATGCTTATGCTCATGACAGGCCATCTTTATGAAAACGAGTTCAACACCCACGTTTGCTTACCCTCTTTTTCCTAATAGGAAAACTCATGACCTAAAAAACAGAATCTGAAATATATAAATGCCTGTGGGAATACTATGCATTTATGGTAATTAAAAAGACATATGCAATCAGAACGTTATTATCAGTTAAAGCAGCAAGCTATCATTCATCTGTTGAACACCCCCTTAACATTTTCACAAGAAGTCAATTTTGTTTCTTTTACTTTAAAAGCAAGGTGTAGGTTTATTACTGCAGATAGCACCATATTCCTGGCTCCTTTTAAAAACAGCTTATATTAAAAAAAAGACTGAATCTGCGCACTTGGCAACACCTAATTAGGACTTCTGGGAAGCAGCTCATATGGAACCTTTTTTAAAAGGCCAAGCTGACATCTTTGGATGATGGGCAAGCTTTTGGTAGACTAATAATGAGCACACATTAATGACTAAATTCTCCACGGTGAATTGAAAGACATTTACATGGCTTTGTAAATACCAAGAACACAATCCCTCTCATTCCTCTGTGACATCAGTATTTACAGTTTTAACCTTGCAGTGCTATTTTAATGCAAAATCTTGCTTTAACCAAATGTTAATTTTGCTTTGAAATTCAGTCTCAACCACAGTGGGTTGCTAATATTTCCTGATGTTCAAATGAGATCTTTGTAAAGTATTTAAACTCTACTCCACCTTGAATTTAGAAAAATAATGCACTAGTGGTTTCAAATAATTAATTTTTTCCTCTAACATTTTTGGCTGCCTCTTATCCCATGCATTGTAGTATATCCTCTCTGTATATATGGATATGCACATATAACATACAGTACAACTTTCCTATTCCATGGATTTGATAGCAACAATATTCACTTAACCATATTCTAAAACAGGGGTGGGCAACCTACGGCCCGTGGGCCGGATCCGGCCCTCTGGGTGATGCCATACAGCCCGCAGCTTCCTTGCCGAAGAGAGGGAGGCGAGACCCTCAGGGAGGCGGGGCTTCCTTCGGAAGTTCTTCTGCAGCCGCAACGAGGGACAGGAGAAGGCATTTTGCTCCCTCCCCTTCCTTTTTGCCAGACACAAAGCATCACGTTGCTTTGTAGCTGCCCTCGCCTCTCTCTCTTCGGCAAGGAAGCCATGGGCGAGAAAGAGGAGGAAAGAAGAGGAAGAGGTAAAGGCAGGTTGGGGTCTCTGGTGTGTGGTTTACTGTGTATTTGAACTGCTGGGTTGGCAGAAGCTGGGGCTAACAGTGGGAACTACCCCCACTCCCCAGATTTGAATTGGCAACCTTTCAGTGAGGAAGTTCAGCATCTCAGCGCTTGAACCCACTGCTCTAATTCTCAGAAGGGCTTGGCTCAACCTCTGGTTTCCTAGTCAAACTGAATTACTGGGTTCTGAATGACCCACATGGAAAAGAGCATTGCCAATAGGAAAAGTCTGGAAATAATAATAATAAATCTTGCCTGTCTCTCCTCAGGGTCTATTAATGTGAATACACTGTGGTATATGTTCCTTTCTTGTATTTGAACTGCTGGGTTGGCAGATGCTGGGGCTAACAGTGGGAACTCCCCCACTGTTATTTCATTTTATTTTAGTGGTTTTTATTATTATTTTATAATAATTTTATAATAAGAATATAATAAATAATATAATATAATGTTATATTATATTATAATTTCAATATATTATAATGTCTATATATATATACACTATAATATAATAATTATTATATTAATACTAATAATATATGAATATTTCTTGATATATTAATATGTTAATATTAATGATGTGTAATATAGAATAAATATAGTAAATAAAAATAATGTAGATTAGAATGTAGTTAAGCCTTTAGGTGTGGCCCTCCATAATATTTTTGGCTCTAGTGTGGCCCCTTGGAAAAAATAATTGCCCACCCCTGCTCTAAAAATATCCCCCTGGAGGTGTTTGTGTACCTCTCTAGGTTTTTCAATGCAATTCTAGTGTATACTTCTGGCCTAAATATAAACAAAATAACAAGGTTTGCTGTTACCCATCGTTTCAGGTATCCATGTTGAACGGCCTACAGGTAAGGGGAAGTCACACTCCTCTGTGAGACCTTCCACCAGACATTGCCTGATGTGACCTTGTCTGTAATGTTTGGCCTGTCATCCTCTTGTCATTATCAGGCTGGCTTTGTTTCACCTCTTTCCCTCCTCAACTCTGACTGTGGCACTTTATCTTGTATGGTATGTACAGTCCAAATAATATTAGCTGGCGCATTACCTATACCAACAAATACTTTTTTGGATTTCAAAGTTTTGAAAATTACAGCATGCATTACGTTCGATAGTGCACTAAACTCGAGCAAATATGGGTATTTCATCAATTGCTCAAGATGATGCACTTCCTAAGAGAGGTTCAGAGGATTTGAAATAAAAAACACTAAAAACATAACTGAATAAATATTTTTGATTCAAGTCTTAAATAAATAAGAGCTTAAAACAAGGAACCTTAAACTTGGAAAAGCTATGCATTCTGACCTTTGTAGGCTATTTCATTTATTTAAAGGAGGATGCCATAGCTCACAGACTTGAGTCAGAAAGCATTTGGTTTCCAAATCAATGTTTCTTGACCAAGAAGGTATTAACTCTTTGATTTAATAAAAGGCAAAGACCACAGCTGTGATGTTGGCCAGGGAGATCAGGGAAGGGAACAGGAGAGGAGAGGGAGAATTCCTCCTCTGCCTCCCCCTTCATCACCCCATTGCCCTGTCCATTGTCATTGTAGGTAATGACCGACAGTAGAATCCTGTGTCGTGCTCGAAAAACGCTATGACTCAGAGAATGGGAATGAATTCTGGTGGCACTGATACAGGTTCATCACCACTGGGTGGTTGGGGCTCTCTCCTGTCTCTGCAGTGACCGGGGTATTGGCGGCTGTATAAGCCATCCGGAGACCAATTTGGCATATGCCATGCTGGATCAGCCTTGGATAACAGGTTAGTTTATATTTGCCCTGAGTTTTTGCAGCGCCGAACTTCCAACACAGGAAAAGACTTAAGTGTCTGGTTCTAGATATCTTCTTTGCCTGGTATTAATGCATACAATAAGTAGAGGGACAGGTGCCAGCTCTGAAGCTAATTGTAATCTTGACCATTTTGATGCTAACAATACACCCAGACTCTTCTAGAATGCCCCCTTTCTGGCCAAAAACAGGAGCCTCTGGTGGTGTATCTACACTGTAGGAATAGTACAGTGTGAAACCACTCTAACTGCCATGGTTCAGTGCTATGGAGTCATTGATGTTGTAATTTTACAAGGTATTTATCCTTCTTTGCCAAATAGTGCTAGTGTCTCACCAAACAACAACAAATAATATTACTACTACTACTACTACTATTTTACTGACACAAAAACACAGTATGTCTCAGCAAAGCAGATAGATATACTGGATTTCATGTCACAAAATCACAAGTTGAACACTTCCCAAGTGTCTAGGACTGTGTGATGTATTTTCAAATGATGCGCACAGATCCAAGCAAGGTGGCCTTTTGCAGTTGACAGATTGTGATGTTGTCAATGTTTATTGTTTCCAAATGCCGTCTGAGATCCTTTGGCAGGGCACCCAGTGTGCCGATTGCCACTGGGACCACCTGTACTGGTTTGTGCCAGAGTTATTGTTGTTGTTATTATTATTTACCCCATTTGTACCCCGCCATTATAACAGGCAACAATTCAGTGCCATACATTTTGATATTATAAAATAATATCAAACACTTAAAGTGGTGTCAAACCGAATTAATTAAACAGTGTAGGGGCATCCTGGGAAAGGCAAAACACTAAAAGTGTATTATGGGTTCCTCCTGCATTATTTAACTTTCAAAAGAAATGCACTACTTTTAAAATTAAAGTTGAACTTCAGGTCATGTTTTTTTTTATTAAAAAAAACCAAATCAAAAAACACATTTGGCATTTTTGGAAGAAACATTGTTTTTCTAAATTGACTACACCTGTCATGGTAAAAATACTATATTGGAAGCAATGAGGTCTTAATTAAGTTTCTGAAATAATGTATACAGGGGATATTAAAAAAGCATACGGAACAGTTGAAATTTACAGCTGATTTAATATCTAAAATTAGGCTTTAGCTGCAGTAGAAAATGCTATAAATATGCTTAATAATATTTCATACTTAAGCAATGTGACTGGTTTCTTTTGTGGAGTGAGTATTCTGTGATGGATGCAGATCCGCTGGGACAATGCTGTTCATGACCCATGATTTCATGTCGTTATTTTTTACAGAAATATATATATATTTTACAGAAATTTATATTGGTATGGCTAGAAAATTGCTCATTCCAACAACAAATAGGCTTAAATTTAGAACAGAAGATAGTCGAATGATAAAGCTCCAACATGAAGCAATATTCTCTATAAAAGGTAAAAGTTGTCATGAAACAGGTAATGAAGAGAAATGATTCATGTCCAGGGCTTTAATGATATCCAGCTGCTCCGACATGTTATCTGTTGATAAGATATTTTTAAAGCATAATGTTTCAGAAAGATTGCAAAAGTTAACATTTAAATGCAGTAAAACTCCAAATCAGCTTTCTATGCTTAATTGCCTAGATTTCCTCTAAGACAGGGTTTGTTTTTAATGTAAATGAAGGGAAAATAATGTATATGTTCATCTTTTGCTTTCATAGTAATGTTAAAATAATGAAATGTTATTTTTGTTTAGAAAAATATTATCTATCTATTGTCAGAGCAATTCTTGTAAATTTTTCATACTGACAATTTTTCAAATTTGTGTCTGAATAACTTATAAGAAGAAGAAGAACTTATAGAATCATAGAGTTGGAAGAGACCTCGTTGGCCATCCAGTCCAGCCCTCTGCCAAGAAGCAGGAAAAGCACCCCCAACAGGTGGCCATCCAGCCTCTGCTTAAAAGCCTCCAAAGAAGGAGGAGCCTTCATCACACTCCGGGGCAGAGAGTTCCACTGCTGAAGGAAGTTCTTCCTAATGTTCAATCTCCTTTCCTGTACTTTGAAGCCATTGTTCCATGTTCTAGTTTCCGTATATTCCAACAAAGGATGGCAAACATTCAATGCCATAAAACAATACAAAATGAACAAATAGTGCCATGAATAAAATAAAATTTATAACAAATTATAAAAACCACCCACAAAGTTTAAAAAATTAAATAAAACATATACATCTATTAAACCTACAAAACAACAGAACTAAGCAGTTTAAGAACAATTAAAAACAGTTAAAATAACCATTGTTATATAATTTATCTGCCGCATGAGTAAGGCTCGTTGGCTTATAATGTTGCAAATTCAAGGAAACAAAAAGAAGAATGAAAGATCAGGATGTGGAAATATTTACTTTTGGCTTCTATTGGGGGAATGTTAGGTATTTTAGCTTGGATCTGGGGACTACTAAAGTATAAGCTGATAGAGGGCTGCATTCTTGGGAGAAGGGGCAATAACTGCAGCAGCAACAACAATATTGCCCCATCTGTTTCCCTGTTTACAATTTTTTGAAATTAGATAAAAATTCACCACTCAGAGGCTAAAAAGTAATTAAATTATCAAAACAATTAAAGTTAAAACCAGTTAAAAATACTGAGTAACAGTAGCAGGGATGCAAAATGTTATTGAAAGGAAGAGAGTAAGATCTTAGAGAGAGCTGGCCTCCTTTGTTTTTTCATGCCAGTCAAACCTAATAATTCTAAAGTCTCCGGGGATAGAAACAGATGTTACTACTACTACTTTTAATAAGAATACTGATAAGGAAATGGCTGTTCAGACTGAGTTCACAGAAATATGTGATATAAATATGGTTGAATGGATTTAAAGGGCTGCTTAAGCAATACTACATTCTTGGAACTCAAGAATGTTTTAAGTTACCTAGGAGCACAGTCACAGCTATCTTCAAAAACATTTTTGAGCTTTGTTGGGCCGTGATGCAGGGGGCATCCTGGGGCCTGAGTATTTGCCATCCAGTTTTGCTGCCTGCTCAGCTCTGGGCTTACCCACAAGGAGACAGATTCATGGATACCAAGGGAATCAGTAGTTACTGAAATGGACAGCCAAGTGCCACCTCTGTGTTGATGGAGGCAGGCAGGATTTTCCCCGGGTACTGGTTGTGGGGGATCGGGAGCAGGTGAGGGTTTTGCCCTCCTTTCTGCTAGAGATCCCCGTGTACAACTAGTGGGCCACTGTGTGACACAGAATGCTGGACTAGATGGGCTGAGGCCCGATTCAGCATGGCTCTTCTTATGTTCTTATGTTCTTAGACCTGCAGCCACACCTTCATTCCAGCCAGCTGACCCAGCAGCTTCCAAGGAAGGAACATGGCCCCCGCAGCCTTACTGTGTGGCTATTTTAATAGCCACGCCACCCGTCGTCAAGATATTCGAACACCTGTGCCGTGGGTGCTTGTTTTCGGGGTTCCCCCACCTCACCTGTTGCCTGCTGCTTCTGCCTACTTATTCCATCAGCCCACTTTGGTTGGATTCATGGTTTACTTTTAAGATGTTTTATTGTATTTCTATTGAATTAGATAATTGAATGTTTAATTGATATGACATCAGCCCACTTTGGTTGGGATTGAATGTTTACTTTTAAGCTTTTTATTGTATTTATATTTGAATTGTTCAACTGATATGTCATGTTTATTACTGTATGTTTAAATTGATATGCTAATTGTTTAAATCACTATATCATATAAATTTAACTGATTTACAAGGCCATAAAAAGATCTCCAGGAAACACGTTGAGGAATGAAGGAGTGCGACAGCTCCCCCTGGTGGCCAGATGTTAAATTGCCTCTGTCTGTCTTGTGTGTTTGTGTGTCTAAATGTAATGTGTACATTGTAATCCGCCTTGAGTCCCCTGCGGGGTGAGAAGGGCGGAATAGAAATGAAGTAAATAAATAAATAAATATTATAATATGTGTAGTGTGGCATTGTAGGGTGGGGTATAAATTTAGAATAATAATAATCATAACAATGGAGGAATGCTACTTGGCAATGACAACTCAAAACTTTCTCCCAATTCCATGGAAATTATAAATGGTTTCATTTGCAGCTGTGCAGCCATTTTGCTTTTTCAAAAACACCAAAAAGAACGTAGCTAAAGTGGCATATTGTTTTTATAGCATCTGTAATTTTTCCAATGACAAGACACGGAAATCTAAGAACCAATATTGATGAGACTTTGCAATGTTAATCCAACAACATGAGACTGCGACAAGATAGACTAATCTACAGTAAGGTGGACATTCAAATGTGTTCAAGGTGTTCTAATGGCAAGTGTTTCATTTAGCTAGATTGCACCAGTTTGTTGCTCTCGTTGAAAAGTGATAACCACACGTTTCTGCTTCTTGAGTCCTTTTAGAATGGATCACTATATATGTCTTTTAAGCGAAACCCCTCTCCCCCCTACCCCCACCACTACAAGAAGTTTCAATAGCATAGTTAAAAGCGTGGAATTGCTCTGCAAACTATTCCAACCTTCCTGTTGAGAGTTCCTTTCACACTAAATGGGAAAAGAATGGTATTAATAGCTATTGCTTTGTGGTACTTTCCCACAGGCCTGAACAGGATCTGCAGATCAGTGTTTGCCTCTCGGAGAGGAAGACCCAAATCTACAGCAGACATTGGAAATGCTGGGCCCCACAAGGAGGAAACAGGAGGACCTAAGAGACAAACCCAAGGCGTACTACACATTAGGACTGCCTGCTCATACTGAGTTTTAAAAGACACCATGGGAAAAAAAATCCTACAGTGAAGTCAAGAATAGGTATCTGCTTCTTTTATGCTGCTCATACAAGACTTCCTTCATGCTGAATCAAGGGGAATATTCTGTTCCAGCAGGAAATCTGCAAACAGTGGGAAAAGATTTATCTTCATGCTTCATCTCATCTAACTCATTTGCACCAAAGTAATTACCCTTGGCCATTTTAAACCTTCTGTTATCTTCATCCAAGTAAAAATATAATCAGCTACAGTCTTGATATACCGGACAATGTCTCTTATTGAACTACACAAAATCCATTCCAAATGAATAATCTTTTCACAATATATTTAATATTACTGCACGCAAAATTGTAAATCTTTTGTTCAAAACCTCAAAGCACGGCAATCAATTACAGACAAGCACATTTATTACAAAATAGGTATTTGAAAAAGAATAAAGACAGAAATTAAAAATTTAACTGTCGTTGAAATACACTTTTACGAGCACAAATCTTGCTGTTCAGGTTTTAGTTTTGGTCATAAAATTAAACACAACGTTTAACTGACAAATGGATGAACTGTATTTTATTTGCTTAGTAATGCTGGCAGAGTAGTCGGAGGACGTTAAATGTAGAAGCTATCCTGAAAAGTGACAAGTATAAAATAGTTATAAACATGTGTTGAAAAATATGCCCACCCACTTATTTCTGAGAGAAAGATCAAAATTAGTATTGTTGCACTCCATGCTACCCGCCTCAAAGACAGTAATCATTGTACTTACTATGTTAACAACTGTAAACCACCTACAATTACTAGCATGCTCCCTAACCTCTGAAAGGTGGTAATCCAGTTTTGGTTGTTAGCTGTCAAATTTACTTCCCTTTGTTGAAATATACCCTGGATTTAATTACCATTCTTGATACCTTATGGACCAGAGCCTAAGTATTGTAGCTGTGACATTTAACCCTTGACCCTTAAATATTTACCAGCTTTTAAACTGATTGTATATACAATTATCCCTTCAAGTGTATCTCAGATCTATCATTCTTTCAATGAGTTGCATGTCTAGTTCATCCAAATCAGCTTCTTTGGATGGCAAAGATGTTGGCTGAATTTTTCCTTTCAAATTTTCCTTGTCAGTCTATTCAGTACCCTGGTTAGCCTGTTAGTGGCAAGTCAAAAATATGCCAAGAGAAAACTTAATTCAACTACACAAGAGAGCTTTGTACAGTTTAATTAACAAAGCTATTACTGTACGTGGAAACCCGGTTACTGCTGTTTTATTGTTGAGGTTTCACTATAAACATGGAGAAAACAAGAGATTCATAAAATGGATATAATCTGGCTCATAAGCTCTTTGATGAATTTCATTTCTTAGACAGGAATGGCCAGGAAAAAAGAAGCTACATTTCAAACTGTACATATAATTTTACCCTATGCATATGATTACTATGCAAAGCCCCCAAATTCTGGGTGGTCTTAGAACAAAACAAAGAAAGTCTTAAAAAGTAATACTGAAAAATGTAAAGGCACTAGCAAAAAAGTAGATACATAGCTTCCTCAGTTTGCTAAATCATTTTGGAAAACACTATCTCGCAATCTCAAAGATTTAGAGGCTTGTGGCATTTGGGTTGATTTTTTTTCTCATGCTGAGCTAAGCTTCAGTTTGAGTATCTCCTGAAAGCAATGATACGATGTAAAATTGATGTAGTAGAGTCACATAATGGGAAAGGCAACACTTTTAGAACCATACCAGGAATAAAACAAAAAAAACCCAAAACACTTTAGCCATTAAATTGTCTGCATGATGGTTGGTTTGATCTTTTTCTACTGTCTAACTACTTAAAAGTACAGTCAG
Organism: Anolis apletophallus; assembly: GCA_030556195.1. Lineage (NCBI taxonomy): Eukaryota > Metazoa > Chordata > Lepidosauria > Squamata > Anolidae > Anolis > Anolis apletophallus. The sequence continues at coordinate 45,452,874 of JARBWK010000007.1, read as the reverse complement.
TCCTCCACATTGGCTAGGAGAAGGGGTGCAGGGCTTTTGCGGAAGTGGAAAAACTATTAATATCACGAGCCTTGCTTCTTTTCAGCCAACTGTTCCAGCTTGTATGTCCCTTTCTTGCCATGGCACCACCAGAACTCACCCCAATTTACAAAATTATTTCAACTTCTAGGGCAGTGTTTCCCAACCAGTGTGCCACGGCACACTAGTGTGCCGTGAGCGATCATTAGGTGTGCCATGGGAAATTGGCACTCTTCCCCCTCCTAGCAGCTCTTTTTCCCTCCCCAAAGATCCACCCCGAGGCAAAGGAAGGGCTCCGCCGAACGCCAGGGCCAGGCCTGCCTTGAGGAAGCCTTCAGGAGCCTCAATTCAGCCTGGCTCCATACTCTATATGTTTCATAGATCTGTGTGGCCTCTTTGGCTGCCTCCCCCCTCCCTCCGCAAAGGCAGAGCACTGGGCGGAAGTGATTTGAGTCGGCGTTTTCGCATTGACTTGGATTTCTCATGAGAACAGCCAAAGGCGGAAGCTCCACGTCGGTGAATTGAGCAGTGAGCGAACCTGGGAGCATTGGGAGGCTGAAGCATTCACAGGTTTCCAAGAAACAAATTGAGCCTCTCCACTTGGATTTATTTTTTACTATTTTACTGGATTTTTCGAGAGTTGCCCCCAAGGAACTGTTTATAACAGCTTCATGACATCCATAGTTAACTGGAAGTAAGTTTCACTCAGGATGAAATTTCACAAGGGTCTGGAGAACAAGCCCTATGAGGAGTGGCTTGAAGAGCTGGGCATGTTTATCCTGAAGAAAAAAAGGCTGAGAGAAGACATTATAGCCATGTATAAGTATGTGAGAGGAAGCCATATATATGTTGTGTTCATCGAAACAGGCCCAGGTTTCACACTGAGTGTATAAATACATTTAAAACATATTAACTATATGTATTACTGTGTTAGAGTGTCATTTTGTGTCATTTTGATTGGTGGTGTGCCCCAGGATTTTGTAAATGTAAAAAATGTGCCGCGGCTCAAAAAAGGTTGAAAAACACTGTTCTAGGGCACTGAAACCAGTTTTAGAAGCAGCCCTTGACATCTGGTTTATTTATTTATTTGCTATATTTATATCCCACCCTTCTCACTCTGAAGGGCACTCAGGGTGGTTCACAAGTGGACAACAATCCGATGCTGCAGAACATGCAAACAAACACAATGAAACATATACATTAAAACCCAACATTAAAACGATTCAACATTTAAAAAAATTATTAAAACCATACAAACCAAAATCATAGTCCAAGACCTTGCCAGTTGTCAACTATTCCGTATTTACTTATTGCACTGAAGAATCAGTCAGAAAGCTTGATCCCACATCCACATTTTTAGTTTCGTTCTGAAAGTCAGGAAGGAGGAGGCTGATCTGATTTCACTAGGGAGGGAGTTCCACAGCTGAGGGGTTACCACTGAGAAGACCCTGTCTCTCGTCCCCACCATCCACTCCTATGAAGGAGGTGGGACCGAGAGCAGGACCTCCCCAGAGATCTTAACCACCTAATGGTTCACAAGAGAGAGAGAGAGAGAGAGAGAGAGAGAGAGAGAGAGAGAGAGAGAGAGAGAGAGAGGGCTTCTCACCAACCTGTCTTGCCAACACCCCCATGCCTAGCTCCCAGTATTAGAAGCAACTGCTTTTAAAACTGGATATTAGCTACTAGAGTGTTGGCAGGACAGAAAAAGTAAGGGGAAGGAGGTAGTGGGAGAGCAAGGAAGTTGAATTGCAGTAATCCAGCTGTTGCTGCTGTACTGTACAAATTCTTGAGTATTCAAAATCACAACAGGAAAACTTGTGAATGGGGAGGGCTGCCTGTAATTACAAGTAATCTTCATATTCAAAAACTTCATTTTAGTGCCTTAAAAAAGTTCATTTTAGTGCATCAAATCAATATGCAAAAATCCAAACTTGATCTTTCAGCCTATCTCAAAATCAGACAATCTGATTTACAATATTTTGTTTAAATAACTATTTCAACGGGATTTTCAGAAAAATGGCCTGTCTACCTTGATTTCTTTTCTCATTAAACTTACATGCTCTATAGTCTTTCATTTAGACAAAGCAAATATAGAAATACCCGTAAGTAATACCAAAATATTAGACAAACTGACAAGTTAAGGTATTCATTGTGCTCGCTGACGCTTATTCTTTCCTCAGGCTATTGCACTTTTTAAAAATAAGTTCTGCCTTATGAATACAGTAATGTATACAATTAGTAAGACAAGATTCATGATTATTGAATTACAGTTTAAATAGTTCATCCCCTCCTCCCTCAATAAATGGCATTCAGTCATCTCCATTTCATATCATGCTCATACATGCAAAGTACAGATATTATGACTCCCACATAGTTGAATTCACCATTGTGAGTGGTGTTTTATAACTGAGGACATATGAAGAGTTCTGCTGGATCAACCCAAAGGCCATTTGTTTCCATCAGCAGTTAATCACACACTCGAGAAGATCATAAGCAGGACTTTAAGGACAACAGGTATTTTTTCCACTTTTGTTCTCCAGCAAATATAATTCAAAACGGCACTGGGTCTGATCCTAGAGATAGCCATTGGCAGCTTTATTTGCATTAAGGTAAAGATTTCCCCTTGACATTAAGTCCAGTTGTGTCCGACTCTGGGGAATGGTGCACATCTCAATGTCTAAGCCAAAGAGCCGACATTGTCCATAGACACCTCTAAAATCATGTGGCCAGCATGACTGCATGGAGCACCGTTACCTTTCTGCCAAAGTGGTACCTATTGATCTACTCACATTTGCGTATTTTCAAACCGCTAGGCTGGCAGAAGCTGGGGCTAACAGGGGGAATTCACCCTGCTTGCTGGATTTGAACCGACCTTTTGGTCAGCAAATTCAGCAGCTCAGCAGTTTAACCCACTGTGCCACCAGTGCCTGCCTTATTTGCATTACCTGATGCAAATGACCCAGAAGTGGTGATCACTCTGTATTATATGTATTATGAATATATCAGACAAAACGTATGGCTATTATTTTCCCAGGTTTCCACAGCATGGAATCATGGCAGCTAAAGCAGTGCCAAACCAATTCTACAGTGTAGATGCATCCTAGATCAGACAGGTGTGGTCCATTTGTAGTATTTTGTCAGGATGTAAGGTTTAAATGATAAAAATTGCTTTTATAATACACACAGTGAAATACACTAACCCATTAATTATTGTTACATGACATGACACTGTCATTTCTATTTGTCATAGCAAAGGAAGTCTGACGAAAACAATTCTGATGAACATGTCCAATCATTTTACACACAACCACCTTATTTGAAGGTAACACTAAATGATGAGTTCAAGTGAAAGGTCCTTAGATTAATGAGCTCCTCACCTCTTTGGGCACAACCCAGAAGAGACTGGAAACCCATATTTGTTAACCAATCATGGCTAAAGAGTTAAGTCTAGCCCTGAAGAAAATATAGTTAATCTTCATTGTGGTTTACTGAGGCAAGCCAACTTTAACTAATACTTTATGATCTTGGTTTGTTGCAATAAATCATAGTTGGATTGGGAGTTCATATTACTACACTGCACTTAACTTAAAACTGAAAGAAAGGTTTCCCATCTCCTCGTCACAGCTTTTCAAGAAGAAAAGAGGTGCTCATGAGCTTGAGCCGCCTGCTCATATCATTAAACAATCGCTTTCTTTTATTTTTTGGGCCACTGAGAATAGCAACACACTGTAAATGTGTTATTTCTACAACTGGAACACAAACACTGAAAAAGGTATCCCATCCCACTTTTACAAGGAGGGAAAAATGCCAACACAAACAGGAATAATTTCGACTTCTTTTCTAAATTCCGTAAGTCTCTTATGCAAGGCCAGTTGAATTTGAAGGTTGATGACATTTTTATAAAGCATATTATACTATCAAGTGTTGTGACAGAATCCCAGTTTCACAATGACTCCAAACAAAGAACCTTTAAAAGCGCTCCATCTTAATTGCTGGGAGTGCCTGGAAGGAGTTAAGAGAGCCTTGCAAAATCTAAGGTTCAATTTTCACAATGAGGAAGTGGGTTATTAAAGACCTTTTATACCTGTTTAGATTGTTCTTTCGTGTAATCCAACATTTATTGAAGGCTTCATGGAAATGATCTCTTTATGCAGAATGCTGTAAAAACAATTACCTGTTCTTGGTATCCTGCCCTGTCTTTGTGAGTTAAAGCTCATATGCATGGGAGTTATTCCAAGAATCCTGTAAGGTAGGTAAGGCTAAGAAAGAAAGAATATCATAAAATGTGTTGGTATTTCAGTCCAGATCTCCCTGATTCATAGTTGACTTATCAATTATACTATTTGGCCTCTATAATTTTATGTGGAGATTTTTAAAACAGCATTATAAAGAAAAAGGAGTATTTAGTATGTATGCCATGCAACTGAATAAGTAGTGTTTATAACTCTAAAGAACATAAAAATCTTTTATATTGTCTTCACTGGCTCCCGATAAGTTTCCAGCCTCAATTCAAGGTGCAGGTTATCACCTACAAAGCCCTAAATCAGGGGTGCCCACACTTTTCCAGCATGCGAGCTACTTATAATAAAACCAAGTCAGAAATATCTACCTACCTCCTCAAGGCTGGAGAGGGAGGGGCGGGGATTGTTGGGGCCTGGCTCCGCCTCCCTCTGGCTTCCGCTCTACCAGCAGCTTTTCCAGGCTTGAGGATGGCAATGCCAAGCCAGCCTTGTGATAGCTATGCCACCACTGGCTTGGCATTGCCATCCCCAAGCCTGGAGAAGCTGCTGGTATTGACAAAGCCAGAGGGGGGCGGAGCCGGGCCGCGCCAAGACCCACCCCTCCCCTCTGGGTTTGGAGCTCCCAGCAGCTGCTCCAGGCTTGAGGGATGGCAATGCCAAGCCAGTGGTGGCATAGCTAGCACAAGGCTGGCTTGGCATTGCCATCCTCAAGCCTAGAGAAGCTGCTGTTAGAGCGGAAGCCAGAGGGGGCGGAGCCAGGCTGCGCCAAGCCCCGCCCCCTCCCCTCTGGCTTTGGAGCTCCCAGCAGCTTCTCCAGGCTTGAGGATGGCAATGCCAACCCAGCCTTGTGCTAGCTATGCCACCACTGGCTTGGCATTGCCATCCTCAAGCCTGGAGAAGCTGCTGGGAGCTCCAAAGCCAGGGGAGGGGGCGGGGTTTGGTGAAGCCTGGCTCCGCCCCTGTGGCTTCCGCTCTACCAGCAGCTTCTCTAGGCTTGAGGATGGCAATGCCAAGCCAGCCTTGTGTTAGCTATGTCACCACTGGCTTGGTATTGTCATCCTCAAGCCTGGAAAAGCTGCTGGGAGCTCCATAGCCAGAGAGGAGGGGCGGGTCTTGGCCCTGTCCTTTCCAACTGCCCTGTCCTTACAACTTTATTGCACAAGCCCCTGTCCACTCGAGTTTAGTATTTGATTACTTTGTCAGGTGATCAGCTGTTTTTGATGTTATGTTATGTTGTTTATGATGTTGCTTATATAGATTTTATTGTGTTATGTTTTTATCTTTTAATCTATGTTTGGCCAGTCTAATCCCCATGTAAGCCGCCCCAAGTTCCTTTGGGGAGATGATGGCGGGATACAAAAATAAAGTTGTTATTATTATTTGACATACAACAATATTGCACAGCAAACAAGATCACTATGCTGGTTGTTGTATTGGATCGCATGTCGGACAATTCCGCAGTGTCTAGGACTATATGATGTATCAGCAAATAATGTGTGCAGATCCCAGTAGGGTGGCCTTTTGCAGTTGACAGATGGTAATTTTCTCAGCGCCGATTGTGTTTAAGTGCAGACCAAGGTCTTTAGGCACTGCACCCAGTGTGTTGTTGTTGTTGTTAGCTGGTTACATTATCTGAAAAGAACGCTAAAGGAAAGTCAGCATATTCCTTAATAATATTGCTCAGACAGGGAGCCATCCATATGATGACATGTAAACTGAATAGATTGTTACAAAATTAAACAGATGGTAACGTTATTTGATACCATGATTATTAGTCCATAATTGAGCTCAAATAAGAATCCACTTGACTTCCATGCTGAAATGTCAATTGGCTCCTACCAGGGCCGTAGCCAGGATTTTGATTCGGGGGCTGAGTTTGGTTCGGGGGCTGAGACTGGGTGGAAGAGGGTCTACCCTAGCAAACCTTTTGTATTGTTATCCCAATAACCCCATTAATGTGGAATATAATGAGCATGGTGATCAGATCATGATATAAATGCACATAACAGTTTAAATAATGTACCAGTAAGGCCTTCTCGTGACCACTCTGAGAATTTCGGGGGGCTGAAGCCCCCTTAGCCCCCCCCCCCGGCTACATGCCTGGCTCCTACAGTTATCTCCAAAGCTCGTTTCATTGTTGACTATTACTTTTTTAAAGGTACCGCTTTTCCATAGTATCTTCACCCTCATCCTAATATTGTTGAGAATGGCACATCACCTTTGTGCTGTGACACAAAATTAATTTGTGTGAATTATTTATTATGCATTAGCCAATATTTACCATATATCAACTTCCTATTTAGATAGTAAGGCTGTACTAAACAGAAAGGAAATTTTACATTTGTGTCTAATAAAAAAATCCATATATGAGAAGGAATAGGGAATAAACTGAATATCTCCAAAGAAAATAATATACAAACAGCTTACATTGCAGACAAAATTCTAGGGGGAAAAGGCTGAGGTTACACAGTATCGCAAGCATTTTAAGTGACATCTATACTACCCTCATGAGATTGTAGAAGTGTCCTTAAAGTAATTTTAAAAACAATATATTGACTTGTAAACAGTCATTTAGAGTGTTTTTTTAAATAAAAGGAATGTGAGTTGATAGGCCCAACAGTCGCATTCAGTGGGGAGAAGTGAGAAAATGAAGCTATGAACTCAAGAGGCTTGATCAAACGCAATGTTTCCTTCCTTCATCCTCTTTGACAGCTGAAGATCTTTAGAAATACAATGCTATACATTCCAGCTACCACCCGCCTGCATTTTCATTTTTATTGGCAGCATTTTCCAATATATTAGTCACACTTCTGAAAACTAAAACTGGTGAGCCCAAGGACAGATTCAACAAGCAGATGACAGTACATCAGTCAGGGCCACAGATTCCCATATTGCGCCGGCTGTGAAAGTTTTCTACGCAGTCAAATATACCACAGGGCGCGATCATCCCTAAACCAACACTATGTGTATCTCTATGTCCGGATCTAGCCCGAAGTTCTACATATCTGGAAACACACAAGCGCCATCACATCCTAATGGAAAGTTGCAAGGAGGGTGTTCTTGGCGTCTCTCCCAAAAACTGGTCCTCTGTGTTTGCTGACCACCATCTTAACTGCTCAAATATCCTTCCTTCTGTTCACAGGCTCCATAAATCAAAACAATTTTTGAATGATGATTTCCATGTCAATTTAAAGTGAATTTACAATGCCATTTTGTTTATCAGAATTGGAATTGGGCCAAGCTCGATTCCAATTCAGCTTTACAATAACCCTGGATGCACCTGCTAATTTTGCCTCTGGGTAAACTGTTGAAAACTCTTCAGCTATTTCCTCAAGTTGGGTGGAAACAAAGAAACATGAGATTTCCCCCCCCCCCCCGAAAGTACACATACACACACACACAAGTCCAGATTAGGGAATTGGAGATGCATTAATTAAGGAGAGGAATAGGGTCACAGTAGAGGCTAGGAGGCTAACAAGCAGAGAGAACGCAGCAAAAGAGCTCACAGCAGGGTAAGAGTTCAGTTAATTTATCCATGCGATCTATTCCAGACGCAGTAAATGATACATTATTGGATACAGACCTGCAACTGCTTACACTGAGACCAACCTCACTTAAGTGTCATTATTCTCCTTTCTTTAGAAATATTGCTATTACTCAAACCTGTTCACAGCAAGGGCTTTACTCAGCTGGCAGTCGACTAACTTTTGTTCTTTGTGATGCTCCTCCTAATTCCACCTCTCTGCTGTGGGAATTAGGCATAACCACCACCATGTTAACTGCAGAACACCCAAGTTGATCCAACCCTATGCGATTTTGAGTAGTTTATTACACAGAAAGCCAATCTACCAGCAGCCAATTACAAAACAGCGAATACTGTATCAAGCAAGCAGCAAAGTGGCAAAGCCTTTTGAGAGATTTACTATGTGGCCTCAATCAAAGCCTCATTCTTACATTTTAAAGAAACAAAAATAATAGGAAATCTCATAGAAATGTATAGGAGGACGTTTTGAGCTTTGCATGATTACTTTGAACAGAAGAATAAAGGTCAAAAGGCTTATAGTAATTTATTCTGCCTCCTTGCAATTTAATTATGATTGATGTGACTAAAAATCAAGACCACAAAGGAACATTCTTATGATAGCACTTTTTTTCCAGTGTGTGCGACTTCCAAAGTTATTAAGTGTAATGTATTATGTAGCAACCAAGGTATGTAAGAATTGGGAAATGAAATTAAAGCTATATAAGTGTGGAGAAGAATATACTTGAGCTGGCAAGCACAGCATGACTTTGTGCCGTCCACAAGTCTCCATATAGGTAATGCAAATTGCCCTGGCATTCTAAAATGGTGGAAATATGTCAGCAGTAATTCATTCTGAAATGGAAATCTGGAGATGGTTTGGTTTAAATTTAAAAAACAAAACCAAATTTGCACCAAGTGAGAAGGCATCACAGTTTGTGAGGAAAAAAAACCATGCTTCTTTTCTAATGGCACAAATATGATAAAAATTGCAGGAAATTTCTCAATCACATTAATCATGAACTAACTGAGGGTGCACTTACATGGCAGAATGAATGCAGTCTGACACCACTTTAAGTGCCATGGCTCAATGTTATGGAAGCTTCAGATTAAGATTTAGTTTGATTTTATTGCAATGTGTTTTTAATCTATGTCTGTTCGGGCTTGTCCCCATGTAAGCCGTCCCGAGTTCCTTCAAGGAGATGGAGGCGGGGTACAAAAATAAAGTTGTTGTTATAATATTATTATTATTATTTAAACAAAAAGAGTAAATAAATAAAGACTACAACTCCCATGATTCCACAGCATGACAGTTCAAATGTTGTCAAACTGTATTAATTTACAGTGTAAATGCACCCTGAGATTAGAAATTAGGGTCTTTTCCAATGGCTGCTCCCAATATATAACTTCCCAAGTGGGGTTAGGCTGTTTCCTCCTGTTGTTCTGCTGCCAAGAAAGGGCTTCAACAGATTCTTGCTTATCTGCAGTTATTTTAATCTTGTTGCAACCTGGCTGGAGGCTCAGCCCTGGAGAAAAAATGGAATCTACACCAAAATAACTATCCAGGTGATATTTTCTCAACAAGAACAGAAGGTTCCTTGACCTGCACTGTAGAATATAGGGTCGGTGCTGTGAGATATTACTTAAAATGAATTTAAGGTTTACTTTTTGGAAAATGGAAATCTCCACAACCTTTTGGGAAAACCAGAAATCTCCCTGAGAAGAGTTAAAAACTCGCTTGAGTCAACCTTCTCCTTAGTGGTAAATATCCACTAGCATTCATGCAAAGCAATTAGTTTTCTCAGCTGTTTAACTGATATACCTAGATACCTCTTTGAACTCTTAGGAACAAAGATATGCCAATGCACAAAAACTATATATAGCAGTTTTAGAAGTGTTTTTTTCAGTTGCCCCAAAAAAATCTACCGTATTTTCCAGCGTATAAGACGACTGGGCGTATAAGACGGCCCCTAACTTTTCAAGTTAAAATAGTTTGGGATATACTCGACGTATAAGACTACTCCCCTTCCAACGCACACCAAATAATTTTTTAAAGCATCAGATTTGATTTCAATATGGTCATTTTCCTATTACTGTACCTCCTTCTCTGCCTCTCAGATCTCACACATGCGCATCTGCACCGCTTCACTGAAGTCTTCAGGAGCGAGATCTGAGAGGCAGAGGAGGAGGGACGGTAATAGGATACAAGGGCGGGCCAGACAGGTAAAAGAGCTGTGTTTTTCTGGGTCCAGAGCCACTCTATCTCTTTTTTCCATACCCTGAGCGCCCCGGACACCAGCAACTTGCTCCGCCCTTCACTTATACCTTCCCGGTGAGGCGCCCCTACATCTCACCATCGGGACCGCATTAAGTCCATGAATCCCGATGAATGGATTTTCTTCTACCGTACTTGTACAGCGTCACCCTTAATGCTTTCATACAATTGCTGCATACGGCAGGGACGCAGTCACTGCCATTTGTGAGCTCCCCCCACCATATGCGGCAACCACAGATTCTCCAATCCGGATTGGATATTTCAGCACCCGCTCTATAAAACAACTCCTGGTGTATAAGATGTCTCCCAGCGTATAAGATGACTCCTGGTGTATAAATCGACTCCCGTGTATAAGACGACTCCTGACTTTTGAGAAGATTTTATTGGGTTAAAAGTAGTCTTATTTGCCAGAAAATACGGTACTCTCCCTTAAAACATCTTGGTTTAAATCATGCTCTTTAAAGACCAAAATAAGCAGACTTCTTTAAAAGTAACATACTCACAAACTTCATGTATTCAGCATACAGGTACTTTGCATATCAATCCAGTTACAGATAGGATTTGAAGTAGTTTCTCTGTGCAGATAACACAGGGCATCTTATGTTTAGAATCTTAACAGTCGAAAGTTTAAAGCATCTCTCTGTTCAGAGAGTCTAATAGAATCTCTGTTCTCTAAATCATTCTGTTTCTACTGACTTCTGAAAGCATACTGTTTCTAAAATGGAGTCTGAGTGTGAACAATCTTTCAGTGTTTTTAGATATTATTATTATTATTATTATTATTATTATTATTAGAAACACAACAAGATTAGTACACAGCAAACTAGATCACTATGCTGGTTGTTGTATTGAATCACACGTCGGACACTTTCCAAGTGTCTAGGACTGTGTGATTTATCAGCGAATAATTCGTGCAGCTGGCAGATGGTAATTCTGTCAGCGCCAATAGTGTTTAAGTGTAAGCCAAGGTCTTTAGGCACTACACCCAGTGTGCCGATCATCACTGGGACCACCTTTACTGGCTTGTGCCAGAGTCTTTGCAGTTCGATCTTTAAATCCTCATATCGTGTCAGCTTTTCCAGTTGTTTCTCTTCAATCCTGTTGTCACATGGGATTGCAACATCAACAATGCATACTTTGTTTTTAACATGATCGTGAAGTCAGGAGTATTGTGCTCCAAAACTCTGTCAGTCTGAATTCGGTAGTCCCAGAGTAGCTTGACGTGTTCATTCTCTGTAACTTTTTCAGGCTTGTGATCCCACAAGTTCTTTGTCACAGGCAGATAGTATTTGTGGCACAAGTTCCAATGGATCATCTGAGCAATGGTGTTACGCCACTGCGCAATCTTCTTGCAGCAGCTGAGGATGTGATCTATTGTTTCATCTGCTTCCTTGCAGAGTCTACACCTAGGATCTGTCGTCAACTTTTTCAATTTTGGCTTTGATGGCATTTGTTCTAATGGCTTGTTCTTGGGCTGCCAGAATCAGGCCCTCCGTCTCGTTTTGCAAAGTTCCATTTGTGAGCCACATCCATGTTTTTTCTTTGTCAGTTTGGCTCTCAATTTTTCCCAGGAACTGTTCACAGAGAACCTTCTCTCACCAGTCTTCTCTTCTGCTCTGGATTGTGTTTTAATGGTATTCACTCTTTGTCTTTTGCACTTGAAGCAGTTTACTACTATTGACTTCCATTGTTGTTGTTGTTGTTCGTAAAGCAAACTTTAAGTTGGGGCCAAAAAAAGGCTTTTATTTTAATTAGTGCAATTCTTCTACAGTGGAGAGCATGATGTGTTCTCAGGCATTACCTTGGAAATGTGTGACTGAGCAAAAAAAAGAAAGAGCTCATAGTCATACAAAGCTTGTCCTCATGGAAGAATATATTTTAATTCAACTTTATTAAATCAGAAACGGCTTTTTCGCCAGTGGAAAAGACCTTCTGCTTTTGGAATTGCATCTTTCGATCAAAATCACAGTAATTCCTTCTGAAGACCCTTCACTGTCAACCAAGCAGTGAATTACTGCTGAATAAAAAGAGGCATTGTGTAGCCCCAATTTCAGCTGGAAATGCCAGGATGGCTCAGACACATCCATATGTGTACTTGAATAACAAAGATTATAATGTTGTGGTTTGGCTCAACACAATCATATTTGCTAAGTAAATAATGATGAAGAGTGGTTTCTTTTACAAAGAAATTGGGGAAAATAGATTAATGATGCAATTCAAAACATAGTTAAGTGGGGTGGAAGTTCTACTAAACACAGTGGGATTTAATTCTGAGGAAATACATATAGAACTGCTCTCTTGCAGGGGTGGGAATTATTGTAGTGCTATGAATTGGCAGATCCAGAGTACATTAGAAACTATATGGGAAGGATGTGTGTGTCTCAATACCCTTTGAATTTGGCCAATGGACAATAACCATGCTTACTTAATTTTAAGACAATGTCAGGTGTAGCAAGCAAGTTATATTGGTTTACTCATCTGTTATGCCACGTTTCAAAAGTTGTGCTATGTTCAAAGTGAGGCAGTTCAATGTAAACTTTATGGGGGCAAGCTTTAATTTTTTTTTACCATTTTGTACACATCTCAACTCTTTCCAATCCTTTAGTAACAGTGGCAGAAGACAATACCAGTGCTACTGCAAAAGCAAAGAGCATGAGCAAAAGGTAATAAAATGAAACTATTTGTGGATGACTGATTAAAATCTATATCTTCTATCTATATCTATCTATCTATATATTATATAATAAAAAGAATGTTTGTATGTATGTATGTATGCATGTAGAGGGATATGCAGCAGCATTCCAATTGGTTGCCACTGTGGGATTATTTGCATAACGCCTCTGATTGGCCAGCCAACATGAACATTCCGACACTCTAAAGTGGCAGAGGGGGGTAAGGAAAAGGTCTGAGGCAGTCAGGCATGGTGGGAGTTTAAGGCCAAAACACTTTGCGACCCCTTTGCGACCCCCAACAATGAGAGAACAAGACCAAACTTGGCACACAGAACCCCCAAGACACACTCTACATCCTGGTGCAGTTTGAGGGAGGATGGACCATGGATGACGGGACTTTCAGTACTTTAACTCACTTGCTTTGAGCACTGTGGCCCACACCAATGACGGAACAGGACCACACTTGGCACACAGATGCCCAATGGCCCACTTTACAACCTGGTGTGGTTTAGGGCAGGATGGGCCACAAATGATGGGATTTGCAGTACCTTCACCAGATTCACTTCGCACAGAACACTGCAGCCCCTACAAATCACAGACCAGGCCCAAACTTGGCACGCAGAGTACTCATGACCCACTCTACATCATGCTGCAGTACTAAGAAGGATGGTCCATGGATTATGGGATCTGCAGTACCTTCACTCACTTACTGAAACCACTGCGACCCTCATCCAATGACCAATGCAGACCAAACTTGACACACAGAGACCCCATGACCCACTCTACATCCTGGTGCAGTTTGAAGGAGGATGGACCATGGATGATGGGACTTCAAGTATCTCCACTCACTTCCTGAGACCGCTGCAACCCTCATCCACTGACTGATCGAGATCAAACTTGGCACACATAACCCCCATGACCCACTCTACATCCTGGTGCAATTTGGAGAAGGATGGACCATGGACGATGGGACTCGCAGTACCCTCACTAACTTCCAGAGACCACTGCAAGCCACATAACCAACTGATAAAGACCAACCTTGCCACACAATGCCTTTCTCAATTAACCCGGGCACCGCCGGGTCCCCAAGCTAGTTTATAAATAAAAGAGCCACAGATCTAGTCTGCCACAGTTTGAGGAGGAATAACTTTCAAATCACACATTTATTGTGTTGTCGAAGGATTTTATGGCCGGAATCACTGGGTTGCTGTGAGTTTTCTGGGCTGTATGGCCATGTTCCAGAATCATTCTCTCCTGAAGTTTAACTCACATCTATGGCAGCAATTCAACAAATGCTACGTTCAGCAAAGGACAAGAGGGATCCTCTCACCTCTGCAGGAGTCTATCATATACCATGCAGCTGTGGACAAGTCTACATTGGGACTACCAAACACAAGAGTGCTCAAACACAAATCAAGGAACATGAAAGGCACTGCAGTCTAATTCAACCAGTGAAGTCAGTCATAGCAGACCCCCTGATGAGCCAACCTGGACACAGCGTATTATTTGCGAACACAGAAATGCTGGACCACCCTAACAACCATCATGTCAGACTACGCAGAGAAGCCACTGAAATCCAAATGAAATAATTAAAATGAACAAAATCTATGGCTATTATTATTTTTTTTAAAACTCTAAAATCAAGACAGTAAATAAAGGATTCCCCCAGGCAGGAATCAGCCAGTCTTTGAAGCTGCAACTCCATTCAATGCTAATCAAGGTGGCCAGTTTATTTATTTACTTGTTTATTTGGACTTATCTGCCGCCACTCCCATCCAGCTCGGGGCGACTCACAGCATTAAAAGCATAGTTAAAACAGCATATATAAAACACAGCATATATAAAAGCATGACATGTATAAGACACAATAAGATCATAACAATACATCAACCCAATGCACGGGAGGCAGGTTACACGAATCTGCAATTGCAACATTCATACTTGCCTCCAGCAGACAAGAGTTCTTTCTCCCACCCAGAACATTCCACAGGTATATAAACCTCACTTGCCTAGTTTCCAACAGACCTCGCAACCTCTGAGGATGCCTGCCATAGATGTGGTGAAACGTCAGGAGAGAATGCTTCTGGAACATGGCTATGGAGCAACCTACACATTTATTATTTGATGATATTTTCATATTGTCTTCGACAAACATCATAAGATGATGTACAAAATATTACATTAAAACCATAGTAAAGAAAATTATTGGGCCTGATCTGATGTCAACTGTAGACTAATTGAAATTAATGGGATATGTTAATGAGAACATGTTAGTAACAACTGAAGTTAACCTCACTGATTCCACTGGTATTTCTTAACTTTTTTTTCAAATGACAGATTTGTATTTAGCTCTTCGAAATGGTTAAATGCTTCTCTTAGTGGGTAGTTAATAACTAACTGAGGGCCTTTCGACACAGCTGTATAAAAATCCATATTGAACTGGATTATATGGCAGTGTGGACTCAGATAACCCAGGGGCCCTTCCAGACAGGCCCTATATCCCAGGATCTTATCCCAGGTGCTTTAAACCGGATTATATGAGAACCCACTGCCAGATAATCTTGGATAAAAAGAAAACCTGGGATCAGTTCTTCCGATATAGGGACTGTCTGGAAGAGCCCCCAGTTCAAAGCAGATATTCTAGGTTATATGACTGTGTAGAAGGGCCCCGACTGGCACATGGCACATGGACATGCTGCATGATACAAGCAATCAGAGGCTTTCTATTTACAGAGTTTCTTCTATAAACCTCACACACATACAGTACACACACACTTAAAAAAATAATGTTGGCTTTTTGTGTGTCAGGATGGGATATAGTATATTACTTTTTTAAACAGTGACTACATGCTTTGATGCCTGAGGCAAAGTTAGATGTCTGAACACCTGTGTATGATATTTATGCAAAGTCAATGGAATGCCAAAAAGGAAGTCTATGCACTTAAATGAATTCAATGAAACGATTCAAAATACCAGATCAGAAGACCTACGTTTAGACTGAAACAAAGCCTCCAAAAATGCCTGGCCATTCATTTTTTAAACAGACAAAATGACAAATTGTATACAGATTTGCCAAATTCTCCTGAAATCATTTGCTATTTAGACTCGGATATCATTTCAAAG
The DNA here is from genome assembly GCA_030556195.1 of Anolis apletophallus. Classification (NCBI taxonomy): domain Eukaryota; kingdom Metazoa; phylum Chordata; class Lepidosauria; order Squamata; family Anolidae; genus Anolis; species Anolis apletophallus. The sequence continues at coordinate 45,437,025 of JARBWK010000007.1, read as the reverse complement.
CACTCTTAGAAATATTATCTAATCTTAAATAGAAAAAAGTCACTGCTGGCCTGATACGTTACAAATATGTAACCTGTGTACGTGTCCTGACTATACTTGAATTCTTTCCCCCACTAAATCTTTCCCCCACTAACACTTACACAGTCTAAATTGAGTAGGGATAGCTGACATGTCTACTGGAAATGGTCAATCTGCTTGCCGGGCTGGGCCAAATAAAGAGGGATATTTGTTGTTGCTATGTTACAATCTATTTGCTGAGAAAAGTCTGGTTACAAATGTCTAATTAGTATTTTAAAATGTAGGAAGAGTCCCTTATCCACGAGGGATACATTTCCAGATGGACCATAATTCATGAAACTATGGATACAATCAAAACATTAAATTATTCAATTTCTGGTTTCAGCACATCATTGAGTTGCACTGGAGGACCCAGTGAGTCCAAGAGAGCCATCTTATCTAGGAATCTGCTTGGTCCTTCAACACAACTCTATGGAAACTTCTAGAGCAGGGGTGCCTACACTTTTCAGCACGCAAGCTACTTATAATAAAACCAAGTCAGAAAGATCTACCGAGAGAGAAGCAGGGCGGAGCAGGGGAGGGGGCGGGGCTTGGCGCAGCCTGGCTCCACCCCCTCTGGCTTTAGCTCTACCACAGCTTCTCCAGGCTTGAGGAGGGTAGTGCCAAGCCAGTGGTGGCATAGCTCCACTCCTCAAGGCTGAAGAAGCTGTGGTAGAGCTGTAGCTGAGGAGGGGGTACTTCCTGGGCAGCCCTGTTCTAGAGGAAGGATACCATGGGATCACCTAGATGACCTTGAAAATACATAGACAGACCATTTTCCCCAAGACACGGGTAAGTGAAACCATGACATGGGCTATGTGGTTACAGGGGTCTTACTGTATATAATCTATGGCTTGTACAATAATGAAATTTAAAGAAGAGATACATTAAACACACGTGGTCCTTGAAGTGAGGTTGAAATGTTTTGATTCAAGCAAAGTTGCAGCCATAATTCGTATACACTGTGTTGGAAGGAATGCTGTCATCTTATGTTCTGACCTCAGTTGCAGCAAACTACAAATAATATGTTATTTACTACTACTTCCTTTCCTCATTAATATGGCTACATTATATTTGTAAGTGCTCTTTTTGGCACGTTACTTTGTCTTTTATATCACTTGCATTGTTGCAGCATGAGACCCCACTAAATAGGAAAATCAGGCAAGATGCAAGTGCTGACTTATGATGTGCTTCATGGTGTAGGCTTGTTCTTTTCTGAAATAACTGAAGCAGCATTACATTTTTGATAATCCAGAAAGTAAAAAGTAATAATATTAAAATGGTAGATACATTTGTAGCCTTTGAGCAACTACTTTTTAAGGAATTTCCCAAGCTTTGCATGCGGCTCTCCCTTCAGAAGCTGACATAGTTTGTTTGGTGAATGGGGCAACGGACCACAATGAGTAAGTGAATACCCAACCTATATTGTTCTGAATGCTTGCACTGGAAAAGTTTATAAATTCACTTTGCTAAGGATGTGGATTGGGGAGAGTGTCCTGAACAGATATTGTTGACAGTGTGAACTAGCTGAACAATGTTATCAAGACATTCAGGTTGCGACTTCAATAAAGGCAAAGGTTTTGTATCACACTACATATATTAAATTGTTTTTAAAAAAGAAAGGATTGCAGTCTTATTGCATAACTACTGCTTATTAATTATTACTCTTATGGCTGTCTTCTGTATTTTCTATTACAATTTTCTTGACCTAATTGACTAAAATTTCCTACCATATGATACACCTTTGGGTTGTGTGATTCTAGTTGAACCAACAACACTATGCTACACTTAGACTATGCCAAGTTTCTGGCAAATATGAAGGCTGTGCAGATTATCATGTGGTTCATGGACCACCAGTGGTCTGCAGGAACTAAAATATGGTCTCTGGCCTCACCATTACTACACTGTTGCAACAAGAGTGACTGGTCCCACAAAACCCTCTTATAGTGCCGAGGCTTATTAAATATGGTTTTCTGTGGGCAAGCAGGTGGCGACTACTGGATGGCATATGTTCTGTATTGGAAACTAGAGCTGATGTGATCTATCCAATGCAATTTTCTGAATCAGCACCCCAAATAACCAAATCAAAGTTGACCAAAAACTGATTCGTAACCCTTTTGGCACTAATGTTGGAGAGTGATCCCTGGTCAAAGTGGTCCCTGGTCAAAAAACCCATGTGTACAGGGTGAGCAAACTCGTATAGGGTGAGCAAATTGGAAATTCGAAAACACAGGTCTGAATTATGTTGCTAATCCTAATTGGAATATACCCATTGAATTGGTGAGACGTTTATGTGTTGGCTTATCATTTTAGAATTGAACATTAAGGAAAACTAATGAGGAGAAAATAATCCTACAAGTGTTGCACTAAATGTAGCAGCACTGAATTTATGTTATGTAAAACTATGATTATTTGCATGTATACATTTTATATGAAAAATAATTGTAGCTAATTGATCCTTTTTAAAAAAAGAGATGAAAAAAAGTAACATCTCACGCAGAACTTAGATTATATGTAAAAATAATACTCATCTTCTGTAGTTCTGTAATTTGTCTAATTTAGAATTATTAATTAAAAAAAGAGAAGACAAAATTTGTTGGTGGTTCCAATCCTGATCTGTCCAATAATATCTCATGTTTATTGAACTTAGTGTTATAAGTGTAAGTATTTTTCAGGCTAGCGTTTGGTTATAAATGTATTGGCTACTTTCATCTTCTGTTAGTTGTTTTACTATATGTATTTATTTATGTTTTATATCTCTGATTCTGATTCAGCCTGATTGCTGTATAAGACAGAAATAAATAAATATAAATAAAATATGAAAAATTAGGAACGGAGGTAGCATACAATACTAACTAACTTACTAACTAACTAACTTTATTTCTTATGAGTCGCCCTCCGTGAAAGGTGCTCTGGGCGACTTACACAATTAAAATAAACAGGTTACATAGTCACCGCTTGTTACTCAATCATAGGCTCTTCTGAAAAGCCATGTCTTAAGTGTCCCTAAAAATGTATGTAGATCAGGAGTGGCTCTTTGGTCTGGCGGTAGGGAGTTCTACAAGATTGGGGCTACAATGGAGAAGGATCTCTGTCTTGTGGACTCCAAACAAATCTCTCTAGGGCCAGGGACATAGAGGAGATTTTCATGAGCTGACCGTGGCAGTCTCTGGTGGTGGAGTGGCATTAAACTGTCTCTTAGATATGGAGGACCCTGACCTCGGAGCGCCTTGAATGCTAGGACCAGGGTCTTGTAGAGGACTCTGTGTTCAACCGGCAGCCAATGTAAGCACAATGCATCTAATGAAGTGGGATGCAATCAACAAAGGTTTATGTGAAGTAGAATGTTAGTTTTTCTTAAAGTTGCTTCTTAAAGCAAAAATCTATACCTACCTGAGTGCTTGGTTGCTATCCTTGAAACACCCCAGTCAAAGGATACACCCCAGTCAAAGGATAAATAAACAGCCATTTTGCAAGATTCACACATCCACTTTACTTTCTTTAGGGGAAAAAGAGCACAATAAGCACAAAACAAAGCAAGAATTGGCTGTTAGCCTCTTTACACGTCTCGGAAACTGCACACTTGCACAACATTCTGCAAGTAGCAGAGATTGATATGAAATCCTTCGCTTTTTCCCATAGCAATATTTAATCCAGGTGTCTGCTGACTTGAGCATTTCAGCCAAATTCATATCAAACATCAGTGTAGAGATATTTTAAAAAATCACAACATCTTGGGAAATAGCCAGCAAAATATATAATATAGGCCCTCTGATATCCTTCTTCAATCTCCCACAGGGCCGGGGAAGTGGACAAATGTCTGGTACGCAAGAATGCAAAATTAAACAGATGTTTCGGAGTTTCACATGGTAACATTAGAGGAGCATTTGAGATGAACTGTTGTAGAAGCAATGACATTACCACAGTCAGACGCTCTATGCTGTTCCTTAGCAGCCTGAGTGTACTTGGTTGGAATCCTTACAACATAGCTGTAGACATTTATGGCCACTATTCCTGGAATTTAACAATAGGCTTGGAATGCCAGGGCTCTGCGCTCTACCTCTTAGTGGGTGTTCTGCTCCCTTCCAACGCCCACACGCTGGTCGCTTGTGCAGAACCAATTAAGTTAATCTTTATATATAGGGTTATAGTTATAGAATATATGCACAGAAATTCCACTAATAAGAAAGCCAGGCTGTATAGTATTTGTGGCCTAGGCAGTCAAGGCTGTCTTATTCACAGAGCACATGAAATCATGATAACAAGGACTTGATGCCAAGACGAAACCACACAGAGCTCTATAAATACAGCTTTAAAACAGTCAATGAGGGCTCCAAAAGCTGTACAATAAACTGGTGTATAGCATGCTTTTTAAAGAGTCCCTAAACACAGATTGTGGCCTTAATTCTGGACTAGCTCAAGTAAAGGAGGGATACCTGCACTCAAGTCCAATTTTCAGAAACACGAGAAAGCCGTTCTGACATCTGCCTTAAAACCTATAAATCTAAAGGGGAACGAAAAGAGTAACTGTAAGACTTTGGTTAATCTGTTCATATAACTGACAGGATGTGGAAGTATGCTTAAACATGCCATATACTATTAGGGCTTAAATCTGTTCTGAGTGGCAGAGAAATGTCTAAGGATACAATTTACTACTGCAATTGTCTGGATGTTAAGAATAATTTGTAACTGTGCTAATTAACATGTGTGACAATGTTTACCATATGTAGACTACATTTATAGGTTGTACACTCAGCATAGTCTGGGAAAACTTCAGATCAGTTGCAGTGTTTTTCTTTTCTAAATTCTTAAGCGCAATGTACCATTAATGCAATATAAAAACAATCAATTTATCAATCAATCAATTGCCTCGTTTTGTTCAATCAATCAATTTATCATCTTTGTCTAAAAATGATCGTGCTCATGATTTTATTTTTTCTTCCAGAAGATATACAAATACAGAAAGTACATTAGCTGAATATTCAAAATATAAACCTATGAAATTATTATTATTATTATTTATATACCATGATGTGTGATGGGAAGTTGCAGCTAACTGCAAGAAATAAGGTTGAACGCTGTGAAAGCCTCTCACTGCATCGCTATCAGCCTGCTCCCAGTAGACTCAAATCAAGGAAAAGCTTCATGAGAACAGCCACTCCTCTTAATGTTCCACCAGCAACAGCAAGAGTATCTCTCTGGGCAGCTAAACCAGGCAATTCCAACTGGAAGGCTCCCCACAAGGGTTTTCCTCCAGAGGCAAACCAAGAGTGGGCAACTTGAAAGTCCCTGAACAAGCTCAGAAGTGGAGTGGGCAGATAAAAAGACAACCTGGCAAAATGGTACTACTTAGAACAGGGGTGGGCAATTATTTTTTCCATGGGGCCACACGAGAACCAAAAAATATTATGGAGGGCCGCACCTAAAGGCTGAACTACATTCTACATAATAGCAATTGAATTTCTTTAATAATAATAAAAAGGCACTAAATTGCGTTTTTTATATATTAAAAAGACTGATAAGAGTATATGTTATGAGCAATGAAAAAGAGAGGTTGGCATAGGAAAGAGCGCGAGGCAGAAGAGAGGGGGTGCACGTGCGATGGAAGGGAAGGGAGGGGGAGGAGGAGGAGAGCAAAGGCATGCTCTGCGGCGGCGCTTGCTCCTGGCCTCCTCCTCTCTCCCCCCTTCCCTCCGCTCCGTTGGCTGGTCTGCTTGCCTGCCTGCCTGCCGGGGCCCTTACGAGGGCCGGTCAGAATGAAATGCCCAGGTCTGACTTAGAAGAATGTGTGACTGTGGAGAAGAACAAACAATTCTGCCCTGCCTCGTGTACAGAAGAATTGTTTAAAGCTACAAACAATGCAGTTGTTGTTGCTCGGTTTTAGTCAAAAATTGTTTAGCCATCTGTGCCCCTTCTATTTTTATCATTTTATACTTATGTATGCAATGCTTTTGATACCAATTTTTAAAATATATACAGTATATATATACTGCATATATATATATATATATATATATATATATAGAGAGAGAGAGAGAGAGAGAGAGAGAGAGAGAGAGCTTTTCTCACCCCTGGATGGACTCAAAGTGGTTCACAGAAAAGTAAATGGCAACATTCAATGTCTCACAAAATATAAAATACATCACATAGCTAAAATAGCATATAACAATAGATTAAAACCAGTAAACTTTCATCCTTGTTTAGAATAGGGTGACAAAACATGATCCCTGGACCCCATTGTCCAATCCCCCCCCGGGCTATTGTCTTCATAGTACCACCCCCAATTTTAAAAACGGGGTAATTTTCACCTCCCAAAATAGGTCCCCATACATTTTCCCTCCACAAAATACAACTCCACCCCTCCCCCAAACACATACCACTAAATCAATGAAAAATGAAACTCTAGTGGTGATGCTAGATAACCAAGGACACTTCTACATTACACAAACCGTGGAACAAACTGCCAATACAAGTACCGATTCACACATCATTTTGTGGTCACAGATCAGTGCAAAACCCCTCCTTATTAGCGGGGAAGTGACCATACAGACTAGTCATGCCAACACCAGTACTACCGTACCCTTCCTGCCCCTTATTTTCCCCTCCCCCAAGTTCATAGAAAGCATCCTTATTGTTCCTAGAGGCTGTGCTTCCTCATTGCCCCTCACTGATGATGTGACAGAGCTTTGGAGGAAGAAGTCCTCCTCTTATCTCCAAAGCGCCGATACATCATCACCGCAGGCGAACGATGAAACACAGTCTTCAGGAACAGTAAGGAGGTTTTCTATGATTTGGTGGGGGAGGATTGTGGGTAAGAAGGGTAGAATGGCACTGGCATCCCACCTCCCTGGACCCAGGGAGTATGGGATGGCCATGGGGACATAGTCTAGGATCACACATGTATTCATTTTTTATTTACCACATTTATATCCTGCCCTTCTCAACCCCAAAGTTCAATGCCATATACAACTCAGGCCCATACAATTCAATGCCATATATTAATACATCAGTAAATAAACAAAAACATTAAAACCAAACCTATTAAAAACATATCGTTAAAACACCAATTAAAATCACATGATCCAAATCGTATTCCATGGCCGGGCTGGGTCATCATTATATTCATTTGTAGTCTCATATTGCACTACTCCCATTACTAGCCAAAAGCCTGATCCCAGCGCCATGTTTTCAGTTTTTTCCTGAAGGTCAGGATGGATGGGGCAGATCTAATTTCACCGGGGAAGGAGTTCCACAGCTGAGGAGCCACCACTGAGAAGGCCCTGTCTCTCGTCCCCACCAGTCGCACTTGCAAGGTGGGTGGGACCGAGAGCAGGGCCTCCCCTGACAAAATTTCTGAGGTGGGTCATGATGATCCTATATGGCAATCTCCACTGCCTCGGCAACCACAGAGATTTAGATATTTAAGGGAGATCCAGATCTTTACAGGTATTTTTTAACGTAGGTATAAGCCATATTAAAGGGCTTACTCCAAGTTAATCTGCATCAGCCAGGGTGTGTCATTTGGATACCCCAGGCCAGGGGTTGTCACACTTTTCCAGCATGCGAGCTACTTGTGTATTATCCTAGTAAAAACGATCACCTAGCTTATGCACGCACACGCGGCTTCCATGCAGTGCACCTTGCGCAAGCGCGCGCACGCACACACCTTCCTACACAGGCCCAGCCTTCCTCTCCGCCCGCTCCATGGCGGATCCGAGTGAGAGAGAGGTGGGAGGAGCGCCTTGCCTCCCCTGCAGGCCTCTCCATCGCTGCCGGAGCCCCGCTCGGATAGATGCAGTGGGGCTCCGGCATCGATGGAGAGGCCTACCGGGGGGGGGGGGGGGAAGAGGCCTGGCGTGGCTCCCTTTCTGATCCAGGCAGCCGGGGAAGGGAGCCGTGCCAGGCCTTGCCTCCCCTGCAGGCCTCTCCATCGCCGCCAGAGCCCCGCCGCGCCGATCCGGGCAGAAGGCAGCAGCAGGAGCATGGCTTCCGCCCGCAAGGCATTGTGGGAAGGAGGGAGCACGAGGCGGGGCCTTCAGAGGGAGCGCCCTGCCTCTCTCTCCTCCAGGGGCAGCTGCGCAGCCTCCGCTGCCGCTTCCTCCTTCCTGCAGTGCCCCGCAGCCGGAGGAGGCGCTGCGCCGGCGGAGGCTGGAGCATGCGCGGCGGTGGGAGCACACGCATGGCAGGTGAGGCCCGAAGATCGACTGGATGAGGGCCGAAGATCGACCAGTCAATCGCGATTGACTAGTTGAGCACCCCTGCCCCAGGCTAATGCAAGACTGTCACTGCATTTTCTTGTGGTCAAATGGGGTCCAAGACAAAAAAAGGTCTCTGTCTTAACTGTAGTTGATCATTTAAATGGCTATGCAGGTACTAAAATAAATTTTAAAACCTACACCACTCAGGTAAAAGGAGAAGTAAACCCTCCAGCAACAACAACAAAAAGAAACCAAAAGAAGTTGAAATATTAAACTGTTCTTTGCAAAGTATGTTCATATTTAAGTTCAGATGAACTGGGTTAACAATCACTATTTTTAATGTTAAAATGCCCAAGGGAACTTATAAACTCACCAAATACAGTTAAACTTGCTGTATATTATGTGCAGCTGCATGGCTTCGTACCAGTGACCAGCCTTCCTAAATGGGCCTGCAAAGTAGAAGCGCTTTCCTACTATGCCTCTTTCCACTAGACACACAGTACTTTGTTTTAAAATTCATAGTCAAAATAATACTTTGACCTTAGTTATTTGCGGTAAGGGAATAAGGAACCAACAAATAAATAAACAAACAAATATCTAGAGAAAATGCATGGCTAATCAAGGCTGATCCTATAAATTGTAACTTGCAGAACCATACTTGCCGTCTCTTGAGAAGAATCACTCAAAGCCTTTTAAAGCCTGACTTAGTGTTGCTTTGCAACTACACAGTTTGACATTAACACTGACATTTTGTAACTCTAGTACCCACTATTTAGTGCATTTAGCATATCTGATTTAGCAGTTTCAGAAACTTTAAACAGTGTGCTTGAGTAAGACGGCTTTATGCGTCGAGGTTTAAACATTCCCTTTAAGTTTTCACAATATACTCTTACATCCCTTCTATCCCTATCTAGTGGAAATCCAAAACACAATACTGAAAATAAGAGTCTACACTATTTCAAATACATAGTACATTTTCTTTTTACAAACATCACGAAGAGGTCAGCATGAAAGAGCGCTTTGACATGTTGTGGCTCACTTGCAGTGATTAATTGATCAATATACTTACATTTTGACATTTAGACACAGCATTCACCTTGGAGATCATGAAACGATATCACAAAACTCAATCTTGCGCATAATTTTAAAGAATGTTTTGAGCTCCACTGCCAGAAATGTCCTCAAGCTCTTTGCATGGAAAGTTAGTATCTGATCCTGCGACTTTAAACTTTGGCATATCAGTCTGTGATAGTCTTATAATCTCATTACAAACAATACAATTCCAGATCACAACTGATGCAAACACATCTGTGTATGTGGGCACGCATTAGCTGGAGAAAGTTTAGGATCAGGTCAGTCAAAGTTTACCAGGCTTTAGTACCCACAATGAAATTTAAGTTGTTTCAGGCAAAAATATCTCTCAGAAATTTAAAGGTTTTACAGGATCTAATCATCTTTTGGGAAGGACAAAGTAGCTATATCCACTGATATAGAATGGATGATTTCATTTCTTCAATAACACAAATAGTTCTATGTGTTGTTGAAGGCTTTCATGACCAGAATTACTGGGTTGCTGTGAGTTTTCCCGACTGTATGGCCATGTTCCAGAAGCAGTTCTCTCCTGATGTTTCACCCACATCTATGGCAGGCATCTTCAGAGATTGTGAGGTCTGTTGGAAACTAGGCAAGTGAGGTTTATGTGGTATGTCCAGGTTGGGAGAAAGATCTCTTGTCTGTTGCGGCTTGTGTGAATGTTGCAACTGACCAGTATTAAAAAATAAAATCAGGACAGTAAATAAAGAACAAACAACACTCAGAAAGCAGGTGAATTCCAGACAGGAAATAATCAGGGCCAGCTAACACCACCCAACAAAGGATTCCCCCAGGCAGGAAGCAGCCAGGCTTTGAAGCTGCAAGTTTATTCAATGCAAATCAAGCTGGTCAACTGCTACATTCACACTTGCCTCAAACAGACAAGAGTTATTTTGTCCTACCCTGGACATTCCACAGATATATTTAATGTTTAGATATATGGAATGACGACGATGTGACTGAAACTGATTTCAACATGACGTTGAGACTGCAATTGTATGTTTTTAATTGTTAATTTGTTGTTATATGGGGTTTTTTTGGTTTGTTTGCTTGTGTTGTGCTGAGGGCAGAGACTGCCTTGTGTAAACTGTCCCGAGTCGCCTTCGGGCTGAGAGGGGCGGTATAGAAACGTGACAAATAAATAAATAGTTTCCTAATCTTTTGATGTACACCGCCCTGAGTCCCTTTTGGGAGATAGGGAAGTACAGAAATAAAGATGATGATGATATATAAACCGCACTTGCCTAGTTTCTAACAGACCTCACAACCTCTGAGGATGCCTGCCATAGATGTGGGTGAAATGTCAGGAGAGAATGCTTCTGGAACATGACTATTCAGCCCGTAAAACTCAGCAACTCAAATAGTTCTAGTTATTATTAGATAGAATTGCAACACTGTCTTACAGAAGTGTTTTATACTCTTCAATCTTTTTTAGTCCACTGAAATCTTTTCCTGTTTGCCTCCACTCCACACTCAGAAACTTGGAATTGCACTCCTTTACTTAGAAGCTAACAATGTAATAAACTGCTGACATCAGAAGTAAAGTAAATAAAAAATAGCTTCTCTGGACAAAAGCTCGAGATATTTTTATTACCTATCCAAACACAAACATATGGATGGATCTTGAATTAAAATTAAACCATGTCTATTAAATTATGCCTCCATTTCAATTGTTTCATTAGCACACACAACAAAGCTATTTATCATGTTGCTTTTATAATCTAGATGTTTGGTCGGAAAAGAGCATATGCCTTTTGGAGATACACCAGATGCAAAAAAAAGTGTGTGTGTGTGTGGGGGGTAATAAGCTTGTCCTACAGACTGTATTAAAAGTCTGCAAGATTTCCCTATCTTGCTTAAGTTTTGTTTTGAGGGGTTTTTTTTTGGTACAGATAATTTTCTAAATCGTAACTCTGAGGTCAACTGCATGTCTTTTTCATTTACTGATGAAACATTTCCCATGGTGTGTAGTGGGCAATGAAAGGAACATGGTGGGCCAAGTCAAATCATGCAGAGCATCCTTGTATTGAATAAACAATTTTGTACCTGTCATCATAGGGAGGGGGAGAAAGGGGGGGGAGGAAACCAATTGAAGTCAACCTACAAGAAAATAAACACAAGGAGAGCATACCACTTAGTGTTTATTGCAGCAATAGATTGTTTTTATTAATCCAAGAGGTCCAGTTTACCTCTTGGATATGCTGACAATGACCCAATTCATTACGAATTGGCTCTCATTCTCCTGCATGACATCTTAAGAGAGACTACTTGGATGAATAATATCCACAGGAAATCCAGGATCCACAGCACACACTGCTTCCTGAATTTGTTGGTTTGTATTCTATGAATATGTTTGCTCGCCATTACATCATTTCTCCTGATTCACAACATAGGAACCAGTGCTGAGAATGACCTAGCTCTAGGGTAACAATAGTTCATGAAAATAAAAGTTATGTAGATGATATTTATTGTATCATCTACATAAAAGTTTAGATAATATTTATTGTATCATCTAAAAGGTTATTTTCTAGATCAGGCATGGGCAAAAAGTTTGGAGTTATGTGGGGGTATTGAGATTGAATTGTCAGGAGTGCAGTGATAAAAGGAAACTGGTTGGTGAATATAAGGGAGAAGATTAGCAGGGAAGGGTGAGCTTAGTGCCTTTCCTGGATTGATCACAGGGTGAAATGTGCAACAGTGTTGAGGTCCCATTTGTTACAATTCTGTCTCCTGTTGCTTTATCCTAAACTCTTGGAGGCATGGATATGATAAGAGTACATAGGAAATAGTATGTTACTATTATTGAAATGTCAAATATGCTGTTATGTAATAGGTTTTTTAATATATACAACATTCAAATACAATTCATATCTCTATTACAAGTAAAAGTCTGTATTTACATAAATTTAAAGTGGGAGTGTGGACAAGTCTGGACACACACCTGCTACCTTGTTACTTTTATTAACTGTGTGGTAGGACAGCCACCAGTTATCAAGGTTTTCCTTTCTATTATTATTAATTAACTCGCTGCCACCATTTGTCAATGCTTGACCACTAGATGTGAGGGTCTTTGTGAATAAACGACTTCCACAGGTGTAGTGTTGAAAGTGTTTAACAGTTTATTGTACACAAATGGGCTCAAAGCTTAGGTGGTTTCTAAAGATCTCCGAAGAGGTACAAACTTCAAGGTTTCAACAATATAACACTGGGGTTTTAAATTCCCCTTATAGAGTTACACACAAGTAACTACTTAATACTGGGTTACTCTCAACCCTGGGACTAAACTCTGTCCCACACACTTGGGTTTACTTAAACCCCACACACAGAACTGAACTGCACACTGCAGCTCCTACAGACAGCTTGCAGCTTCAGCAACTGTCAATTCCTAACTAACTCTGGTCACAGCTGCTGGCCAACTGACATTCTCCAACTGTCAAATTTAAACTGAACATTCTAAAGCCAGAGTGGTGTCTGTTGTCATGGCAACAGCCTCTGCCTAAAGCTTGCTGCTGCGAACATTCCACGGCTCACTCTCTGCAGCTTCCAAAGAATGTCCCTCCCAAACACATAAACCAACATGTGATTAACATATAAATAACCACCTCATCACAGGGAGACACCAATCTCCTCTTAGTAAAGGCAATTTAGAGGTCCAATGTATTGACAGGATCTGTCTGATGGTTCAAAAATTCAATCCTAAATCTCTTGGAGGACCATTTGTTACATAAGAAGTTGTAGTAGTATCAGAGAAGAGTTCTAAGAGGTCACAAAGGTTACTACAAGGCATCCCTAGGTAGTATTTCCTTGTTTCAGCATTTGTTGTGGCTACACCTTTCTCAGGTAATCCATTTTCTCTGTTCCTTCCAGTATTGCTTGGTATTTCAATAGCAGCTAAGTCTCTGGCACTACATACATACATATGAAAAACATTAACATACACAAAATAGATATGCCATAGCACCCCATATATTGCACTATATTAACATGAGATCTAAGTACAAGACTAATATGAAGGACGATGGACTGACCCAGATACTGATTTTAAACCAGCGTGATTTTAAACAAATGTTTTTATTAATATAATGTATTTTTAAATTAATTGTTTTAACTGCATTTTATGTTTGTGATTAGCACTACAATGAGTGCTTGTTGTAAAGCTGTCCTGAGTACCATCACACACCCCGCCCCACCCCAGTGCAAAATAAATACACAATTGCTATTTTAATCCAAGTGTACATTAATATGGGCCAGATATCCTGAAGTAAGTGAGAATTAGCTCTGTGGCATTTACATGATACATGGGGCATCTCACCACCAATATTAAGGTGGATGTGCCTCACATTAAGGAAATTTGAAGAATGCTCTGGGATTTTCCTGAAGCTCCAGAACAGCCCTGCCCTTGGAGAGGACGTGAACAGTTGGGGTGGTTCTGATTTGGAACCAGTCCCACTATTCACATAAGCCAATGCCACCATTTCACTTTCCCTGCACTCCACACTTAACCCGTGTTGCTTTTTCATTGCTGTAGCAGCAGCCACAAAGCTCTAAAGAGCTCATGGCTATGCCTCAGCGTCTTTCGCGATGCAAGTAAAGTTGCCCATATGTCTTGGAGGGAGGAGGGAGGAGAGGATAGCTGAGTCATGTGGACAACTTTGTTTACATTGCCACTGCTACACCAATGAAAAAAAGATACAGGTAAGGATGGCCGCCCAGCAGAAACAAAAGGGGGTTGGCTCTACTAGACCAGTGTTTCCCAACTCCTGTGCGGCGGCACACTAGTGTGCCGTGAACGATCATCAGGTGTGCCGTGGGAGAAGGAGGAGGCTGCTATGGCTGCTGGTGCTGCTGTTATTGTTATCCCTCTCCCTGCTGTTATTCCCGCGCCTCCTCCCGTCTTCGCCCGAGCCATCCGCGCCATCCAGCAATTTGTCCAGTGGTTTTTGAGTTATGTTAATCCCACAAATGAACATTACATATATATATATAGAGAGAGAGAGAGCGCGCACAACAGCGCAGGCAGAAAAGCAAACATCACAGGGAAGCATGTCTGTGTAGGAGGGTGAGCATTAGGAAGAACTTCCTGACTGTGAGAGCTGTTCAGCAGTGGAACTCTCTGCCTCAGAGTGTGCTTCCGTCTGGCTGTTCTCTTTCCAGTCGGCTTTCCTGCCATTCCTGCCAGGATATCTATGTTGTGTTCATCAAAACAGGCCCAGGTTTCACACTGAGTGTATAAATACATTTAAAAACATATTAACTATATGTATTACTGTGTTAGAGTGTCATTTTGTGTCATTTTGGTTGGTGGTGTGCCCCAGGATTTAGTAAATGTAAAAAATGTGCTGCGGCTCAAAAAAGGTTGAAAAACACTGTATTAGACAGTCTAGACTTCATCCTGCCATTGCAGCAGGACAGAGGTGGGTAATGTGCCCACCCGCAGATGGTTACAATAAGCAATGTTTTACAGTTCAATATAATGAACACTGGATGATATCTATATAAACATAAGCACCAGGACTTAATCCAATTTAACACTTGCATGAATGTTGGGATTTTTGCTCCCACTGCAGCTTGTATTGGCATTGAAAAATTCTAGCAAGCTGAAGGGTGGTTTTGTACAATTGTGTGCAGATTAAAGTCTGTGGGGATTGTAGTATCTGTCTCACCGGAACTTGCATCAATTATATGATACACAGGATACTGGTCTTTGTATCCAATTCATGCAAACTTTTAGGTCAGGAAAATCATAAGCAATGTGCAAATTAAGGATTACACTTTCAATGTATGCCATTATTTGAAAATATGTCTTTTATATGGAAAGTTAACAGCACAATACCATTCATTAGCACAGGAAATAAAGAAATGTTGCTATCTGGTTTTCTTTAGAAACCAAATCCTTTGACTAATTTATTTTTTTCAGCTGGACATCCAAACTCAGGACATGTAACTGTATTTAAAGACCTTCTGACATCTATTTCCCAGGATGAACCTATTCACTTTTCAAGAAGAATGTAACACGGTTACTCCCACATACAAAATAAATGAGTAAATTGACAGCTGATGTCCATAATATATTATGTGGCAAACCCTGACCTTCTTAGCCATCACCTTTAAAATGAAAAACAGATTTATCAACTTACTTGCCCTCCTACCATCTAATGTAACAAACTGGAAACCTGATCTCTGCCTTGGCCTCTCTAGATATATCTGCAGTCAGGGTAAAGAATGGGCTTGTCAAGACCTGAGATTGGTTAGTTCTCACTGGATACATCAAGACATCCCTGTTGTGGCAAATGGGAGAGGAATCTTCTGAGGGGTAGATACGCTAGGCAGATTTTAAACAGGAAGGTATTTCACAAAATTTCAAGAAATTAAATTTTAATGAAAACAGAATGTAGAATTTATAAGCCATTTGTATAAGATTATCTCCAAGGACTTTAAGCATGATAGACTGTAAAAATAGAAGCAAGGCAGTACTGAAACTGCAAATCTCACACAGCAACATATTGTGACCTGCAATGTTAATAATGCTGTGTCTGGTCTGTAAGAACGATATATTAAACTAAAAATAAATATTATTTTCTTTAATACATTGTTGTAGATTGCTTTATAAGCTAGCACTAACAGCTACTTAGCATATATGTAAGTACAGTAGAGTCTCACTTATCCAACATAAACAGGCCAACAGAATGTTGGAGAAGCGAAAATGTTGGATAATAAAGAGTGATTAAGGAAAAGCCTATTAAATGTCAAATTACATTATGATTTTACAAATTAAGTACCAAAACATCATGTATTACAACAAATTGACAGAAAAAGCAGTTCAATACACGGTATCCTTATGGAGTAATTAGTGTATTTACGAATTAAGCACCAAAACATCGCAATGTATTGAAACAGTTGTGGATCCGGGCAGGAGGCAGACTGTGTTAGATAATACAGTACGTTGGATGAGTGAAGGTTGGATAAGCGAGACTCTACTGTATATGTTTGTGTACCTTGCTGTATTTTCTGTGTTGTTGCACTATTGAGTGCTTTCTTTGAGCTGCCCCAAGTCCCTTCAAGAAGATGGTGGTGAGATACAATGAAGGATTATTATTATTATTACTATTATTACATGACGTCACATGTAATAATAGTAAAAAAGCATATGCATATAGTGCATTTGGAAGGCTTCACAAAAGAGTCTGGAGTAACAAGCACCTGAGACAAACCACCAAAATCAGTGTGTACAGAGCTATCATACTGTCTATTCTCCTTTATGGGTCACTTATGGTCTGAAACATGGGTCACCTATGGCCAACACCTATGACTCCTCGAATGCTTTCATCAGCGCTGTCTTCACACAATCCTAAATATACACTGGACCGACTATGTGACTAATGTTGCTGTCCTTGAGCAAGCAGGGATCACCAGCATTGAGGCCATGCTATAGAGAGCACAGCTGTGCTGGGCAGGGCACGTCTCTAGGATGGAGGACCACAGCCTCCCAAAGATACTACTCTATGGTGAACTTGCCACGGGTCAGCACAAGAGAGGCGCCCCCAAAAAGAAATATAAGGACTCCCTGAAACAACATCTCAGGCTCGGCCAGATTGATCACCAACAATCGTCCACCCTGGCCTCACATCGGGAGACATGGAGACGCACTATTCACAATGCTGCGGCCTCTTTCGAGAAGACACGCCATACGGGTCTCGAAGAGAAACGACAACATAGAAAGAATTGCAACTTGGAAACAGCATCACCCAAGGAGACTTTCTGCTGTGCTTTCTGCAACCGAACTTGCCTATCTCAGATTGGTCTTTTTAGTCATCAACGTGCTTGTAAAAAGCGTGGGATGAGTCCTTCCTAAGAATTTTCGTTCACGAAGTAATGCCAAGAGAGAGACATGACGTCACACATCCATGATCATGAATTCTTGTTCAAAGCATTTCCAAGAATCAGGCTGGATTCAAAGAACCTATCTGGAAAATTCTGAGTTGTGTGCTTTAGTACTTTTCACAGCCGGCTTTATATTTCTGCTTGTGGATGCAAATATTTAAGTTGACACAGAACTAACTTCACTTCTCTCATATAACATTTTTGCCATGAGATCTGAAACAGCTACGGTACTATGTTAGCAGAAAGCAACTTCCACATGGAAAAGTGTTCAATCAAACACAGCATACCTGATACATCATGTTTAATATTTAACCTTAAATACTTAATAAATATGTAATAATTATCATATTTTAAAAACACATTATTCTTTAGTTACTTTGAAACTGACTTCCTCTCCTAAACTAATATCAAAATATTTTTTAAAAGAATAATGGCTGAACTAAACTTTACATTACCCAACAAACAAAAAGTGTTACGTATGTCTCTCCTGTATTTGATTTAAAACTAGAAGCCTGCAATATAGAGAAGTCCCAAACAAGGTGTAAATTTACAAGAAACGAGGCCATGTCAATAAAGGCTATATTTTGGCGAGAAAAGGATTAAATGACCTTTAAAAATATTCAAGATTTCATTTGATTATCTTTAATCTAATTATAAAAAGTCACTACTTCGTCCCCTGAAAAACAAGGGGATCTTAGATGCTTAAGTAGAAAAAACAGACGTTAGAGAAGCAAAAATAGTGCTGAATTAAAAGTACTTGGAGGCCAGGAGCTTTGAACCTGCTTTTAACTAGCCATTCCAACGTAGTGAGGCAGGCACTGCAGAGGTTTTAGTTGCTGGGAACAGAGAATTCATTGTTTCCAAAAGGCAGCTAGGAAAACGCTGCTTTATATTTCCTCACACCACAGACCTTGTGCAAAAGTCCAAGGAGAAGAAGCAGAGCGAGGGTGCACTATCCATTCAGAAACCATTTTTCCGCTATAAACTACCCTCAAGCTCCCACTCCTGGCATGCCAACTGTGGCAAAGGATGTTATGTTGGTGTGCAATTTACAACTGGAAACTTCTGATTTATGTGGGATTGGGGGCATTTTTCTGCCCTTCCTAGCTTGATTGCCCTGCCCTGGTCAGAGCAAGGTGGGACTGCTTAAAGCCAATGCACTCACTGAAGTGCATTTTTTTGAAAGTCCTGTTGATCTGCACCTGTTCAAAATATTTATATTGTAATTAAATATGAATTCAAACTTCAAGTCAGATAAACATACACTGTTTGAGTCTGTGTTCATGCTATAAACTATATCTATTTCTCTGTCATTACGCTCCTTATGCCTCTGAAATATGTATCTCCAGAAGCACCGTGCCAAAGATAATCATATAATACAACTATTTTTTAAATATAAGAAGCACAAAATGCAAAGAACAAATTTAGTGAAAGCAATTGATTTTTCTTAAAAATAAATTATGATGGAAACTATATCTTCATTTATTAAAATATTTATTTGTTTTCTTCTGGTCATGGATCTCATGGCACAGTAAAATAAATATAGTTAATCACATGCTGATTTTAAGCACAAGAACAGCAATGAGCACTTAAATTCACGCAGCTTGCCAATATGTAAATCATTTGCTTCAGTCCAAAATAAAATTAGATGAATTAATCAGGGTACTAGATAATATTTTTGGTTCAGAGTGGTAGCAGAGCACTGCAGCTCCTTATGACTGCTGATGCATGTCTTTTCCCCAAGAGCTTGCACAGCTTTGGTTTAGATCAGGGCTGCCCAGGAAGTCGATCGCGATCGGGACCAAAGGAGGTCGATCGCAGCCAGATGGGGTGCTTCTCAGAGGGGGCGGAGCCAGGCCGCACCAAGCCCCGCCCCCTCCCCGGCATCGGCACTCCCAGCAGCTGCTTCAGCCTTGAGGAGGGCAGGGCCAAGCCAGCCTTGTGCAAGCTATCCCACCACTGGCTTGGCACTGCCATCGTCAAGCCTGGAGAAGCTGCTGGGAGCTCCAAAACCAGGGGGGGGGGGAGGGGCTTGGTGCGGCCTGGCTCCACCCCCGTGGCTTCCACTCTACCAGCAGCTTCTCCAGGCTTGAGGATGGCAGTGCCAAGACAGTGGCACTGCCATCCTCAAGCCTGTAGAAGCTGCTGAGAGAGCGGAAGCCAGAGGGGGGCGGAGCCAGGCTGCACCAAGCCCCCCCCACCCCTCCCTCTCCAGCCTTGAGGAGGTAGGTAGATCTTTCTGACTTGGTTTTATTATAAGTAGCTCGCATGCTGAAAAAGTGTGGGCACCCCTGGTTTAGATTAACTGGTTGAAAGGAGCCAGACAAACTGACCTGGTTGCTTCTCTCTAATCGGGTGAAGGGGTATAAAAATCTCTGCTCTCTTGGGTGCTTACTATTTAATCCACACACCCTCATTTAATTACACGGATGCTATGCCATGTTTGTGTGGCATAGACACAGAGAACTTGGAAGCCCTGACTCTTGAGGATTCTAGCTGGAGGGCAGCTGTTACCAACAGTGCTGTGGAATTCGAAGAGGCACGAATGGAGGGAGAAACGTGTCAAGAGGTAGGCGCATCAAACTAACCCTTCTTGAAACTGCCTTCTACCTGTAAATCAATGTGTTTACTGCGAAAGAACATGCAGATCAAGAATAGGTCTCTGCAGTCGCCTACGGATCCACCGCCAAGACTGTACACTTGGTAGGCAATCATACTCGGCCATGAGTGATAACCCATGATGATGATGCTATGCTTGTTATTGTAAAACCCAGGTGTGTAGTCAATTATGTTCTACTTTTCTATTTGCCACAAATTTTGGAAGGCAGTGGAATGTATCCTGGATCCAGGACATCTAGCATCAGTGTCCATCTGGCACTAGGTAGTGTAGGAGTTCCCCTGAAGGACTCAAGGGGCATGCGGAAGAATGAGTCTAGCCTGCCTCAGGAGCAGACACTTTGTGACATCCTCTGGGAGACCACATAGGAGGCATCTGCCCAAATGGATCCTCTCCTATCATCCCAAAAGTACTGGCATCAGCTGGAGGAATGAGTTCATCATCAACAGATAGGTTGGTAGCCACCTCGATCAGGTCCTATGTTTGCCAACCCTACTTACAGCTGTAACCAATGAAGTTGTGATCTATCTCTTCCACAAATATTGGGTGTAAGGTGTGTTATTTCACACGGAGCATGCTTTGTAAGTGTGAATAATACAAATCATCCTTTGTTAATTTTTTTCGAAGTGTGCACTGATGAGCAACTTCAGTTAATTTGGCAAACTACCTTATTCAAAGAAATAAGACAAGGACTTGTAGATATTATATAAGCAGCAAAGTTTCTATTGACAATGAAGTTGTTGAAAAGATTTGTAAAAATCTGTACAATCCTTTTGTTGAGGAATAGCTTGGGCAGCACCTTCCTTGAACTAAGGTGAGGGGCAAAAACTTTCAGTCTGCCAACTAAGAAGAATAGCAATAAAATGCTACTCTTTAAGTATCTGAAGACAGATTCTTAGCATCTTTCAGCACTTCTTACAGTGATTTGGAGTCATGCATGAGAATCAGAGTTCTCTTTATAGATCCTTCATCAACAGTGATGCAAAAGATTGACACTAGTTTAGATGTGTATTCGGTCTGGCGCTCTGTTCCCACAGTGGCTAACCAGATATCGCAAAGGGAAACCCATAAGTAGGACATGAATGCAACTGTACTAATGTTCCCCAGTAACTGAGCCACACTGTGCCCAATACTAGAGAAAATAACAGCCACCATGATTTGTTGCCACTGATAATCCTATCTTTAATTAGTTTTATTTTCTTTTAAATCCATTCTAATTTTTGACATTACTACACTTTATGGCAGTGTTTCCCAACCAGTGTGCCGTGAGCGATCATCAGGTGTGCCGTGGGAAATTGGAACCTCCAATACACTTTCTTCCCCCTCCTGCTGAACACTTTTTCTTCTCCACTCAGGCTCCCTTCTTCCCAGCCTCGGTCTGCTTGCTTTGCCTCACTTTCTGCTTCTGCGAGAGGGGGGAGAGAGGAAGACGTGATCTGTGCGGGCGCTACTGCGCAGACTCGCCCCACGTCTTCCTCCCTCCCCTCCACAGTGCTCTCTGGATATAGGTGAACTACAACTCCAAAACTCAAGGTCAATGCCCACCAAACTGTTATACTATTTTCTCTTGGTTATGGGAGTTCTGTGAGGGAAGTTTGATTCCATTCCATTATTGGTGGAGTTCAGAATTCTCTGATTGCGGGTGAACTATAACTCTCAGCTATTGAGCAAGACCTTCGTGTGTGTCTTTCTGCCATTCCTGCCAGGATATCTATGTTGTGTTCATCGAAACAGGCCCAGGTTTCACACTGAGTGTATAAATACATTTAAAAACATATTAACTATATGTATTGCTGTGTTAAGAGTGTCATTTTGTGTCATTTTGGTTGGAGGTGTGCCCCAAGATTTTGTAAATGTAAAAAATGTGCCGCGGCTCAAAAAAGGTTGAAAAACACTGCTCTATGGTAAAAGATTCCAAGCAGAAAGTATGTACTCTGTGAAGTACCTCCTACTCTCCCTCCTTCTCCACTTTCCTCTGTCTATGGCCACTGCTTCTTTGGATAGGTAAACACTCTTTAAAAGGAACAGCTGGATAGATTTTGGAGGTGATAAACTGCAGAATTTTATCAGGAAATTCGTATTCTTATCTGGCTTGGAGATAAATTAAGTTCTTTAAGATAAATGTTATGAGCCCCTGGAGCACATGCCTGCTTGCATGTAAGTCCACTTGGCCAGCATCTCAAGTAGACATCTTTATACTACTAGCTATAAAATATTTCTAAGTCTTGGGATAAAAAAGAAGATGAAATTAATGTGCAACTCGTGTCTATTATGTCCTAAACAAACAAGTGTTTCACATAAGTCATCAGAAATTTGATTCATGCCTGTATTAATATAACTTTTCTGGGTGCAATGTATTTATTGTTGATGAAAAACTGAAAAAGACCAGGATTCCTGGAAGCAAATTATTCAATTCTAGATTATGATAAAATGAGTTTGGAAATAAACTTCTGTGTGGAGTGAAATAAACTTCTAAACATATTAAATTAACATTTTCTGCTAACAGATCTAACTAAATAAAAAATATCCCGAAAACATAAAAATGAAACTATTGATTCTTTCGTAAGTCTCCGGTAGTCAACTGCAAATTGGTGTTTTCTCATTTGAATCCCTCCACAATCAAAGTTTGTCATTTCTTCTAGATATGAAAAATGTATTCTTCTGGAGAGGACAGAGCTGGAAGCTCTTTAGCCTTACAAATGTAATATCACTGATATGATTTAATTTTTCAAGAATGAGCCTTAGCTTTGGAACCTCCCAAATGCCTCCTTCTCTCAAGATCTTCAGTTTATTCTACTGTGATATAAATATGACGAATTGTTAAAATCAGTGCCTACATTCCTACTCTCCATCCATTCAAAAATGCCAACTGGTTGAATACTAGATTTGGAATCTTTGCTGGGGCAATGACACAGGCCTTCCATTTATATTTGAAATTAAAATGACAACAATCAATCACATATCCAGTTTATAAAACATTTATTTAAAAAGTGGAACTTTGGATCTCCTTATGCCTTATTTGTTTTGATTTTACTGTGAGTTTACTGCATGAAAATATCATTTCTTTTATATTGTTAATTTTTTGTATTGCAAGTGGTGCAGCGGGTTAAACTACTAAGCTGCGGAACTAACATATCGAAAAGTTGACGGTTTGAATTCACGGACAGAGTGAGCTGCCATTATTAGTCCCAGCTTCTGCCAACCTAACATGCAAATGTGAGATCAATAGGTACTGCTTCAGCAGGTAGATAAGGCGCTCCATCAGTCATGCTGGCCACGTGACCTAGGAGGTGTCTACGGCCAATGCCAGCTTTTTGCCTTAGAAATGGAGATGAGCATCACCCCCCAGGAGTCGGACACGACTAGACTTGATGTCAAGGGGAAACATTTACCTTTTAAAATTCTCTTATTTGCAATTGTTATTTGCTTTGAGTGCACTGAGTTGGAGGCAGTTTCGGCTCATTGAGTTTCAAATTCATAGAAAATTGTCTTTTAATCCAATTCTGTATGTCATTTCAATAAGCAGGTTCCACTGAGGTCAATCAGAACTGAGAGGATTTAAATCAACCTATAATACCATCTTATATATACTGTGTGTGTGTGTGTATATATATATATATATATTATATATATATATATACTGTGTGTGTGTGTGTGTATATATATATATATATATATATGCACTGATAAAAATGGACACAGCTCTTTACAAAATTATTCACCTTAACCCAAGGCATGATCTCCTCTCTTCTGTAGCTGCATCCAAGGCCAAATGGCACTTGACTAAGTAGCACTGTAAACCTTAAATAGAGAAAGTACTTGTCTCCACTAAAAGCTAAATTAAACAATCATTTAATTACTACATCCATTTAAATTGTGGTAAGCTACACTGCAATCCAAAAGGTAAACCAACCCCCACCACACCCCAAATTAACTTAAAACATTCCAGCTGGGAACTATTTGTGACTTCCCTGCCTCATGTTAGGCTTTCTGACATTTTTATTGCCTGTTGTTCTAGTGATAATGTGCAAGCACAGAGATGTATTAAATTAGGAGAAAAATGGGAGCACATATAAATTGAAACACAACAAAATAGAAGCATATGTTTGGAGGAAAGACGCAGGGTGTTACTACCACTACGTTTACTATATAGATTACATGGGGAAAGGTTTGGGATATTCTTTGCACTGACAAATCAAATGCAGATTCTATTTGGAAGAGAAGTGAATAATACTGTAATAGTTGCAAGTAATACTCAATTGTACTTTGGAGTACTTTTCCTATGTTCTGACATCAATCATAACATATTATTTTGTCTGAACACATGAATACCTTTTGTGCTCACCTTGAAAAACAGGATCAGAGAGCAGGATTTAACCTTGGTTCCTAATGCTTTTCTACAGTTGAAATGGCAAATTATGGCTTGACATAGAACAGTGGTTCCCAACAGTGCCTTGAAGCCGTTACTGGTTGGCTGGGGGCCAGTAGATTGAGGGTGAATCCAGCAAAGATGGAGATACTGTGGCTGGCCCGCCCGGTGGGTGGGGAGGTCTGACTGCCTAGCTTGGATGGCGAGGCAGTATACCTGACATCCTCAGTAAAGAGCCTTGGGGTTGTCTCAGACCCGTTGCTGTCGATGGAAGCCCAGGTCTCCACCGTCAGCAAAATCGCTTTCTTCCATCTGTGGCAAGCTAGGCGTCTGGCCCCCTACCTATCCAGGGACGACCTGGCCACGGTGCTCCAAGCCGGTCATCTCGAGACTGGACTACTGTAACACCCTTTACCTTGGCCTGCCCTTGTCAGTGATCCGGAAACTAAAGCTCATCCAGAATGCCGCTGCCCGACTTCTCACTGGGATCCCAGTGAGATGTCACATAACACCTATTCTCTAGCAGCTCCATTGGCTTCCGGTCGAGCACCGGATCACCTTCAAGGTGATGGTGTTAACCTTCAAGGCCATGCATGATCTGGGGCCACTGTATCTGAGGGACCGTCTCTTCCCCTACCAACCCCAGAGGTAACTTCGATCCAAACAAATTAATCTCCTGGAAGTGCCAACTTTTAAAGCAATTCACCTCACATCGACCTGGCGCAGAGCCTTTTCTGTAGCAGCGCTGTCAATCTGGGACACCCTTCCAAGTGATGTGTGGCCGTTGCATGATCTACTCTCTTTCCGTAAGGCCTGCAGGACCCACCTTTTCCGGATAGCCGTTGATCGCTAAGCTGGAAAATCTTTATTGGTCTAGTTTAATATGTTGTTTTTACTCCTGTGATGCTTTTATATGTTTGTAAGCTGCTCCGAGCCCTCAGGGAGTGGCGGCGTACAAGTCCAAATAATAAATAAATAAACCTGTGGTCCGTGGACCACCAGTGGTTCCCAAGAATGAAAATATGGTCCGTGGTCAAACCGTCAGTACACCGTTACAATGAGACCCTCTTAAAGTGCCAAGGCAATGGGGATGTTGGGAGGGAAGAGGCTGACTACTCATGAAAGGCGTATCAAGCCTGCTGACTGCTGCTTCTCCTCCCTTCCCCTGAGTGAAGCCGTTTATTTGGAACCCGGAAGGGGTGCCTTGGTGTCTTCATCTTTAGGCCTGTTCCTGGGGTTATTTGGGGTGCTGATTCAGAAGATTGCATTAGATATACCATATCAGCTCTAAATGATTAAGTATGGTTTTCTGTGGGTGAGCAAATGGCGACTGCTGGATGGCATATGTTCTGCAACAGAAACTAGAGCTGAGGTGGTCTATCCAATGCAATTTTTTGAATCAGCACCCCAAATCTAAAGTTGACCAAAAACTGATTCACAACCCTTTTGGTACTAATGTTGGAGAGTGGTCCCTGGTCAAAGAAGTCCCTGGTCAAGTGGTCCCTGGTCAAAAAATGGTTGGGAACTACTGCTATAGAACCAGAAAGGAATGACCATGTTCAAGGAGAGGACATGAGCCTGAGATTCTTTAATGGAGATGTGGTCAGTACATGATTTTACAAAACATCTCTATCTTATCAGCATGTTTACAAAGGTAGGGAAAACATAGCCCATAGTCCTGTTTTATTGGCTCAAAGCCCCCTAGAAACCGAAAAGATCTCAGGGGATTTTTTGGGGGGGAAAGATCCCAAACCACCACATTCCCACAATTCCCAAAGATCACCGCACTGAACAAAAAATTCCCACCTAGCCAAAAATGACACCAGAAACATGATGCCATTTCTAATCACACTAAATACAATAATGTGGCCCCTAAAGAGGGTTTGGGGCTAGAAAAATAACCCCTATTAGGTTTTTAGCTGTTTACCTCATTATATTCTGTATTTCAAGCAATAATAATAATAATAATAATACACTTTATTTATATTCCGCTCTTCTCACCCCGAAGGGGACTCAGAGCGGATTACAGGTACACATACTTAGCAGACAATCCCTGCCGTTTCCACATACACATATATAGTGTTTGTAGTTTTTGCAGCCATCTGTTCTCATGTCCTCAAATCTTCCGGAGGTTTGTCTCTCTTTGTGTATTTCTCTTCATTTCATGGGCATACCAGGATTTTGTTTTATTTTGCATCCAGCATTTAACTGATGTAGAGTAAAAAAGGCAATAGTAACTCAGTAAAAAATTAAGCTACAATCTACTGGTGTCAGTATGGATGTAATCACTTAGACAAGAAAGCTGGCTGCATGCATTTTAACTTATTTCCCATTCTTGATTTCAGAAGACTTCACTTCCTCCTATACAGGTTGGTTTGGGAGGACTTTTCTTTTTTACCGTCACAAATTTCTGACAATGCTAGGGTCAAAGGGAGCACATTTTTGCTAGCTGTATGTGACAATATCCAAAACGGTTTCTATATATCACAAAAGGCAGCTAACAAACTGGCCATTCACTTTATTTATTAAGAGCCACACATGTGACAAATTATTTAACTCAGTGACTCCTAATAAGTCAAAGAGCAAGCAATTAGCTAACGCAGTATGAGGGCTGTTTGTGACAATTTATAGATGCTCTCAAGCTGTCACAGCACTTCAAAGCACCATTGGGGGAAACCTTTTAATGAGTCACTTGAGATGACAAGTATTACACAGCACACATGGTAGGGATGCATTTGGCAGCCTATTCACTTATACAACTCCTCCTCCTCCTTCCTCTTCTGCAGCTGTTTACATGTTTGCAGCACAAGTTACACTTAATGGTGAAATGCAAAACATGGGGAGGAGGGGGAAAGAAGAGGAAAGAGAGAGAGAGAGAGAGAGAGAGAGAGAGAGAGAGAACTTGAAATTGCATATCAGCATCCTCTATATTTAGAATGAGCCAAAACAAACACATCAATTCAAAATAGCATTGAAATGTGGAAAACTTGACAGCAGCAAGCCCATGATCTGTTACCCTTGGCTCTCAATCTGACCCATTATAGTAAAGGGGAGGGTGGGAGATTCCACTGGGCTTTTCCTTCCATTATCAAGGGATTCCTTTTCAGTCAACACTGGTGTGCGATTCACATGGAATGAAGGCAGACGAAACCTCCAACTAGCATCTCGATAAGAAGCAACACAAACTGAAAAAGTGGGGAGGTGGAAACAGATGTACAGATTAGGAACCAGAGATGAGAAAATTTACCTTCTGGAGCACAGCTTCTAGAATTGCCCCAATTGGAGTTTGTAGACTAAAAGATAACTTTTCCAAGCTCTGCTGAAGCTGAATTACATATGCCCACCTATTTCATAGTTATTTGTTCATTTTTGTTTTTTAAATGAATGGTAGCTATAGGACAGAGGTTCTCAACCTGTGGTCTGTGGACCACCAGTGGTCCACAGGAACTAAAATATAGTCAGTGGCCTCACCATTATTACACTGATGCCTCAAAACCACGTGGCAACAAGAACGACTGGTCTCACAAAACCTTCTTATAGTGCCGAGGCAACGGGGATATCAGGAGGGGAGAGGCTGACTACCCATGAAAGATTACTACTACCACATCAGCTCTAGGTGATTAAATATAGTTATTGTGGATGAGCAAATGGTGACTGGTGGGTGGCATAAGTTCTGTAACAGAAACTAGAGCTGATGTGGTCTAGCCAATGCAATTTTCTGAAACAGCATCCCAAATAAACAAACCGAATCTAAAGTTGACTAAAAGCTGATTCGTAACTCTTTT
The DNA here is from genome assembly GCA_030556195.1 of Anolis apletophallus. Taxonomy (NCBI): domain Eukaryota; kingdom Metazoa; phylum Chordata; class Lepidosauria; order Squamata; family Anolidae; genus Anolis; species Anolis apletophallus. The sequence goes on along the minus strand of JARBWK010000007.1, from coordinate 45,409,026 downwards.
GGTACTAATGTTAGAGAGTGGTCCCTAGTCAAAGTAGTCCCTGGTCAAAAAAGGTTGGTTGATAGGAGGTTGAAAGTGTGTGTGGGCAAGAAGTACAGGAAGACATAGCGTAGGAAAAACAAACAACCGTCTTTCTCACAAATCCTCAGTAGTCCATTTTCAGCTCCTTGTGACTTTTTTGACTTTTAACAATGTCAAGAAGAAAACCAACTTCACACATAGATTAGACTATATGCTAATTTGCAATGACTAATCTTACCCAGGACAACTGTTAAGTAGATATTCCTGAAAGCAGAACATGGGGAAGAGCCACTGAAGATGGGGAAAAGAGTAACACAGCTATGTTATGGAGGTACTGCAAGGAAGAATAACGTCCTGGTCTCTTGCATATTAGTTATCTATTTTGACTCTGCTTGGCTTCTACTGCCATCTCCATAGGATACTATTTCTCTTCCGCCCCACACCCCCCATCTAATAGTAGCTACAGAGGGGCTGAATGGATCTGTCAAACTGATGACTTGATCTGATGGCTTAGTCTGATGACTGATGAATTATAAGTAACAGACCAAACAGAAGACTTGGTCTGCTGCCTACAATTCAAATATTTGCTGTGAGAAAAGGAGAGTTCTATCATAGATATTAGGAATGGTGAGGGTCTGGAAACTAGCCCTATGAGGAGTGGCTTAAAGAGCTGGGCATGTTTAGCCTGCAGAAGAGAAGGTTGAGAGGAGACATTATGAGGGCCATGTATAAATATGTGAGGGGAAGTCATAGGGAGGAGGGAGCAAGCTAGTTTTCTGCTACCTTGGAGACAAGGACGTGGAACAATGGCTTCAAACTACAGCAAAGGAGATTCTACCTGAACATTAGGAAGAACTTCCTAACCGTGAGAGCTGTTCAGCAGTGGAGCTATCTGCCCCAGAGTGTGGTGGAGGCTTCTTCTTTGCAGGCTTTTAAACAGAAACTGGATGGCCATCTGTCGGGGGTGCTTTGAATGCAATTTTCCTGCTTCTTGGCAGAATGGGGTTGGACTGGATGGTCCATGAGGTCTCTTCTAACTCTATGATTCTATGATTTCCAAGGCTGAAGGTGAAATAAATGGCTTTGGTTCTAAGAGTGATATCCAGACTTTATGTTTTGCAAACGGAAGAACACTCATCCATCCTTCAATCCACAGATCTTATCCACTTGAGGAATTCCACTGGTTGAGCAGGAAGGGGAGCCAGCTTTTCTAGCTCCTCTTCCCTTGTAGCTCTTTGTGTTCTATGAAACTCGCCTTTCAAAGACTTACAAAAACCATTCCTCAGTTTTTTATGAATGTATAAACTTTGTGTCTTTGTTTGCAGAAAGTTAATAAGGAGGGTGCCAGAGTAGCCTCTCTGGGAAGGGAATTCCAGAGCCACTATCACGGAGAAGGCCCACTCTCGTGTTCCCACTAAATGTATCTCTGAGGGCAGTGGGACGCAGACGCTTACCAAAATATCTCTAAACATGCCCATATTCTTACAGAATAACTAATAGTAATTATATTTATGCTATTAATAATATAAAGTTTATTTTTAATATTATTTTCCCCAAGAAATAAAAGTGAACACTAAGGAAAACGGAAATTCTCAAATGCACTATGAAAGATAAAAAGTTAACACCCATAGCCTGACTTCCTGCATACAAAAGGCAGTACTCCCAAAGACGATGCAATTAATCACAATGATAGGTACACTTCAATAAGAAATTTAAAGTCTCTAAATATACTGGAACAGAAAAAAGCCAGATAACCTTTACTGTATTATGCTGTGCGTTTCGTATTTCATACAGCGCATTGTGTTTTTAATGTATGGATATTTTAGAGTGCTTTATGTGTTTTAATGTGTTTTATTGTGCATTGCCCTGTTGTGAGCCGCCCCGAGCCCCCCGGGAGTGGCGGCCTAGAAATTCTACAAATAAATAAATAAATAAATAAATTGGTTCTAGTAGTGAATGGGAATTGCTGGGAAATATACCAGAAGAAAAGATTCATCATCTGGATCTTGGAAAAACACTTGTAAGTAGGGCAATGAAAACTGCCATGTTCTGACAGTTGTCTGGTGTAGCCTGAATGTGTCTCATATTTATGAGAAATCACTTCCAAAGGCTAGACAGAGCTTCACTCAGTAGTTTTATGTAACTAAAAACGAGGATAAAACAGACATGTGGCAACGCAGGACGATTACAAATCTCCCCAGCATTGGATTGCTGGGAGGACATACTCTGAGCAAACCTCTGAGGATGTCTGCCATAGAAGCAAGTGAAATGTCAGGAGAGAGTGCTACTGGAACATGGCCATACAACCCCAAAAACTCACAGCAAGCCAGTGATTCCTGCCATGAAAACATTCAACATTATTTTCTGAAACTCACCCTTTAAGCGAGAGTGCAACTACTAGCAGTCTAGAATTATACTATGGCAATGGTCTATTCAAGACAAATAAAGTTACCTCTATTAAGTAATAATTCTTAGGCATTGGGCAGCAATCTTTCTCATACTTCCTGCTAGATATACTGCTTGTATTATTATTATTATTATTTATTTCCAACATTTCTACCCTGCTCTTCTCTACCCCCAAGGGGAGACTCAGAGCGGCCTAACAAAAGGCACAATTCGATGCCGACATAATAAATACAATATAAAACCAAAAACATACAGCATTAAAACTCATTAAAATACAATTAACATTAACACATCATACACAGTCTCTTAAGTTCTTGTAAACTGATCTTGTAAACCACTCTGGGCGCCAGAGAGAGTGGTATATTAAGTTGAACTTAATAAATAATAAATAAATAAAATAATAAGTTAAAAACAGTATTTTGTCCATAACAGGAGCATTGAGCCATATCCATCAACTTGCTGTTACAAATCCAGTCCAAAGTGCTGTATTGTGCTAATGTGCAAACGCCTGGTCCCACAGCCAAGATTTCACTTTTTTCCTGAATGCCAGGAGGGATGGGGTTGATCATATGTCGCTTGGAAGTGCGTTCCACAGACGGGGAGCCACCACCGAGAAGGCCCTCTCTCTTGCCCCCACCAATTTGGCGGGAGCGAGAGCAGGGCCTCCCAGGATGATCTTAAATTACGAGGTGGGACGTAGAGGCTGATGCATTCGGACAAGTAAGCTGGGCCAGAACCGTATAGAGCTTTAAAGGTCAAAACCAGCACTTTGAATTGAGCTTGGAAGTGGACAGGCAGCCAGTGGAGCTGACACAACAAGAGGGTGGTATGCTCCCTGTATGTAGCTCCCGTTAGTAATCTGGCTGCCACCCGTTGGACTAATTGTAATTTCCAAACTGTCTTCAAAGGCAGCCCCACGTAGAGTGTGTTGCAGTAATCTATTCGGGATGTGACCAGAGCGTGGATGACCGTAGCCAGATCAGACTTCAGATCAGACTATGCATGTGTGCCTTTAAGTTGCTTTCTGATTTATGGCAAGCCCATTATTTTTATTTGTTTTTCTTAGATAAGAATATTTAAGAGTTGCCAGTTTGCCAGTTCTTCACTTGGAAATATAGCCTACAACACCTGGCATTTGTTGGCAGTCCATTCCCCCACCCAAATACTAATCAGAAGTGACCCTGCTTAATTTCCACAATCAGTTGGGATGTGGTGCCTTTAGGGTTTTAGGCAGCAGATATGCCATTTACAAAGCTTTTGAAATATCAGCTGGTAATACACGTATTACAAACACATAAATACGAGCAATTTCAAAATTGTGCTTGTGTTGCTGCCAAACAAATCTTCAATATGGAAAGCAAAGCTAGCAAAGGAATTTGAGTCTTAGCATCCTTTATGAATGAGGCTACATAAAAGGTGTAGAAATTAAGAGCTGCTTGCTGACAAGCATGACCAGTTTACTGATGTTAAGCAGATGCAAGGAGCTGTTGAAATAAGAGAGTGATGAGGAGGTGTTTGTAAAGATAGAGATAATTATTGCTTAGGTATGTCAATATATAAAGACAGCTGGGGCCTGTATCACAAAGTTTTTTTTCCAAGTCACAATAAACTTTTGTTACATCCATAGCATTAAGGAAGACATGCATATATAGAGAGAAAGAGAGAGAGAGATTATCTCTCTCTATCAGTCAATTAAAAAAGGAAAGAAAACTACATCTCTGGGCTTTTTGATTATTTAGGACAGCATTTTTTCAGTGATCCAAGGAATCCTAGAAAACTTGGATTTTTCACTAAAATGATTTTTTTCAAGAAAAATCGTTTTTCTTAGTCATAAGATCTGATTAAAATTATTGATTATTCTGAACATTCAAAATACATTAGTAAATGGTGCTTTGGCCAAAGGCCTCCAATGAATAAAAAAAGCTCAGCCTTTTGAACATAGGAAATGGTTTCCACTTGACATCTGGCAGAAACTCCTGAAGTATGTGCAATTATCTATACTGATGGTTATGTATAAGGCCTAGTTGGTGTTCTGCAACCTATTATAATTGCATTCATGCCATGAACAGGGGGAATCCCAGTATCTTTTAACTACTGGAAAGAAGAAAGTGATAATGCAGTGGAGTAGTCAAGGCAGAGCAAACCTGGTGAGTTTTTTTAAATTTTCCCTAATGTGTATTTTTAAAGATATGGTGAATTATTTTCTTTTAATTCTCCATAAAGCATATCAAGTTGAGCACTTTAGTACTGGGGTGGGAGACATGGCTTGAGAAATACAACATGGGAGGAGGAAGTTTCTCCCCTTCTCTTTGCACTGATACAGACAATTGCTTTGTTTCCTCATCATATGTTTCTCATGACTTCTTAAATATTAATAAATAATAAATACAAACTTTATTCGTATTCTGCCCCATCTCCCTGAGGAGACGCAGGGCAGATTCTGACAACAACAAAAATTCAACACCTGGGATAACAATACATACAAATACAAAATTACCCCTATTTATTTATTTATTTATTTATTTGAAACGTTTATACAAACACTAAAATCAGATTATATTTTGTAATGAGGTCACTATGTGTGTTGAGGATTTTACCTTTATTTTGTGGTTAAATGTGTGGTTTGTATTGTTACATTTGTATTGTGTTAGATGATTGAATGTTGGACAGACCACAAAGAGTTAATGGGGAATATTGGAGTGCAGCCTCTGAAAAGTTCCGTTGCTATAGCAACAGGAGGCGGAGCTTAACGCTGGCTTCAGAATGTCCAGGTTTAAATTTCTTCAGTTTGTCAGGAGCGGTGAGACTAGCTGGTAGCAGTTTTAGAAAGCTGCTGTTGTCTGTTCTGAGGAGAACAGATAAGTCTGTGTTGTAATACTGCAGAAGGCAGTTAGGTTTAGAAAGCCTATGTGAACCGCTGTTAGTAGGTTAGGCTGGAAAGTTAACCTGGAAGATAGATAAAAGGCCTATTGTGGCAGCGTATCTATAGTATTGTCAAGCCAGTGTTTGAGGAAACTCAGTCAAGCATTGTATTTAGGGACTTTGTAACCTTAAGATCTTTGCCTCTAAAGAAGATATTGTAACCACCTAAGTCTTGAACTTTAAAAAACTCCAATCTCAGTACATTGAATAAACGTTACAGTTATTTAACATAAATATCTCTCCTCATTGTTCCTTCACATATAAGCTTCGAAAACAACTTCTTCCTAGTGGATAGCCAAGTGTGGTGATAGGTGGCAGCTAATGGTAATAAAGTCCTCACATAGTTTAGTGGTAGAGGTCCTGTCACGGTTTTGAGTTCGAATCACCTCGTAACTTGACGCTAGCTGTAAGCGGCATCATTACATATATACTTTAAAACCAATAGTTTAAAACCATCTCAGAACACCATGCCAGTTCCTATTGTGAGTGTTGGATGAAGGAGAGGACATACTCTTTCAGGTCCTGATATGTTGTCACAAATCATCTACATCTGGTGGTTGCCATTTCAGGAGGATATTGTATGGACAACAAATCTGATAAAAAACAAATGACCTTTTTTATGGCAAGCTGCATCTCCTGGAAGCAGAAACTCTAAATTTGCTATAAGAAAATTCATCAGAAATAAGTACTGAAAGATTATGTGCTAAACATTAAGACAGATGTCCCTAGCATCGTATCAAAGAGCAACAGGCTACTTAACAGGAAAGTGAAGAACAGGATGCCCCTTTAGAAAGGAACATGTACACACAAAACTACACTCAATGTACACACAAGTAGCTAGTTTTGTATGCAACTCAGTGTTAATAATACTTGTTCTGAAAAGGTTAGACAAGCAGGTAAATCTTCTTTGAAAACCTATCTTGGAGACCATATCTCCTTCTATGAGCTGATAGGGCTCTGAGATACTCCAGGAGGCCCTTCTTTCCGTCCCACCACCATCCGAAATATGGTCAGTGGGGACAAGAGAGAGGGCCTTCTCGGTTGTGGCCTCCCAGCTCTGGAATGCCCTCCTCATAGAGATTAGGTTCATTCCCTCTCTCCAAGTTTTCCATTCCAGTCTAAAAACATGGCTTTTTAAACAAGCCTTTGATCTTGTGTAGATTTTAAGGGTTAGCCTGAGGATTTAGGGTTGGCTTTATCTCAGCACTGGATTCGTTAATTGATAACAACCAGTTTTATCAGCAGTTACGACTGTGTTTATGAATTTTAATGTTTTATTATGTGATTTTATATGTGTGGATGATTATAATTTTATGTTGTCATTCATTTTTAGGTTTATGGGTTGTTCATTTTATATGGGATGTTTCGGAGTGCTTTGTGAGCCACCCCAAGTCTCTTTGGGGAGATGGTGGCGGGGTAAAAATAATAATAATAATTATTATTATTATTCATGGGCAAACTTCGAACCTCCGGGTGTTTTGGACTTCAACTCCCACAACAACTCCTACTGGTTGTTAGGAATTGTGGGAGTTGAAGTCCAAAACACCTGGAGGGCCAAAGCTTGCCCATGTCTGAGGTAGATTCTCCATATCTATTTGTTCAAGAGTGTACTGCTCAGTTGTGTCTGCCTTCAGCTAAATAATACTCTGGTAAGTTAACTGTGTTGTTTGCAAGTAAATGCTTTTTTATTTTGTTTTTCTTCCAAAAAAACCCAGAGCAAGGACAGGGGAGAGTTTCTTGGTTTTTTATTTTTATTTTTTTCTTAATGGAGGAGAAAGAGAAGAAAGTACCCTGTATTTACACAGCACAACAAATGATGGTACAAACTTAAAGAGTTATCAATAGAAACAATCAGGCAGTGTGTACCAGTATATCACAGTATATGACAAGGTTCTTGCACTTCTCTGGTCTGTGGTGTTCTTTAAACTAAATCAGTGATAAACACTACAATTTACATGGTATTAATACCTACTTTCATTATCTGCAAAATCTTCTGAATGCCATCCTGTCCAACAACAGCAAATCAAATACTATCATTTCTCACATAAGACATTATCTGTGACATCACACATGCTACTTAAGGCATTAACAATAAGAAATTCTTCTTCATCAAAACGTTTGTTTGCTGCCGTGTACTTTCAAGTTGTTTCCAAGTTGTAATCCACCATGGGGGTTTCTAGATTGAAAGAGGCGATGGTGAGTCCGCTACTGCCCAGTTTCGAACTTGTCGTTTATGGGCAAGGTGATTGAGAGGGCAGTAGCGGGACAGCTGCAGCAGTTCTTAGATGACACCGCTGGTTTCGACCCCTTCCAGTCCAGCTTCCGTTCAGGGCATGGGACCGAGACTGTGCTAGTCTCCATCACAGACCAGCTGCGGTGCCAGCTGGACCAAGGAGAATCAGCGCTGCTCATACTATTAGATCTTACGGCAGCTTTTGACACAGTAGACCATGCACTGTTGATCCACCACTTAACCGCTTCGGGGGTAAGGGGGACGGCCCTTAAATGGGTCTCTTCCTTCCTTCGGGACCTGGGACAGTGGGTGGTGAGGGGGGGTCATCTCTAGGAGACTCCCATTAAATTGCGGGGTTCCCCAGGGAGCGATCCTCTCCCCTCTATTATTTAACATCTATATGCATCCTCTGGCCCAGTTGGTACGTAGCTTTGGTCTGGAGTGTCATCAGTACGCTAGTAAAAATCTTGGGGGTCCAATTGGATCCATTGTTGTCCATGGAGACTCAGGTCTCCATGGTCAGCAAAACCGCATTTTCCCATCTGCGCCAGGCTAGGCAGCTGGCGCCCTACCTACCCGTGAACGACTTGGCCACGGTGATTCAGGCGACGGTCATCTCGAGACTGGATTACTGTAACGCCCTTTACATCGGCCTACCCCTGAGGACGATCTGGAAGCTCAAGCTGGTGCAGAATGCCGCGGAACGCCTTCTCGGCGAGATGCCACATTACACCAATATTGCGGCCACTGCACTGGCTACCCATTGAGCACCGGATCTCCTTGAAGGTGTTGGTATTAACCTTTAAGGCCTTGTATGGTCTTGGGCCAGTGTACTTGAGGGACCGCCTCTCCCCATATTGTCCCCAGATATCCCTACGCTCTGGCAAACAAATTCTCCTCAATGTCCCCTCCATCAGACAATACCGACTGTCCTCAACAAGACAAAAGGCATTCTCAGTGGTTGCACCAACTTTGTGGAATGCACTACCAGAGGAAGTCAGAGAAATCAGAGAACTGTCTTCATTTCATAGAGCCTGCAAGACGGCTCTCTTCCGCTTGGCATTTCCGGCCGAGTAAACTGTCATGCTCACTGTGTAGTTTTAAGATTATTTTAGAATTATTTTAGTGATAGTAGTATTTTCTTAGATTAATTTGTCGTTTTATTGTCCTTCTTGTTTTTACACTGCTATAAACCGCTCCGAGCTTCTAGAGGGAGCGGTCTAGAAGCCGAAATAAATTAATAATAATAATAATAGACTGAGAGTATGTCATTTACACAAGGTCCAGGGATTTCCATCATTGAGTTGGGCATCAAACCCTGGTCTCCAGAGTTGTAGTCCAACACTCAAACACCAAAATTTCACATCTCCAGTCAACACATGTTTCCTCCACAGACAAAGGGAATCCCCGTTTCTGTGACCTTAATGTCCTTTTGCATTTAATTCAATCAAATATTCTAGTACAAAGCTATGAATATCCCAGCAAAGACTGAGATGTATAAGTCATGCGCAGTATAATTCCACAGAAATGACCTTAGCAAGAACACTGAAACTTTGAAATGGTCTGTTTTGAACAAAATGAGTTACAGAAACAATATTATGCTCCTTTTAAAAAAATCCCACATGCAAAATGCCTCCATATTGCCTTTTACAGTTGTGTGGCAGGGATAATACCGCAGTCTACTGACATAAATCCTGCCAGGTCAAACTGAAATCTAAGGATTCAGATTACGTTGTATAATGAACAGCATCTGCTTTCATCTCAAGCACAGCAGGGATGAGGCAGGAGACATCATTCAAGATGTAACAAATGAATCAGCAAGCAGCATGGCACAGCAAGCCTTCTAGTGGGAAAGATGATGGAAAAGCACATGCAAAACGTTTTAAACAGAAACATCTGCATGCATGTGTAAGACAATCTAAAACGTGGGAGATTTTTTTTAATTAAATCACACAACCTGGAATGGCCTACAGGGTTAAATGTGTATATATAAAAGAGAATGACCTGCATTGGGATGTATAACAACTTAATATACTACATCATGGGTGGGCAAACAATCAGCCCCTGGGGCTTGTTTTCACAGCCTGTGGGCGAGTCCCTAGAATTCCAGAATTCAGCTAAGAACAAAAGTGGGGGAGAAGATTCAAAGATGGTAAGAAAACAACTAACTGACTTTTTAACACGAACCAACTGACTGATTACATTTAAATATATTCCATATTGCAAAACCTGAATGAAGTAGCTCCTGTTTTAGGATACTGAAGGGAGGGAAGAACATTTCTCAAATGTTTGCTGGGACAAAAACAAGAAAACAAGGACTCTTTAATGCAGGGCAATATTTTGGACTCAAAATGACACATCCTCCAACGTTTAACAGATGAAAATTGGGGCATGTATGGCCAAGCAACATCTGAATGTGGTCAAAATAATACACACACACACACATGCAAGATGACAAAAGTTATTGATGAGTAAGGATACACAAGCTAGGAGAGTCTGCAGCAATTTTCTTTTGCCTGAATTTACTGGGAAGTAAAAAAATATTCTCCACCCGTTCTTCCCTCTGCTGAGTTATTGGGTATAAGCTATTTTTGCACTTTGAACTGTTTATATTACAAGCAGTTTCCAAGTTACAAACAAGATAGGTTCTGAAGGTTTGTTCTTAAGATGGATATGTTTGTAAGTCAGAACAGGTACATTGTTTAAGTGTAACACCAGCCAAAAATGTATCTGATTTTTAGCTTTGGATAGCATGGGGACAGGTTAACGGCCCTGTGGTGTTTGTTTCGCTGTCTGTGCCCCTGTTCAGAAGAATTCACCAACATTTCAATCTCAAAGATAATTGGGATTTGAAAAATTTGGCTTGATGTGGAAACAAAGATTGGCGAGAAAGCTTTAGTGGAAACACCTTTTCCCCCATGATGATCTTTCAGGGGTGAATTTCCCTTCCGAGACCTAGATTTCTCTCACTTCCTGTTGTCTCACCCTTCTTATTAACTATGGGTTATTTGTAAGTCAGATGTTTGTAACTGTCTGTAATTGAAATCAGCTAGAGCAGAGGTGTTCACTTTTTTGAAGCGGAGAGCCAGTTCATGATCCCTTAGCTTGTTGGGGGGCCTGATTATAATTTGGAAAAATGTGACAGCATTCCTATACACTCTACATATGTCTTAATCCATGAAAGAACAATACAATATTGAAAACCCAGAACAATTTTAATCAATGTAAACATACCAGTTTTTCAATGGGAAGTGTGGGCCTGCTTTAACCTGATGAGAGTAAAGTTAATTAGAATTGTTGTTGTTGTGTGCCTTCAAGTCATTTCAGACAGTGGCATATAATGCCTGAGTCTGGTGGAGTCTCCTTTTCTGGAGGTTTTTCAGCAGAGCTGTTGGGAGTGCTTTTTGTGGCATGGGGGGGCTTATAGCTCCTGCCTGGCTCTGCCCTTTACTTCCCAAGGGAGGAGCTGCAGCAAAAGGCAGCCTTTCTGGAATATATGGGACAGCGATGAGGGAAGAAGGCAGGGCAGAGAAGGAAGGGAAGGAAGCCTGGCAGTTGCTCGACCTCCAGAGCCCACCCTTTTTGGCCAAGCAGCGGTGATGGCGGTGAGCATCTGGGATGAATAGGACTATTAGGGAGCCTTCCTTTGCAAAGAAATAAAGAAAAAAGTTTTGGGGGGGGGGAGAGACATAAGGGGCCAGTGGGAAAGGATGCCCAATGTCGGAACCACCTGGGAAGTGATACTTAATCGGGGTGAAGGGATGCAAGTGGCCACCATCTCTCTTTCTCTCTTCTCGAGGAGCACACCTTTTCCAAGGCCCTGATCCCCAAGAAGGAAGGAACGAAGGAATGAATGAAGAGAGGAATGAAGTTAAGAAAGGGAGGAAGGAAATCAAGGAAGGAAGGGAGACAGGAAGGAAGAGAGGGAGAGAGTCCTGGAGAGAGGGGGCCGGTGGAAATTTGATCCCAGGCCAGACTTTGGACATGCCTGAGCTACAGAAAAAAGGGGGAAATTGGAGGATTAAGAGAGAAATGGCAGCATTTTAAAAGCAGTTGGAAAAGTGAGAGGAATGAGGGTTAATTGAGACTGTCTCTGCCAAATTGTGAACAGGATATGAAATGGCTTTCAATATTTTTTTCTTTATAAATAACACTTCTGTGTTATATTTTTGATTTATTTACTGCCTATCCCACCTGTACTCCATGAAACTCAGGTTTAGCTACTTACTCAGTTCATGGCCCTTCCAGACGGGCCCTATATCCCCGGATCTGATCCCAGGTTTTCTGTTTATCCCAGATTATCTGGCAGTGTGGACTGATATAATCCAGTTTAAAGCAGAAATCCTGAGATCAGATCCTGGGAGATAGGGCTTGTCTGGAAGGGTGCTTAGTTTCAGCAATAATGTGGCTTCACTGACAACTATGACACTTTTCAGGATGTATCTATCAGCTATACTGATACTGTATATATTGAAAGGAGAAAGACTCCTATATAAGACTTTTCACTCCACTCTTTAAACTGTTATGATAGCGAGTCACGGCAAGAAACAACAACTTTTTAATATAACATTTGTATCTCACCTTTCCAACAAAGGATGGTTCCAGCAACAATCAGCAAATAACACAAATACAGTTACTAGTCTTCTGTTAAAATGTAGTTGAAAACCACTAACTGTGACTAGTTAGATAGGGGAGCTACTGTTTAACGTTACAGCGTTGACACAAGAATCTTATCTAAATTAAGATAAATAACAATGCAATTAACTCACAAGATAGGAACAAAGTAATAATTCGTAATCAAATATGAACTCAATATTTTTTCATAAAGTATCCTAATTTCAGATATATGTCACAAGTATGCAGTACTTCCCATGAGTAAGACAGTAGAAAGCTCAAGAGAAAATGCTCTAGAAGAACATAATAATGTTCAAGGTGGGTCTGTAGTTTCTGAGATCTCGCTGAACAACCTCCCTCTGCATTACTTACCTCAGTTTAATTAATCACAGACCATTTAAATCAAGAACATAAAGCCCTTGAAACCTTGTCCTGTATTTATTTTTAGTACTAATATCAATGTGAAAAAGAATGCAGTGCAGTTCTCATGTAAAGGTCATACTGTCTGGTTACTGTATTCAGAGATTAGACTTAAATGCCACAGTAGACTATGTAAACTTAATTGCGGCAGTCTAAAAAAAGAGCATTTTTAACACATGGCTCTTTGCATTACACCCCACTTTCTGCAATACGTTGCATTCATTTTTAAGAGAAAAAATTGACAGGATCACACTCCCATCAATTATGCTTATCTTTGCTAGCTATTTTAATAGCATAATCTACAGATGCATTTTTTAAAAATCTTTGCAAGCCTTTTAAACATTTAAGTATGATTATATCTATTATAGTTTTATATTTAGATTACTTAATCATTTGTAATATAGCACAGGATTTCAATAAATCATTCAATTTTTTTTTGTAAAGATGTGTATGTAAAGAAACTAAAAGTACAATGCGATATTTTGCTATTGTAGATTTTAACCTTCATCATCGGGATTGCAAAAACGATTAGCTCAGCAGGCTAAATTGCTGTGTTGCAGAAAAATCCTGCCGATCGAAAGGCCAGCAGTTCAATCTCGGGTCAGGGAAAGCACCCGCCGTTAGTCCCAGTGCACCTGCCCACCTAAGCAGGTCAAAAGCAGAAATGCAAGTAGATAAATAGGTACTGCTTTTAGCGAGAAGGTAATAAAGATGCTCTTAAAGCTCCTCAGCATGGAAGATGGAGCGACAGCACCCCCCATTGGCCGGAGTCGAGCACAGCCTCTAAGATGCCGGAAATAAGATGGGAACAACTGCCTTTACCTCTTTTTGTGTTTGTCTATCCTTGTTGAGTGTATAATTGTATAAAGTGTATAATCGGTACTGGATGTTTGCTGTATGTGTATATTCTGTAAGCCACTCTGAGTTCCCTTTGGAGTGAGAAGGGTGGGATATAAATACTGTAAATACAAAAAAAATGTTGTGGGTTTTTCTGATTACCAACTAAAATTCCAATGCATTGGGAATCTAACAATAAAAACAACCAAAAGTATTTCTTACCTGCCTTTCCCTGGGGGTTGAGGCAATGGACAACGAACAACCCAACATATAACATTCATAAAAGAGCATATAAAACAAATACATATTAAGATCCATCAAATAGTTTAAAAACCATCATTTAGAAATAATCTGGATACGCCTGCTACATGAGACTGGTCTTTACTGTTGATGTAAGTACATCCAGTGTCGAGCTGATGAAACTCTTTCAGCAGGTAATACCACAGTCTAGGGAGGCTGAAAGAAATGTTCTATGGGGAACAGTCTAGTTTTGATTGACTGATGTAAATGTACAGAGTGGGTCTGAATGTACAGAGTGAATTATACAAGAGAAGGCAATCCTGCAGGTAATCTGAATCCAAACCACACAGAGTTTTAATGGTAAAAACCTTGAACTTTGCTTGGAGGTAAACTGGCACCCAGTGGAGTGATTTTAATATTGGTGTAATGTTGTCATGCCTAGGAATACCAGTGATCAATCTAACTGCCATGTTTCGAATTAACTGATGTTTTCAAACTTGGTATAGACAAACATAGTCTAATGTACAGTGCATTGAAGAAGTTGAGCCTTGAGGTTACCAGTGCACACACTACTATTTTTTTTATTGATTTATTTATTTGTGGTATTTGTACCCTGTAGCTTCTCACCCCCGCAGGGGGACTCAGCACGGCTTACATTCGCAGCACTACAGGCAGCAACACCACAATACAGTTTAAAATACACCATGCAATCAACGTCATTAAAAAGCATTAAAAACATTTAAAAACATTACATTAAAAACCACTACAAACAACAATAATTAATTAAAGCCATCAAGCAGAACACATTGTCAGTCCAGTCAAGTCCAAAATGTCAATCCAGTCAAATCCAAAGGTACAGTTTACATCTGCTGCCCAAAGGCCTGGTCCCAGAACCACGAATTTAGCTTTTTTCTAAAAGCGAGGAGAGATGGAGTCGATCTTATTTCGTTTGGGAGTGCGTTCCATATTTTCAGATCCTACAGTTCTAGGAGGGGGTGCAGCTGGAGCTTACAGCTAAAACTGATAAGCACTTCTGATCTAAGCTGTCAAAGGTCTGGGATCCAGAAGTACCCCAAGCCTATGAACACAGTCTTTTGTGGTGAATATAAACCCTGTACTAGCTGTACTTCCCATCTAACGTGTCTGAATTCAGTTTCAATTTGTGTTTCCTCATCCATCCCAACACCTCCTCCTGGCATTTATTTCGAGTAGACACATTATCCTTAGCTGATGCTATTGCTGAAGGCATAGGAAATTGCCACCAAAATTTGATAACGTGGAAGCAAAACAATACAAAACAAACACACAAAAAACGCACTAGTTTCCCTTTAAAAGAGAACCCAGCAAAGAGCAATTAGTTTGTTTTAAAGCACAATTAAACTCATAGAAGACCTTGCTTTACAAAGCATACATTTCCACCAATTCTTCGCCTTCAAAGGAGATACTGTTTCTTTCCTTGGTGTTTGCCATTGTTGCACCATCACATTTTGACAGCATATTAATAGTGCTTACAGCAAAATGGAAGAATGTAGCTTTTTGATATCTTCGATACTGTCCAGTACAATGTATAGCACATTAAATGAATCCTATTTTTGGCAAATGGAGTAAAGTCTACTTTGCGCCTAACCTTGCCCCCCTTCATGATGCTTAGACACAATAACTGCCTGTATAGTGTTATGAAGCAGGCAGGGCTTCACTGTTTTCTCTCTCACACACACACGTGCACAAATAACAACAACAACAACAATAAATGCCATCAAAGCCAGAATTGAAAAGTCAACACCAGATCCCAAGTGTAGACTCTGCAAGGAAGCAGACGAAACAATATAATCACATCCTCAGCTGCTCAAGAAGATCACACAAACAGACTACAAGCAGAAGCATAATACCATCGCTCAAAGGATTCATTGGAACTTGTGCCACAAATACCATCTGCCTGTGACAAAGAACTGGTGGGATCGCAAGCCTGAACACCAGCAAGTTATAAATATAGTGGCTGTGTACAATATTAGTCCTCATAAAGTGCAGAAGTGAAGCAATCCTCGAATATAGTGATTAAGGCCATAATAACTAAACATGGTCAAAGCCTTCTATAAAAAGCCATGTTGACAGGTATTTTTGGAAAACTTAGAGAGTGGGAGCTACACTAATCTTTTTAGTGAGGGAATTCCAAAGCTGTGGAGCCACCACCAAGAAGCTCCCTGTCCCGTCCTGTCCCGTCCCGTCCCGCCGTCCTCACCAACTGCATTTGAAATAATCATTCCTTGCACTGAAGACTGGAGAATCAGAGCCAAGCCCTGAGATCTGGCAACTCTGACCAGAATACATATTTTTGTCAGAAAAGTTTCAAGAGTTCTTAGTTGACATTACCAGAATTTCAAATCCAAACACAGTGTTACTGAGGGGGACAAGAAGTCACAACAATTATCTCAAGGCTAATAATTCACAGCATAGACAAAATATTTTGGATTACAAAATTGGGGATTTTGTTGCATTGGATCTGGTTATCAATGGTACTGCACTGTTTGTGCTTGTGCTAAATCTGTTTCCCCTCAAGATGTGATTCAGTGATAGTCCTAACCTTAAAACTAATTTGTATATTTGATGCAGATTTTGTAAAAAAAAATGCCTGAAAGAAATAAGTGTAAGTATTCACTACCTGTGGCAAAGTCTACACGAACACTGGAGGCATGACCCTATTTGATTAGACATGCACATTCACCTGCCAGATATATGGAAGCCATTTCTCCTTCCTGCTATTGCTCCCAGACAAAATCGTGCTCTTTTGGTTCATTGCTGAACTCCATCCTGGGTTTTGCTGCCAGTTTACCTCCAGCTAACTCTATAAAGAGTTCATACTATAGCCATTGTTTAGATCAAGAATGTACTTCAGCTGAAGGCTAGTCCATCGCAGAGTGGAAAAATGATAAAGTTAAGAATTGGCCTTTAATTTCTGACAATTCTTTTCTTAGCCATCCAGAGTTATGGAAGAGCAGAATATAGATAAAACAATCTCCAAATAATAGAGAAAATAAAGACTCCCTATTCTATTCCCAATTACAGGTGAGTATATCTTGAGACAGTTGTACAAATTGGAACCTGTTACCAAATTGGGCAGTGAAATGATTCTGCTGGGCTGAAATCATTTGCAGGACTCAGCTGAGAAACTCAAAGCAGCTGGGAAATCTTATAACTGAGTGTACAGCAGCTTGCAGTAAAATACAATGTAAATAAGGGGCATTGAGGCTAAATTGGATTTGTGTGAAGCACCACTGATTTTGAAGGGAGTGTAAGGGGATGAGTGAATGATGAGAAATTAAATTAGCTTAGTCAAGAATATAAAGATACACTGAAAAATGCCTGACCTAGTCTGAACTTTTTTAACACAGCAGAAATCTTTAGGTTACCAGACATTGTTGATAGCAGTGTTGTGCCCTACTTAAAATATAAAAACTGGGGAGACTGACTTCAAAAGACATTTAAAAGACTGCTTTATTATCCATAAACATATATTTCTCTCACATGAGCTTAATATTTCCAAAGTATGATCATGAAATGTACATTTAAAACCCAAGAACAAAAGTTATCCTGATAAAAGTATTTTACATTAAATCCTTATAAAAAAGCGCTTTAACTTTTGTCAAGATATTCTACTGAATTATGAAAAACCATTACATATTACATTTTGAAGACATTACTACAATAGATTAATGTCTTGTAATATTTTGCATTTTCTCCCTCAATATCAGTATCACATCAATTTTTAGTATTACATCAAACACCAAATAGACACTTAAAAACAAATTAAAATAAATGAGGAAAGGGGGGGAAAACGCTGTATTTTTGTCGTTTTTAGAGAAGAGTCAAAGTTTTAACATGACCTAAGGTATTTGACTCCAGAGAAGTTGGCAGAAATGTACAAAGGGATTGACAATTTATGTTGGAAGCATGAACAACAAAAGGGAATGTTTTACAATATGTTGTGGACTTGTGATAAGGCAAAATAATTTGGAAACGGCTATATTGTTTAATGAAAGACTTATTTAAGAGATAAATTTAACTGAAACCAGAGTTATTTCTATTGTGAATATTAGATGAACAAATAGAGACGCATCATTAGAGTGCTAAAATACATGATTACTTTAGCAAGATAGTTATGCATAAAGAAATTGAAGAACATGGAAATACCACCCCAAGAAAACTGGGTGATAGATTATTGGAACTGGTTGAAATCATCTACTTTGGTAAGAGGAAAAAATACTGTGTGATTTAATGAAAGATTAGTAATCAATGACCTTTTATTTTTACCAAGAAGGAGATGAGCGTGTCTCCTCTGACTGAATGCCAGGAGAAAGCAATGGGCTGGATGAGGAAAAACAAATTGAAACTGGGTCCAGACAAAAGAGAGGTGCTTGCCATCAGGGGTCCTAATCTGAGGATGTAGGTGTGTCAAACAGTTCTGGATGGAGTTACACTCTCCCTGAAAGATTGTATTCACAGCTTGGGAGTGCTCTTGGATCCGTCTCTCCAAATGTCAGCCCAGGTAGATGCAATGGTCAAAAGCACTTACTATCAGCTCCGTCTGATCTGCCAGCTGTGCCCCTTCCTATATTTAGCGGACCCTAAGATGGTAGTGCATGCACTGGTAACATCAAGATTGGGCTTCTGAAATGCGCATTACATTGGGCTACCATTGTACCAACTTTCAGAAACTCCAGCTGATTCAAAATACGGTAGCCAGATTGGTTACAGGAACATCTAGGAGTGGGCACATTACACCTATACTAAAGTCATTCCACTGGCTGCCGATTAGTTTCCAGGCAAAGGATAAGGTGATGGTTTGGCTCCAGGCAACCTAAAGGATCACCTCCGCCTATACAATCTGTCCTGAATACTTAGGTCCTCTGGGTGACATCTGCTCCCACTGGCCAGAACCCCACTGGCAGCCATCACTCAGAGGACCTTCTCATTGGCCACCCCACAACTGTGGAATGACCTGCCGGAAGAACTCCATCAGCTAAATGAGCTGTCAGAATTTTAAAAACATGGAAAGTCCTATCTCTTCCAGCAGAACCACGCAGGCAGTCTTTAAGCATAACATTTAAATGTGTGTCCTTTGTTTAATCTCTGTTTTGTGTATTTTAATATGTATTTTATATAAATACATTTTAATATGTATTTTATAGAAATGCATTTTAATATATGTATGTGTGGTATTTTTATAATGTTTCTTTGTTTAAATTATTCTGTAACCCACCTTGAGCCACAGGGAGAGGTGGGTAAGAAATAATAATAATAAAATACTAATCAAAGATTTGAGAATTAGTAGTCCAGATTAAATAGCAGAAATGTGAAATATTTTGAATACGGGGGATCAGCATATATATTGTTTTGGAATGCACATAAATATTTTTAATATCTCAGTCAAATTAATGTCCCAAGAATGGTCACCATCTATATTTCTCAAGCCATCTGATGTGGAAGACTGGCAGTTATTTTCCTGCAGCAGGCTAGGGACTGAATCATTTTTGTGTCCATTGGCTACAACTGTTCATATCCTTCTTTCCAGGGAATTCAGAAGGCACTGGCAGCAAATAGTTCAGGGACTGACATTCATTGAGGGACCACCACTTTTAAGTGTCACTGGACTATGCATTTGTCTATGTGTACAACTTCAAGTCACCTCTCAAGCTATGGAGATCCTATGTACTTTATAGGCTTGTCTTAGGCAAGATATACTCAAGAGATGGTTTTCCAGTTCCTTCATCTGAAATATAGCCTACACCACATGGTGTTGGTTGGAAGCTTCACACCCAAGAACTAAACAGAGTTGACCCAGTTTCACTTTCAAGATCAAAAGGAAATCTCTTATCTTTAAGATACTAGTAATTAATTAAAGTGACCAACGTGCATGAAAAACAAAATGTCTGAGAAAATTAGGGCCAATTCCCCATTTACAAAAAGCAAATTCAGTCCATGAAGTTGTCCTATATTCTTGTCCACGCATAAGAACTGATTCCATGCCACCACCTAATGAAAGCTTGAAGAAATAGCTCATTTTCCTTTTTTAGAAGACCTCATCAAATCTACTTACATTATTTATCTTTTGTTTTGGTATTTTAATTAAACGACACATTATTTCTGCCTAGTGCCCTTGGGAACTATAGTTAGTTGTCTTGATCAGGAAGTATGGTGTCTGGGAAGGGAGGGCCTCCAACAGAGGAAAGAGGGAAACAGAAAAGCAGAATGGGGCATAGGAAGTATTATAAAGAACCAGACCACCCAGGAGAAAAGAAAAATATTACAAAGAAAAAGGTTTTGAGCATATACAGCAGCTAATTATCCAGTTTTAACTGTTTCTTCTACACATGAAGAATTTAATTTACTTTCCATTTCCAAAAGTTTTCTCAGTTAAAACGAAATTTATAACTTTTAACACAGATATGCACAAGGACGGCATCACCTTATAGTTATTAAGACAGTTGGCTTAAAATGGTGCAGTGCTAGTACACCAGACAAATAACTGAAGATTCTGCAAATTCTAGATTTATACAGCGCATGTAACTATTTTTGAAAATGGCAAATGGAAAATGATACAGTGATGTGAAAAACCATACTAATACTGGCATTCCCCAAGTCACGAACAAGATGGGTTCTATAGGTTTGTTCTTAAGTTAAATTTGTATGTCGGAACCAGTACATTTTAAGTGTTACTCCAGCCATATATATATAAACAGAAAGTGCAGTGAAATCTTCTTAACAGGGGGCACAGCCAACAAAGGAAACACCACAGGGGTGCTAACCCTTCCCTATGACATTAAAATCCCATAGAGAGAGGGGAGGGGGGGAGTCTGTCCCTCTGTTCAGATTTCATTGCATTTTCTGTTCCTATGATAACTGGATTTTGAAAAAAATGGCTTGTTGTGGAAACAAGTCTTGGTGATAAAGCCTCAGTGGAAACATCTTTTGCCATGATTATTCTTTCAGGAGTGAATTTCCGTCTCTAGGAGTAGATTTCTCTCACTTCTGTTGTCTCACCCTCATTCGTTTGTAGTGACCTCATCACACTTAAGAACGAATCCACTTTAAATCCAGTTTCTGTCTCCTGCGGAATTCTGGGGTTTGTAGTTTAGAGAGGAACTTTTAACAGCCTCACTAAACTATAAACCCCAGAATTCTGCAGGAAACAGAAACCTGGTTTTAAATGGATACATTCTCTAATGCAGGGGTGCTCACACTTTTCCAACATGCGAGCTACTTATAAAACAACCAAGTCCCAAAGATCTACCTACCCACTACTCAGAGAGCCATAAAAGCAAAATATTAGGAAATTTATTTCAGTGAGAGCCATATAATACATTTTAAGACTGAATTCAACTAAATATGAGTATAATAAGCCCCTGAGCATTCCTCACAAATGGCATGGGAGACATACACACTGTGCCTGCGATCTGCCTGCGATCTACCAGGACGCCCTTCGAGATCTACCAGGACGCCCTTCGAGATCTACCAGTAGATCACGATCTACCTAATGAGCACCCCTGCTCTAATGTGATGAAGTAGTAAGTTGGACATTTGTAACTCGAGGACTACCTAAATATCATCTGCACTGGAAGTAAAATTTGTTGTTAAGATGGTGAAAACACAATAATCATGTTACCAATGTTATACCACCAACCAGCTATACTGTATAACAATTTTTTGCTTTCATTTATTTATTTGGTTGGTTGGTTGCTTATGCATTTGTTTTATTTTCCACTTTGCCCCAGCATGGCACCCAAAGTAACTTACAAAAACCTAAAATAATATAAGGTAAAATCTGATACTGAAAAAGTGAAACACAATTAAACAAATTATTATAAAGCATAAACGTAATGCCAAAGATCTCAAAGCATCAGGTAGGGTGTACATGTGGTAGCTGTAGGATTCTGTTTCTTAGGAAAACAGGGTTCAAGGAAATTAGTTATAGATTAATCACAACTGGTCATACCAAATTAATTATATAGAACAATAAACAGACAACCTAGTCTTTTCTTCATTGTTTTCTAACATTATTTTAATTTATGGTCATTTTAAAAGAGTAGTAAGTGCTCTGTTTCCAAACATTTTCTCTTAGTTTCACAACTTCATTTGTTGGTTTTACAATTATAGAATCATAGATTTGGACACCACAACGGACAATGTGTAATAGCAGTGTGAGAGGAGAACAACACTAACATCATATCAGGCTATAAAGACTAGCCATCATCATGTCAGATAAAACCTCTCGCTTCACTGGTATACTTGATCACACTAAGAAGGTTATCAACATATGGGAACCTTTGGGATACCATATTTCACCACTACTCCACAAAGCCTCTATGGCAAATACTGCTGTCATGAAAAGGCTATATTACACTATTATCGTTCTATATGAAGTACCTCTCCATTTTCTGTTAAATTATATTACTTTATTAGAAACACAGAAGTCCTGAATTCGAGAACTGAGTAGGGTCTCAAAAGAGATATTAGGTAATTTAAGAATTTCACTTGCAATGGATATATCAAATTTTAAGAGCAACGTATTACTAAAAAATAAAGTATTTGTTCAATTACATTTTCAGATTGAAGTTTTTAATTCTTTAATAAACGTACAAAAGCCTATGCTCTCTATGAGCACACATTTATACAAGGTTTTTGTTTGTTTATTCATTACAAGGACTTTAGATCTGATCTTAATGTTATAGAGATAGTTATTTGTAATCTAATTTTTTTAAAAAAAATTGGATGCATATCCTGAAAAGCAGTATGTAAATAAATATGCCATAACAGGCAATTCCATTATGATTTCCAGATATTTTAGCTGAATTATTTTAATCTCAATGAAGTTTAGGAGTATAATGCAAAACAGGCATCAAGCACAAACTGCCAAGATGAGGGGGAGAGTGCCACAGAAGTGCAGAAGTTTATTCGTTATGTCAGCTTTCTCCTCCCCATTGATTAATGTAGCTCTTGACAATTATGTTTGCTTCTGCTGCTGTTTCTGTTTCAGTTCTACTTACACAGAGATACTCGCACTCCCCTTTCCCCACTAGAAAACTGCAACATAGAGCTTGTCTTGTTTTCCAACTAGCTAGCTGTTACAAAAATTCGAGAATGTCTTTTATTCGCTTTTCTCCCACCTTCCCTGCCTCCCAGTCTTATCCTCCTCCATATACTTGGGTGGGCAGATTCACGGGAAGCATTGGTTTTAAGTATGGCCACCACCAAGCTTTTTGCTACTCTCCTGAAGCACATCTGGGCTTTATATCAGCCCTTTAATTAATCCTCAGTGAAAGCCAAGCTATGACATTTTGACTGGGCAGGCTCCAGTTTTGGACAGGTCTTGATTTATTGCGACTGAGTCTCAACCAACTTTGATTTATTTCAGCTTTGGGGAGAAGGGCAAGCATGGAACAGAAAAAGCACTGTTGGCTGTAGAGCACATGAGGCATAGAAAGGACCTCCAAATGTCTGTGGCACAAATGATGAACAGTTCAGACAACTGCAATAAACAACAATGTGCAGTATATATATATATATATATATATATATATATATATATATATATAACACCCTCCAATAAACCTAAGAGCATGAATCTGCGAAAGAGCCCAAGACAATGGTATTAAAACAATGCTGCATGCATTTAGCAAAATTCAAGCTATTTGCCAGAAGTGCCAACGAAGGAAATCCGTGTCTTATCTCCAAGAAAACAATAAATCCCTAGTCACTCATTTGAGTTAATTGTGGCTATCATCTGTATTCAGCAAAATGCAGAAAGGGAGAATTGATGCTTTTCCCAATGAGGTCCTTTTGTTATAGAGGATGTTCTATTGTCTGCCAATCTCAGCTAGATGGATGTCTTCCTAAATAAGGTCTTCCTTCATCCCAATCAAAATCTCTTTTGATGATTAAGCAAATAAGCAATGTGCCAAGTCTAGTGTGTAAGAAAAGCTCAAGTGTTCACCTAAAAAGTAACTATGATATCAAGTATTGAACATTCAGACCAATTTGTATACAGCAGTGTTTCCCAACCTTTTTTGAGTTGCGGCACACTTTTTACATTTACAAAATCCTGGGGCACACCACCAACCAAAATGACACAAAATGACACTCTACATTTACAGGATATCTATGTTGTGTTCATCGAAACAGGTCCAGGTTTCACACTGAGTGTGTAAATACATTTAAAAACATATTAACTATATGTATTACTGTGTTTGGCAGGAGGGGGAAGAAAGGGTATTGGAGGTTCCAATTTCCCACGGCACACCTGATGATTGCTCACGGCACACTAGTGTGCCACGGCACACTGGTTGGGAAACACTGGTATACAGGATCCATTTTTAAAGACAACTATAATATATTTTTCTAAACGTAAAATATTCTTAACATCATAGGATTTTTTAAATCAAGTATGAAGCCTTCTGAAGCTGGTCCACACAAAAAACTCTGAAACTTTACAAATAATTTAGAAAGAAAAGCCAATGTTAACAACAAAACAAAGATCTCAACCAGAAAACAGCGAAAACCAGAACAAAACATTTAACAACCTTAAATCATCCAAATAAAACTGAAGAATACGACAGAGAAAATAAATGAGTCTTTAGGGCTCTCTGAAAAGTCTGATATGGTGAGACATAATGGATCTCAAGGGATAACCCTTTTGGAGACACTGGACAACTGCAGAAAGTACCCTCTCCCTCAAACTCCCCAACCAACGTCCCAGATGCAGACAAGGGAGAACAGTCTCTGTTGCTGACTAAACAGTGCAGAACACTGGTGAGTGAAGCAAGCCAGACACAAACCAAAGTCAAAAGCAACACTTTAAATTGAGCTTGGAAATGCACAGGCAACCTGTAAAAGTGGTGTGCCAGCCTCCGTTGGTAAAAGAGGTGGAGAGCAGGATATTTCAAAGGCTGCCATCTCTCAATGGAGTCTGTCTGACATTTGAGTTACTCAAAGGAAGTCTGATTGGGCGTTCCAACACCTCATGAATTACATAACAGGGCCTTCTATGTGGCAGCACTCTAATTACAAAACTCTGCAGATTGGTTTTTAAAGTTTTAAAGGACACTTCAATGTGTTCTAATATGTTTTTCTCTCCATACTGCTTTCATTGTTTTTATTTTTTCATTACCTTGGGAAACATACTAGAAATATAAATAAATATATGATATCCATTTCCACCATTTGCATTTTTCAGGACAGCAACCAAATTGTGCACTTTCTCCTTTATGTGATGTAACCACAAGCCACATTGTAAACAATCATCTAAAGGTAATCGTTTTTCCACTGTGGACAACATTTCAGTTTCTTTGTAGTCTTTTACCATAAAATCACAATCACACGTTGGCTTGAGAGTTTGACAGTTTCCCTGGGATTAGCAACTATGAAATATGGATACTGAGTACACATCTGCCTAGCCTTGCAGATGTTGAAAGGAATTGTAGGTGTAAAGGAACCTTTTGGGGCCCAATAAGGTAACAAAAGAAAAACCTCCTGACCATCTTCTGAGACCAGTCTTCCAGGAAGACTTCATTATCTGTAATTGTGAAGAGATGTCTTTTTATCATTAGCTTTTCAAAGAATTACAACTTACATATTGTATGTTTCCCCATGCATGGGTGTGCACTTTGCTTCCCAGCTCAAGCTACATCCCTAGTAAGCTGAGGACAACATCTTATATAATGGACTATTTGATGAAAGCCTACACCATAATAAGGTGAAGTTGTTGTTTTTGTATAACAAACCTCTGTTGTTTTCTTGCTGCCACAGCAACAATAATAATCATCATGTGACCTTCTAGATCTTGTTGGAATCTTAGCCAAAATAGTAAATGATGAGAAATGCCAGGAACTGAAATCCAACAACATCTGGAGGGAAATATGGTTTCCACTCCTGTGTTAGAGGTCAACATAGGTAAATGTGTGGTGTGCAGTTGGAGGGGCTGATCTCACAAATATCACACAGCATTTTTTTAAAAAAAACCATTAAAATATCTTCTGATAAAACATATGAATGGCCAACCACAATGGCTAGCTGTTTAGGGTCTAGCAAAACAAAAAGCAAACTACGCTATTTCAAGAAAATCTTAACATTCAGTCTCAGAAGTAATGTAAAGGCAGCACTAGATGGCACTCATGTTAACTTATGGACAATTTTCTTATTCTGCACTGTATGTAGATCTAGAAGATCAGTCTGAAGGCCCTGCATTATTGGAGGATCAGCATAAATATGATGCTTAGCAGTAGCGGATGAGTATCCCTTATCCCAAATGGTTGGGACCAGAAGTGTTCCATATTTTGGATTTTTTTTTATTCTGGAATACTTACATATACATAGCGAGATATTTTGGGGGTGGAACCTAAGTCTAAAGACAACATTAATTTGTATTCCATATAAAGTACTTCAACGGCCTAGCTGCTGGTCATAACAAAGCCTGCATGGCCATAGCAACACCTCTTCGGCCCCGCGGCCTTACAACTTCTGGGTGGGGGGCCTCTACAGCCCCCACAGCCTCACAGTGGGAGTACTTCAATGGCCTAGCTGCCCAGCCATAGCAACACATATTGAATGTATGCTTTTAAGCTGTTTAGGGATTGAATGTATGCTTTTAAGCTGTTGTATTGTACTTATATTTTATTGTACTTATAGTTTAACTGTACTGTTTCATTGTACTTATATTTTAACTGTTTAAATTGATATGTTGTATTTATTGTTTTATATGTAATGTAATAGCAACACCTCTTCGGCCCTGTGGCCTTACAACTCCTGGGTGGCTGTCCTCCATGGCTAGTCTATGAGGTCATGAAGAGTCGGAAGCGATTGAATGAATAAACAACAACATGTTATGTGGCTTTGAATTTGCCATGGTCTGTAAGCCGCCCTGAGTCCCCCTAGAGGTGAGAAGGGTAAGGTGTAAATATAGTATAATAATAACAACAACAACAACAACAGACCTTACATAAATAGCTGGATGACGTTCTATGTACGGCATTTTTAATACCTTTCAATGTGAGACAAAGTATGTGTACACTGAACTATCAGATAGCAAAGGTGTAATGATCTCATGTACTCTTGTGGACAATTTTCGAATTTTGGATAAGTAATGCTCAACCTGTATTAGAAGGAAGAAAACATCTATGAATCGGTAGAAAGGGAGTCTTTCAGAACAAAAAATGGAGGATGAAAGAGGGCATATTCTAGCCTCCTGTGCTATCCCAGGATAGCATACAGATTGAATGTGTTGAGTAATCATTGCTGTTCCACTTCAGAAAGCCCTGTGTTGGATTGGATTGGTATTGGTATCCTCAACAGATGATTATGTTTAGTTCTATCAGGAATGTGTAACATGCAGATGTACTCGTATTGTATCTGTCCACAAATTAACATCACTTCTAAACGCAATAGCAGTCTTGTACACAATACAGTGGTGCAGTAAGCACAAACATTTCTTCAAATGAAACTTGCAGAGTTTTAGTTTCCTGAGATTCTAGTGCTGTTGGAATGTATCCTGATGTAATGCAGTGACAGAATGGCCCCAAGGCAGGTTAATGTTTTAAATCCGCCATCTGGATCTGTAGAGCAAGCTTAAATAAAGTAATCTATACTCACTATCTGGCTGCCAATTGAACTCTTTTAAAATTAGCAAATTTAAAAGAACAATAAATTATATGGCAATGATCTGCTTCCTCTCTTTTCCTATCAAAAAAACCACACACACACACACACACTGGACCCAAAAAAAGTGGGGACAAGAAATAATTTCTGTACCGTGTACTATCTCTTGCAGTGATGGTTTTTTCTCTCTACTTCAGAGACAAGGATAATATGTGTACACCATTTGCTCTTTGCTTCATAACTTCTGCAAAATGAGCTTGCTATGCACATGTACTTACCCTTTAACAAGAAGTAAGATCTATGGAGTAAGGTCCCAACATGGCTAAAGTGTTAGGTGTCATTGTTCTTTTCTACTATAGTCTTAAGGGAACATGTGTATTGCTTAAATATAAACACAAAAAGAACAAGAGTATGGCTAGTGCTCAAAAACAAGTGAGATAACAGGATGTGATAATTATTATATGTTCAGGTCAGTGGTCGGGGAATCAAATAGGAATTCCCCAGCACCACCTTCTGAGAGAGCCCTTCAAGGAAACAATGGAGTCACTGCAGAACAGTACCTCCAAATGTCACCCCAGAGAGGTGACTCAGAAAGATCCCATGGTCAATGGTCACCAAGAGATCCAGCAGAACTAAAAGTCACATATTCCCCCTGTGCAGTTCCAGCTTAGGTCTTCCATCAAGGTGACCAAAAATGTTTCTGTTCCATAACCAGGTCTGAAAGAAGAGTGAAATAGATCTAGACAATATGCTTCCTTTAAGAGCCCCTGGAGTTTAAAAAAATCACCAGAATAGTAAGATTTAGTTAAGTTTTTCCCCCAGAAGTCTTACTGCAGCCTCCTTCAGTCTTCTGTCTTGTTGTACAGAAGATTTACTACACATACACACACAAACAGGTCCTAAACCTGTAAACATGGAGGGGTTTATCAACAAGTGAATATGTCAGACATGCTGCGCTATACTGTACTGGTTTAATACTGGTTTAATTATTATATAAGCAACTAACTAGAGACTGTCAAGCTATCCAGCCCAACATTGAAATCATGTAGACACATTAAAGCTTGTACTGGAAATAAGAGTTTAACTAAATTTTAAGTGTTTGAATTGATATATTGTGCTTGCCACTGTGCCATACAGTATGTACCTGTGATAACCGTTCTAGATTTTTTTATTGTAGCTGAAAAAGAGATGTATCTTTTTACTGTTTATTACTTGATTTGATGTGCCTAAGCATAACTAGTGTTGTTGTATTTTGGGGTTTGTTTTTTTTTTTAAATGAAAGCAAAGGGCACAGAATAATTTTATTACACTGCCAAAGGTTTAGAAACACACATGCAATTCAAAATCTACTTCCAAAATTCCTGGAGAACAAAAATACTTGAAGAATTTATGGAAACACTCCCACATTGCTTCTACCTCTAAATAGAAACATAAGAACAGCAAGGAGTGGTCAAGGAGAAGTAATGGGAATGTGTAAACTGTACTAGGTTTAGCATACTGGCAGTGAGATTTGTTTGGAATGCATAATTTGTGTGTGATACTTATCTATTATTATTTATACTACGGGATGGGAGGGCAGAGGAAAGCTTACCTTTCTAGAAAGACTAAGAGCAATACTGCTTGGTAGCAATAACATTTCTCCGCATACTTATCCTAGTAACAAGAACTGTCAGTCCCCTGAGCTAAGTTGAAAATCTGCCAAAGAAGACCAGTTGGAAAGTTCAGCTGCTCTATTGTTGGATCATTAACATTATTTGTTAGGTCAAGCCACATCCCAAAACACCTATAGCTGAAAATTCAAGTATTTGTTCTAAAACCAGAAGTGGCATATTAAGTATACCCTGTAGATTTGCGGAATGTTCTCTGACACTGAAGAAGAATCACAGTTGCTTCTCACACAACTGAGAGGCTTAGCTAGTTTACTGAGTGAATTTGTACTTCATAATAATACCGAAAACACTAACAGTGTAATTGAAGGGATCCACACAGTAACATTTACCCTACTAAAATATGTAGCAAATATTTACAGAACTCAGTGAATTTCTAGAAAAGGTAAACACTTGAACCAAAAGGGATATTTATACATGATTAAAACAGGAAGAATACGGGTGAAAGAAACCAAGTGTGTGAGGACGATAACCATACTTGGACAAATATTGAGATGCACATTTGGATGTGCAGAATTTATGCCCACTGGCCCTAATTCATCATTTGATACATCCAAACAGGTCTGCTTTAAAGCATGAAGATATGCTTCTCTCATTAATTGGATCAGACCTCTAAATTGTAGGAGAAAATTATGCACAATGTTTAATTGATTACTTATAAATGAAAGGAAGTGCAGTAGAGAAGAAGATCTTGTTCACCAAACAGCTCGGCTACACAAACTGGGTGACTTGGGTGTTCAATTAAAAAACAAGACAAAACAGACAGAAATCAAAACTGTGAATTAGTTTTAAATCAGTAGTTCCCAACCTTTTTTTCACCAGGGACCACTTGACCAGATACAATTTGACCAGGAACCACTCTCCAACATTCGTACCAAAAGGGTTACAAATCAGTTTTTGGTCAACTTTAGATTCGGTTTGGTTATTTGCGGCGCTGATTCAGAAAATTGCATTGGATAGACTACATCAGCTCTAGTTTCTGATACAGAACATATGCCATCCAGTAGTCGCCATCTGCTCACCCACAGGAAACCACATTTAATATTCTAGAGCTGATGTGGTAGTAGTAAACTTTCATGGGTTGTTAGCCTCTCCCCTCCCGACATCCCTGTTGCCTCGGCACTATAAGAGGGTTTTGTGAGACCAATCGCTCTCATTACCACATGGTTTCGAGGCAACGGTGTAGTATTGGTGAGGTCGCAGACCATATTTTCTTTCTTGTGGACCCGGAATCACTGTTTTAAATGAACTATTATTTCACTTTTGTGAAACAAATACAAATAAAAATTGTTTCTCAGCCACAGCCTTAAAACTTGCACAATGCTGAACCAGAAATTTCTTTAGAACAGTGCAAGTAACGAAAAAATTCCCTTAACAAATCACATTTATTTCCTCAAATATTTTTTAAATAGTTCATATTCTTACGTTTTAAAATATGTTCGCTTGCAAAACAGGACAATAATTTTTAATTTTTCAATTGGTTAATTTTATACTAGAAAGAAATCCAACTATTCCTACCAATTTCTAAGACCACCAGTGTAATGAGACCACTTAGAAAACCATGGGAATAGTTGTGATAATAATACACATACAGTTACCGAGGGACAGGAAACGAAACCAGATGGTTTTACTGAGGAAAACGTTTTTGTTTTTGCTTTATAACTTCCCGCATTACCCCACAAATAGGCCAATAATTTTAAAAATGCAAAGACACTGAAAAAGATCTGCATAAACAAAGAGATGCTTGGTTTTGTTTTAAATTCCATTATTCACATTTGGGAGAGCCGCTGCAGAAAGGCAACATGGTACAGTAGCTATGAAACACATGAGTATAATTTTCTTGAAGCAAAGGAGACTATTAGCAACACTTACTTGTAGACACAACTGTAGCGCTTTGTAAATGAATGCCATATGATTTGTATTAGACAGAGCTCCTACATATTATCATTAAAACCACTTTCTTGCCTCAATTATGCGCTTTCAAATACAGAACCCATTCATGTCTAAAGTAACTATAGCCTACATTCTTCTTCCTTTCCTCTCTTATTGCCAATCATTCACACATACCCTGCATACAAGAGTGGCCCCATCGAGCAATGCATAATTTTTCTTTATGTTCTGAGGGGGGAAAAGTGAACTTCTGCCCTGCAACTCTTTTTCATTCCTTCACATGAAAGAACTGTCCCTTCTTCCCAGGTGGCATGAAGCCAAAAGTCACATATGTAGCTATAATTATATGAATATGAAGCATGACTGATAAAACGACATCTCATCGGGCAGGAGAGGGAGAAATTTAAATCAATTTCATAGAAGAGTTCTTGTTTCTTAGAATTTGCTGGCCTATATATGGTACTCCATCTAAATTTTAGCCGGTTCTCTGCCTTCCTGCATCTATTGGCAACTTGCCTTCTTGTTTTCATGACTGTCACCTCTATGCATCCTGCATTCCTCAGACTTTAGTTTTGATCTGCAGCTTTAATTTCTTCTTGAAGTGACTTTTCTTCAATGGCTGTGAAAGTCCAAAGGACTCAAGCTTCCTGCTATCTAAATGTTTTGTATGAATAGTACAGTACTGACTCGATGATGCCTCAGAAGATTTATACCAGAGAACTTTGGACAGCTAAGATTTAGTTACCCATCACAATAATTAATATAGACCTAATGTACAAATGAGTAATACTAGTTCCTGTGACATCATATGCAAAAGCAAATTGATGAATGTGCTTAGAACAACTTGGAATAAGTTGTTCTAAATCTGTGGTTCCCAACCTGTGGTCTGTCGACCACCAGTGGTCCGCAAGAATGAAAATATGGTCCACGGCCTCACCATTACTACAATGTTGCCTCGAAACCACGCAGCAACAAGAGTGACTGGTCTTGCAAAACCCTCTTATAGTGTTGAGGCAACAGGGATGTTGGGAGGAGAGAGGCTGACTACCCAGAAAAAATTACTACTACCACATCAGCTCTAGATGATTAAATAAGTATATTCTTAGGCAAGCAGATGGTAACTACTGGATGGCATATGTTCTGCACCATAAACTCGAGCTGATGTGGTCTATCCAATGCAGTATTTTGAATCAGCAACCCAAATAACCAAACCAAATCTAAAGTTGACCAAAAACTTATTCATAACCCTTTTGGTACTAATGTTGGAGAGTGGTCCCTGGTCAAAGTGGTCCCTGGTCAAAAAAAGATTGGGAACTACTGGGACATTCCACATATATATAAACATCATTTCCCTAGTTTCCAACAGACCTCACAATCTCTGAAGATGTCTGCCATAGATGTGGGTGAAATGTCAGGAGAGAATGCTTCTGGAACATGGCTATAAAGCCCGGGAAACTCACAGCAACCCAACTTGGAATAAATTGGCACACCACTTACGACATTATCACATGCGGCTTCTAAAACTGGTTCTGACATCTCAACCCATCATGTTTGAGACTGGGGTACACGCCTGCCTAACCCTCTCCTTGTTGCACCAAAACTTATGGGAAGAGATTTAAGAAAGCTCAATGCGTATTTAGCTTATCGCAACTGCAGGAGACATTAGTCCTCCCAATCAGTGCATTCCTCATTTTTACCCCCTTTTCTCCTGTGAGAATTGTGAGACTCTCTGAGAGTTCAGAATTGCACACCTTTGTTTTCAACGTACGAAAGCATCATCCTTACAAACACTTAACAATTACTGAAAAATGAACTAGCATTTTTCAGTTAAAAGATGTCACCTACAGTTTTTATTTTGCAAAGGATGTGTATGTAGTTTTGACTTTGAAACTTTTTTCAGTGATGTAAAATCATACATGAGCGGGAACCTCTGCAGAATGGTCTTGCCTTGCAAGAAAATGAAACGTTTAATTAAGAGGAAAAATTCATTAATAGGAGTTAGAGTTAGAAATGCTAATTTTGCTTTATGGCTATCATTACAGTTTCAAAAATACTTTCCTTCAAATTTTGAAGTGAGGAAAGGAAATGAAATAGATTGCATGAATGTATGTGAAAAGACCTTGATGGAACAAGAGGGAGGAGGGTATGGGTCCATTTGAGGCACATGGCCCACTTTGTAACTTGGGATCTTTTAAATTGGAAGTACTGACCCCTAAAATATTCCCATTGTGGTCCTCCAATTCAGGAGGAAAAGATGGAGAGCCAACAGAGTGTATTCTGCCACTTGAGGCTGCAAAGCAAGCATGTCAACATGGTATGCAAAACGTTGAAGATCTCTATGCCCTGCCGTACCATAATATTCAGCCTAATATTCAGGCAAGATTTAATTCTTTGCTTTCATCTTTAATAAATGGCAAAATTATATGTATACCAAAGAATTGTTTTAAAATAAAATTCATTATAATTTCTTCAGTAAATGTTTGATTTGTATATCTATTTTGTATACCTTTTATACGCAGAGTTGTGTAAAATATTTCTTGGTTGAAGAGGGATCATGACTAGAAAAAGTTTAAGAGGCCCTGATGTAGAATGAGTTGCATGGGGAACCTGGATACTTGAGGGAGAACATTTTAAACAAATACACAAAGAACTAATCCCACAACAATGGAGAACCAGCTGTATTGTTAATATACACAACTTATTACCTATTATGTAATGCGTTCCATGCAGTCATGCTAGCCACATGATCTAGGAGGCATCTACGGACAACGTGGCTCTTCGGCTTAGAAATGGAGATTAGCACTACCCCACAGAGTTGGACTCGACTAGATTTAATGTGAAGGAAAACCTTTAGCTTTACCTTAGAATGTACATTCTAATTCAGTGGTTCTCAACCTTCCTAATGACATGATCCTGTAATACAGTTCCTCATGTTGTGGTGTCACGATCACGGACGTAGCGGGCCCCTTAATCACACACACAGAGACGTACTGAAGGCTAACTACTTTATTGAGTATATAAAAACAGTTCCAAAGAGTAAATAGTCCAATAATATGCAAGTGTTCAAGGTGTTAAGCAAGTAGTCCAAAGTAACGTAGCAAATAAGCTGGAACGTGGCAAGGCTCCGCAAATTCAATGCGAATCAGGAACCAGGGCAAGGTTTCGCAATCCAATGCGAATCAGGAACCAGGGCAAGGTTTCGCAATCCAATGCGAATCAGGAACCAGGGCAAGGTGCCGCAAACCACTGCGGCTCAGGAAACAAGGCAAAGGCAAGGCAAGGCTTGTTGACCACTTCTGGCTTGTGGTCCCACTCGCTTCGCGCCTATTCAGGAAAGACGTGGCCGGAGAACTGAGGATGCGTTCCCACGGACCCTATACTTAATCCGTCGGCCGAGGTCCGCGCCGCTCTAGGCTCCTTCGCCTCCAATCTCTGCTCACGGACCTCGGACGATCTAGGACTCTTGACCAAGCCCTCCTGCTAGACTCAATGTCTCGTCTCCTATCGAAGGAGCGACCTTGCCTCTCGGCAGCTGTGTCGCTATCTTCCTGAGAACTTTCCTCCCTGGCACTTTCCCACTCGGATTCGGCCCATGTTTACATTCTCGGCTCTTGGGAATTCCTCCCCCTGGGTGCTCATAACTCCTTCGCTGCTTCCCATCTCCACCTGGTGATCGGAATCTAAGCTGGGCCCAAACAACATTTCATCCCATGCCAAGCTCTCTGTGGGAGACTGCGGCCCATCCGAAGGGCCCTGTGCTTCACCCCAGTCATCTAGCTCATCCTCAGAATCCACCTCTGCTGCTGCAGGCCCTAATGCTAATGGAGCCCCAGGACCTATTCCTTGCCCTCCAGGCACGAACGAGAACTGCTGTGCTACATGTGGTGACCCCCTATTATAAAATTATTTTTGTTGCTACTTCACAACTGTGATTTTGCTACTGTTATGAAGTGTAATGTAAATATCTGTATTTTCATTCAAATTTGGCACAAATTTACTTATTTTATTTATTTAAAAAAATTGTACCCCGACCTTTTCACCTCTATAGAGGGTCTCAGACCGGCTTACAGCAAAAATTCAATGTTATACAAATTAAAACCTGTTACAACAACATTATTAAAAACTTAAAACACCAAATTACATACATACATATACCCGATACACCCAAATTTGAATAATGGTGGGATTGGGGGGGGGGGGGGAGTTGTAGTTACTGGGATTTGAAGTTCATCCACAATCAAAGAGCATTCTGAACTCCATCAATGATGAAATCGAACCAAACTTGGCACACAGAACTCCCATGACTAACAGAAAATACTGGAAGGGTTTGGCAGTCATTGCCCTTGAGTTTTGGAGTTGTAGTTCACCTACATCCCGAGAGCACTATGGCCTCAAAACAATGATGGATCTGGACCAAACTTGGCAGGAAAATCAACATGCCCAAATGTGAACTCTGGTGGAATTTGGGGAAAATAGACCTTGACATTTGGAAGTTGTAGTTGCTGGGATTTATAGTTCACCTACAATCAAAGAACATTCTGAACCCCACCAAAGTTAGAATTGGTCCAAACTTCCCACACAGAACCCCCATGACCAACAGAAAATGCTGTTTTATGATGCTCTTTGGCGACCCCTCTGACACCCCTTCGCGACCCCTCCAGGGGTCCCGACCCCCAGGTTGAGAAACACTGTTCTAATTAGTAGTTAAAAGGGGATTTTAAATGGTGGATATTACATTTCCTTTTCTCACATTCACAGTGATCATTACTTTTATATTACGCTAATTTACAATAGACTAGGAATCAAAAACGTTTTATCCATTCACAATACCTCTGGAAGCAATGCATGGAAATTTTCTGAGCAGCAACTCAAACCTCTAAAAATGCCACATGTCCTGTATCTTTTAATTCACAGTTACAATTCTCAGGAATATTTTTTTAAAGTTGTGTTATAAACATAGATAAAAAGAACAAGACCATACAAAAACGTCAACATTTTATTTTATTTATTTTTTAAAAAAACAAAAAACGTCAACATATAAATTGTGGTTCTTGAGAAATTGGCACCTAGTGTTATGGTTGCATTGAAACAGCAGATGAGAAGGATATGAACTTAGATCCCCCCCCCCCAATAAAGCACTTTAACTCTTTATAATAAACCTAGATACAAGAATTCTATTGAACAGCAATGAACTGGGCATTATGTGTTTCATATAAGAATAAAATAAACTAGTCAGCTCTTACAAAAAGATTTACTACTAATAAAAAATGGAAACTAGAAACAACTGATTATAATCTATGAGAGGTCACAAATTGCCCAAATGAAAATGAGTATGTTTTCCTACAAAGATAGAAGTAACAGGATCAGTAATAAATACAGTGGTGATTGTGAATCACTACCACACAGCGACCAGCTGAATGATTTCAGGCAAAATCAACTATTTCTCAATTTACTTGATAATTGTGAAGAAATGTTACAAAACTGGCTATATCAGGGCTGTCCAACTTCTACCGGGTCCAGGGTCGGAATAGAGGTCACTGATGACCTCGGGGGTGCTCGGCCCCGCCCCAGCCCAGGCCCTGCCCCCAGGCCCCGCCCCAGCCCAGGCCCCGCCTCTCCTAAAGCTGTCATGCTCCGGGCAGCGCGTCTCAGGCCTGGGGTGACGCGCTGCCCTTGGTGCCGCCTACTCCTTTTCAGCGGGCCCCCCCCCGCCCTTCCTAGGGCGAAGGAGCCGCCGAAAAAGGGCAGAAGGCGGCGCCAAGGGCAGCGTCACAGGCCTGGCGTGACGCGCTGCCCTTGGCACCGCCTACTCCTCCTTTTCGGAGCCCCCCGCCCTTCCTAGGGCGGAGGAGCCGCCGAAAAAGGGCAGAAGGCAGCGCCAAGGGCAGCGCTTCACAGGCCTGGCGTGACACGCTGCCCTTGGCACCGCCTACTCCTCCTTTTCGCGGAGGGATTTGGCGGTGCAGGGAGGAGGAGCTAGCTCTCTTCCTCCTCCCTGCCCCGCCCCCCCCTGCCCCCATTTTTTAAAAATTTAGAATTTTTTTTTAAAAATTTAAAAATGGCGGCTGGGGGCATAGCTGGGGCCGTGCCCAACAGGCTGGGGGGCCGGATCCGGCCCCAGGGCCGGCAGTTGGACAGCCCTGGGCTATATCAAGCATGTCATCAAGCATAA
This sequence comes from Anolis apletophallus, assembly GCA_030556195.1. Lineage (NCBI taxonomy): Eukaryota > Metazoa > Chordata > Lepidosauria > Squamata > Anolidae > Anolis > Anolis apletophallus. The sequence continues at coordinate 45,371,960 of JARBWK010000007.1, read as the reverse complement.
AAAGGTTAGTGCAGATATATAAGATGCTCAGTGCTTACACAGCCACATTGCTCTTGTATGTATGTTCCAAGAAGTAGGCCATGATGGAAAAATAAGAAATAAAAATAAAATGTTGATTCCCTGAAATTCAAAAATTATGGGAACAAATCCTAAGCATTCTGGACATCAAGATTTTAATAAGGCTGTGTATTTGTAAACAATTTTATTAAAACTTTGAAAATGATTATGTCTTCAAATTGATCTGTTCATAACTTTGGTATTATTAGTATGCAATTGCTGAGAAATACAGCATTGACAATGAGTTGATAAGTACATTCTCATTGTTCCAAGTTAAATATTTGTGGGAATCTATATTATTTTGAAATAGGGTTCTCTTGAGAACATGTGAGGATATTTGTAACATGTCTTGGATTTTTTAACATTATATAGGAAATGAATCACTGACTGTTAAGTGCTTGATATTGTACTAGAATTAGAACACATCTTCCAGATGTTATATTGTAGCAAACGGAAAAGTAATGAATTATCTTCAGAGAACAAAACAAGTCACAGGAGATCCATATATCCACACTGCTGATATACTACCTATTTCCCCATCCCCACACATTGGTATTGACTGCCATCCAAAACTTAATCTGAACAGATTTAGATAAGTCATGATATATACACCTGCTGGCACCCAGTTTAATAATAGGAAAGGTTTGGGTTTTTAATCATTGCTATCATTAAATTATATCCAAGAAATACATTTACCAACTAGGCTCCAGTAAAAAAAATAGTTTGGTCATTTATATTTTTTTTACACTCTTGCTTACTAGGACAGGTAGAGATATTGTTGGGAGAGATCCATTCTTTCCATGGAAGACGGTTGAGATCAACTTTACTTTGACTCAGTATCATCAAAGGGAACTGGGATGTCCTTCTTTTTTCCCCTTCATTCATATAACTGTTTCTAATTCTTTCTCCCTCTCTCCCTCCCTCCCATCCAATAAGATGCCTTCAAATAACTTTCTATTTATATTTTCCCCCTCTATCCTTATCTATTTCACATATCCACACACCAAGCTGCCCATTTTCATTTTCTTTCCATTCACCCCATTCAATTTAGCTTTTATCCAATTCTAAGGAGATTTCTAGTAGGGAATGAACAAGATCCATTAGGGTGGCAAGAGAGCAAACCATTAGCAGATCTTCCATGCTGAGTAAGAAAGGACATACTTTTCTTTTGATCAATGTCAGTTCAGTATACAAAGAAATTAGGAAAAGAAACTTCAGTATTCAGGAACATTCATTAGGGGTGCTTTCACAGGGTTGAAATGAAAGTGTCTTTGATTGGCATAAGACCCACAAGTCACTGATTTATGCACTAGCACATTATCTGAGCATCAAACATGATTTGTTAAAGTATAATTACAAATATAGACAAATAAGTACACACATAAATACACATAATATATTACTATAGCATTATCCGCTTAAGTCAGTGTTTCTCAACCAGTGTGCTGGGGCACACTAGTGTGCCGTGAGCGATCATCAGGTGTGCCGTGGGAAATTGGAACATCCAGGGGGGGGGGAGTCTAGTGTGTTGAAGTATAAAAACCCTAAGAAACCTACCTTGATAAAGGCACAAAATTACTAACACCCCCCTCCCCACCCGTTGTCTACTTGGTCTCTCCCTCTCCATGCATTGGGAAGGCCCGCCTCCCTTTCCCCAAGTAGAGACCTCCTCTTGCCTCCTGGGGGGGTTCTGTGTGGGAAGTTTGGCCCAGTTCTCTCATTGGTGGGGTTCAGAAGGCTCTTTGATTGTAGGAGAACTATAAATCTCAGCAACTACAACTCTCAAATGTCAAGGTCTATTTCCCCTGAACTCCATCTGCGTACATATTTGGGCATATTGAGTATTCATGCCAACTTTGGTCCTGATCCAACATTATTTGAGTCCACAGTGCTCTCTGGATATAGGTGAACTACAACTCCAAAACCCAAGGTCAATGCCCACCAAACTCTTATAGTATTTTCTCTTGGTTATGGGAGTTCTGTGTGGGAAGTTTGTGTCTGTCTTTCTGCTATTCCTTCCAGGATATCTATGTTGTGTTCATCGAAACAGGCCCAGGTTTCACACTGAGTGTATAAATACATTTAAAAACATATTAACTATATGTATTACTGTGTTAGAGTGTCATTTTGTGTCATTTTGGTTGGTGGTGTGCCCCAGGATTTTACAAATGTAAAAAGTGTGCCACGGCTCAAAAAAGGTTGGGAAACACTGGCTTAAGTGACCTCTTTATTATGTAGCATCATGTTCTTTCTATTGTTTGGTTGAAAAAGATTTCCCTACTGAAAGTCCTATATGCATATAGTACATGTGTGTGTGTTTATATACTTATGTATATATTGCATTTGGGATTCTTTTCAACTCCAGCCAATATGCATGGTGCTGTATTATGTACATATAAAATTCAAGAAGGCGAGCATACTAAAAGCCCATCTATAGTATTGAAAAGATTCCAGGAAACTTAAAAAAAACACTCACAGAAATGTCTAGGGTGTTGCTGCATTCTACAACAACACGATGTTTACCAGTCCATTAAAATTTGGAGCTGTTGTTTATTTCCATTTTACCGCAATTGCTTTTATATGTATTCAGGGACTCCAGTAATTAACAAGGGGGCCGTTATTCAAAAGAGTTAAACTATGGGAAGATGTTCAAGATGAGAATATTCAACATGGGGTTTTAAATATGAGAATAGTTAAGAACAATTGCAGAGCACTATCAGGACAAATGTATGAAAGATCTGGAATACTACCTACATCACTAGCACATGCTCCTAAAAGACACCCTGGCTGAATACATACAATTTGGTGGCCACTGGCCAACACATCTGGGAACTAACTAATATTGGTAAATAGAATGAATTCTCATTTTCAATACAGCAATACAAAAAATAATAACAACTAGTATAAGAAGTCATGCCAGTCATTCTCTTCCCAAAGTCATATAGAAAGAAATGTAAACCTTACGATCCCTCTTCCACAAATCCTCAAGTTATACATAAGAATGTATCATATATTACTTCTGTAGACCACTGAGTGAAATCCTAGGTTTAGGAGAAGAAAAAACTGTGCAGGTAATACATTTTCTCTGAAGATGCTGCAAGAAAAGCAATGTTTACAGCATACATATGACCAAAGGCATACCTCAACATAATCCTTGGCGTGACCCCAGTCTCTCTTGGCATCCAGATTGCCCAAACTGAAACATTCCAATTGCCCAAGGTGGATCTTAGCAACAGAACGGCTAATTTTTCTAGTGACAAAATTAGCCCCTAAAACAAAGAGAGAGATAAGAGATGAGGATTAGGAACTATCTGGTAACACTCTCATGTTTTCTCATCCAAGATCTTTCTTTGAAATTCTAAGCATCCCTAAGCTAAAGTTTCAATGTTCGGTTTAGGCCAAAAGCCAAGAAAAATAAATTCAAATATGTTTCTGAAAATAAAATAGAAAAACAAGATGATCACAAAAATAGTAAAAAAAAAAAAAAACTTTCCGCATGGAAGGGATATATAGAAGACAATATAACATTTGCAGGTGCAAACATTTAATCACAAAACAAAACTCATAGTTCCCTATAATTTATTATCTGAATAATCACCTGTGGAGTAACACATATGAAAGAACTCTAGGACTCCCAACAGAACAAGAAGAAGACACTCTTTGCTACTCAGCCAGTTGAAGCTCAAACCAAAATGTATAAGGACCTCAGTCCAACAAAGATTATATTTTAAGAGCTACACAGTTGAAAGGGTGATGAAAAGAGCTAACCTGGATCCTGGGAATGTGAACAATTATAGACAGGTTCCTGAACTTAAAGAACATCTTGACGTGCTGGTGAGCAGTGACTCTTGGATTAAACTAATTACATGTAGCCAGGTCAACTTAGGTTCAGTTGTCATTCTGGAAATCAAAATATTTTGATCTACAAAGACCCTTGGTTCTTCAGAGTGCCTTTTATCAGTTTCAGGATGTTTTCCAACAGCCCAAATTAATTCTCCTCTGCGCCATTTTTCTGCTGCTTTTACATTTCTGTTTCTCTCTCTATTCCCATTCCCCCCTTTTCTCTTCTACGTTCTTCAGTTGCCTCTAATGGCGCAATGGGTTAAACCTTTGTGATGGCAGGACTGTTGACCGAAAGGTCGGCGGTTAGAATCTGGGGAACAGGTTGAGCTCCCATCTGTCAGCTCCAGCTCCCCATGAAGGGACATGAGAGAAGCTTCCCAAAGGACAGCAAAACATCCAGGCATCTACTGAACAACGTCCTTGCAGATGACCAATTCTCTCACATGACAAACTACTTGCAGTTTCTCAAGTCACTCCTGACACGAAAAAAAGTTGCCACGAATGGAGTTGAAAATGTAAAAATAGTTTATACTCAGTAAAATCAGCAGTTGGAGAGGAGGGGGAAGAATCTTGCCCTTCCCAGTAGGCTCAGGCAAAAGCAAACTGCTGCAGCCTCATCTAGCTTGTGTATTCTTTTTCATTAATAATTTTTGCAATGTTTTCCACACTCTGATATTACTTGGCCAAATGAGTACTGGTTTATAATCTGTGAAATGTTGAGACAGCACACTTCAGCTAACAAACCAAACATAATGTTGCCATCTGGGCAGAGATAGCTCAGCCAGACTTATTTGCATTTTCATCGCCTTCTGCTTAGTTTACTGTACTTTTAAAAAAAATTTTAATATTGAAATAGGTTATTGTTTGCTCTTGACCTTCAAATACATTAAAATAAAGTTTTATAAATAGACACACACATAAGGCTCCCTTCACAAAGTATAATGTAATTATAAAGGAAGCATCGGGTCTACATACTGTTCCAGCCTTGCAGTTGATATCCAGACATTCAACAGGAAAACCAACAGAAAAAAGCCTATCACAGAGTATTTTAAGGTTTTATCTTTGTAAATAGATACACATAAATGAAAAAGGGCCAGCAACATATCTCTACTTCCTCTTAATGTGCATCTACAATATAGAATTAATGCAGTTTGACACCACTTTAATTGTTAAGGCAAAATGCTATGCAACCATAGAGTTGTAGTGTTACAAGGTTTTCTCTGCCAAAGGGTGCCTCTCCAAACTACAAATCTCAGGATTCCATAGCATTGAGCCATGGCAGTTACAGCGATGCCAAACTACATTAATTCTAGAGTGCAAATGCACCCTTAATCATGTGCAATGCCTGTCATGGGATTTAATATAGGGATCTAGTTAGAATCCAAAATCTGTTTTCTTGAACACCTAGACTAGTGGTTCCCAAAGAGGGTGGTACCGCCCCCTGGTGGGAGGTGGGGCAATCCAAGGGGGCTCTGGGAGGCTCAGGAGAATTTGGGGGGCTCCCTGTAAGGGAGCGGTGACGTGAGCCAGGCTTGCTTGCCATTTGCAGGGTCGTGCGCTTGCGAGGACATACCCATTGGAAGAAAGAGGCGATACACAGGACTGTGCAGTGGGTGGGGTTGACGAGAGAAAGGAGGTGCGTGCTGCGGTTTCCATGGCAATGCCTGCCCGGGGACACAGTCGCAAGTGCGCGATCCTCGAGCAGGCATTGTCGTGGAAACTGCAGCATGCGTCTCCTTCTTCTCATCAACCCTGCCCAAAGCACAGTCCTGTGTATTGCCTCTTTCTTCCAATGGGGACATCCTCGCAAGCGCGTCTTGCTGGATGTGGGGCGGGGCGATCAGGAAGTGCTTTTCAAGGTGGGCCTCGCTTGTCCAGTGCCGGCCCCTTCTTTTTTCAATGCCAGAAAAACATGCAATTAAAATAACATTAAAATTAAAACCATTAAAAATTTAATTTTACATGCAATTAAAATATATCTTTAAAATTAAAAATTAAAATAATTTAAAAAATTTAATTTTTTTTTTTCTGGAAAGGAAAAAGGTAGAAACATTAATAATATATCTTTCACACAGTGTTAATTGTACACAGGGATCTTTAAAAAAAGGAGGGCAAAATAATTTGCTAGTAAATTACTTAATTTTTTTCTCAACACAGAGGTGGCACTTGGACCATTTCAGTAGCTTGGGACTGTAGGCCAAAAAGGTTTGGGAGCCACTGCCCTAGACAAACAACAAGGACCTTATTGTATCAATGTGAGAATGTTCCAAAAATTTTGATTCACTTTGCATTTCTTTTTTTTTTGCACACAAAATGCAACTGGATTTCATGTTCAGAATACTGCATTATAAACATTGATTTCTCATGTAGTGGTATAAATGTTGTATAGTGGTATAAATAAATTTTGCCACACATAATTGAATTTGTTTTCAAAAGGCACTCGATCCACATGCACACACACACACACACACACACACACACACACGAAAAAAAAGGAAAGGAAAGGAAAATAAGTTGTGGTTGAATTACATTGCTGACTAGAGTAGAATATTATGTAAGAATCTATCAAAATGTATCAACTCACTTTGGTACAGGGTTTCGAGAATTGCATTTTATAGAAAAATAATGCACATCCACATCATGCTTTTTTCAATTTCTGTAAAAATTTGTTCCAATTGACTTGGTACTTTTTGAAAACAAACTCAGCAGTTGAATTCTATTAATTGCTGTGATCACAACCTAAGAACTGGGTTTCCAAAACTACAGATATTTTTCAACTTACATAGGACTTTCATTATAACCTACTAGGAAATTCTTCACACCTGCTTTTAAGCATCCCATTATCATTCTTTTCATTTTGGAAAATTTCGCACTGCAAAAGCAGACATGTTTTTCAGGAACGCACTCCACCCTCCCATCTCCAGCACCAAGAAAGTAAAAATATACAACCTTGGATTTGCGAATGTAAGAACTTAGCATGCAAAGCTAATAGCTTTCAGCACCTATACATTGTATGAGTAATTAGACCTGTAATCATCATGTGGATTTTAGTGAACTTTGTGCCTTGACCTACTAGGCTCAGTCAAGAAAACTTCCATTCTTCAATGATTACCTCTTAAGGGAATGTTAAAACTGTTTGGGAAAGTGGCTTCCAGCTTCCAGTTCCATATGCTACTGAAGAACTGCTAGTTATACAAAGAAGATGGATAGCCTCCCCTTTCCCGTCTAGATACTAACCATGGGAATTAACAATCATTATAATATCTTTAAAGAGCTTAGGTGTATAAAATATATTCATATTGGCTGATTCCTACAATAGCTCAATGGTCCACTCACTGAGATATTTAAAATGATAACTGATGAAAAGCTGAAGTTTTCAAGAATTTATACACGCTTTACACTTTTTTGGTTGAATTAATGAATATTTTGTTTCATGGCTAACCTCTGCTTTTTGAATCAACAACACACAAAAATCTATCTGTATACCTTTATAAAGTGGAATGTTTGTATGTATGTATGTATGTATGTGTGTGCGGAGGGCGGAAGGGCGGGAGGGCGGATATGTGGCAGCCACTTTCACAGGCCACAGCGACCAGCGTGGGTAATGGACCAGCACCAAACTTGGTACACATAACCCCCCTAACCCCCTTTATGTCCTGGTGCGGTTCGGGAGACATGACCCACGGATTATGGGATTTGTAGTACTTTCAAACACTTTGGTTCCCACAGACCACTGAGGCCACCAAAAAGGACCAATACAGACCACACTTAGCACACACAGCCCCCATGACCCACTCTACGTCCTGGTGCAGTTTGGAGGAGGGTGGACCATGGATGATGGAACTTGAAGTACCTCTACTCACTTCCCAAGTCCGCTGCAACCCTCATCCAATCACTGATCGAGACCAAACTTGGCATACATAACCCCTATGACTGCCTTCACGTCCTGGTGAGGTTTGGGGGAGGACTGACAATGGATGATGGGATTTGTAGTACTTTCACACCCCTCTGTTCCCACAGACCACTGTGGCCCCCAACAAACACTGATAAAGATCACACTTGGCACACAGAGCCCCAGTGACCCACTCTACATACTACTGAAGTTTGGAGGGGGCCAGAACATGGATGATGGGACTTGCAGTACCTTTCCTCACTTTCCAAGACTGCTACAAACCTAATCCTATGACTGATCAACACGAAACCTGCCACACAGAGCCCTCATAACCCATTCTACATCCTGGTGCAGATCGGAGGAGGGTGGACCATGGCTGATGGGACTTGAAGTACCTCTACTCACTTCCCAAGTCCGCTGCGACCCTCGGCCAATTACTGATCGAGACCACACTTGGCACACATAACCCCCATGACTGCCTTCACGTCCTGGTGAGGTTTGGGGGAGGACTGACAATGGATTATGGGATTTGTAGTACTTTCACACCCCTCTGTTCCCACAGACAACTGCGGCCCCCAACAAACACCGAGAAAGACCACACTTGGCACACAGAGCCCCAGTGACCCACTCTACATCCTACTGAACTTTGGAGGGGGGCAGAACATGGATGATGGGACTTGCAGTACCTTCCCTCACTTTCCAAGCCTGCTACAAACCTAATCCAATGACTGATCAACACCAAACCTGGCACACAGAGCCCTCATAACCCACTCTACATCCTGGTGCTGTTTTGTGTGAGACGGACCACGGATGATGGGACTTGAAGTACCTTCACTCACTTCCTAAAAACAATGCAACCCTCATCCATTCACCAATACAGACCAAACTTGGCACACAGAGCCCCCATGACCCAATCTACATCCTACTACACTTTGGGGGAGGGTGGACCAGAGATGATGGGACTTCCACTACCTTCAAGTAATTTCATGATACCACTGCAACTCCCAATAATGATGGATCAAGACCAAACTTGGCATACAGAGCCCCCATGACCCACAATACATCCTGCTGCACTTCTCAAATGACCCGGGTACTGCCGGGTCCCCAAGCTAGTTCTTAATAAAAAAAAATAGGGGAAAGCAGAGCAGAGAATCATAGAATCATAGAGTTGGAAGAGACCTCAGGGGCCATCCAGTCCAATCCCCTGCCAAGAAGCAGGAAAATTGCATTCAAAGCATCCCTGACAGATGGCCATCCAGCCTCTGCTTAAAAGCCTCCAAAGAAAGAGCTTCCACTACACTCCGGGCAGAAAGTTCCACTGCTGAACAGCTCTCACAGTTAGGAAGTTCTTCCTCATGTTCAGGTGGAATCACCTTTCCTGTCTCCTCCAGGGCAGGAGAAAACAAGCTTGTTCCCTCCTTCCTATGATTTCCCCTGACATACTTATATATGGCCATCATGTCTCCTCTTAACCTTCTCTTATGCAGGCTAACATGCCCAGTTCTTTAAGCCGCTCCTCATAAGGAATGTTCTCCAGACCCTTGATCATTCTGGTTGCCTCTTCTGGACATATTTCATCTTATTAACATCACCCTTAAATTGTGATGCCCAGAATTGGACACAGTATTCCAGGTGTGGTCTGACCAAGGCAGAATAGAGGGTAGCATGACTTCCCTGGATCTAGTCACTATACTCCTATTGATGCTGGCCAAAATCCCATTGGCTTTTTAAGCTGCCGCATCACATTGTTGTCCACAGGGACTCCAAGAACTTTTTTTACATGTACTGCTGTTGAGCCAGGTGTTCCCCATTTTGTCCACTACACACAGGAGGGATATTTCTTGTATAGACAAGACCAGCACACAAAAGCTGATGTACCCAAGGTACACAGTATTAAATCAAAAATGCAACAACAAACCGTATAGGCAATAGCTGGCAAAATGCTGATGCTGCACGTGCCTGTAGTGTATGACATAATTGCTTGCATGTATTTCTTGTCTATGTAGCTGATGGTTTATGTATTTGCATTTGCTTTGTAGGACTATGTTATATAATGCCTCCACCTGCACAATGGTTGTTATTTGTAACGGAAACGCCCTGACGAAGCTGTGACTCCCACCAGCGAAACGGGATTTTGGGACCCTCCTGATAACCGTACTTCACCCGTTGGCGTTACTGGCACGACTGGGGGCGCAGCCAGCCCCTCGGTTTGTCCTCATTGTGATTCATTTGGCGTTGTGCATTGGTGCAATAGCAGTTATTTCCCACTGCTTGGATCACACGGTCATTGGACTGGGGTCCTTTAATAAACATATTTTGATATATTTATACATCCGTGAGGCATGGGATACCATTTTTGATTCGACTGGTCGCTGCCCACTGCTGCCTGGGCTCCCTCCCAGGCCTGCCGGGCTCCCCTTCAGCCTCCGTCGTTGGATCATTGCATCCGGCTTGGGACCTGAATCGCGTTGCATCGGATCTTTCCTGCGGCTGCTTGCCTCACCCACCCCTCTCTTGGAAGTTGCCCCTTTTCCCCCTGACGTTTCAGAGCTGTACGGGCTTTCTCTGAGGCGTCCCTCTACACTTCGGCATTGACGTTCATCCTTTGGACACAGGCCTCCCGCCCGGGGATTCCCCCATGCCGGCTCCAACGCAATACGTAGCTGGGACACCCACCCACGTCATCACCGTGGGCGGGACCATTTGACGTCATCACGTCTGCTACACACTCCTGACCAGGATACTATACGTCATCTTGACTCGCCGCACACTGCCGGGTTGCCCCGGCAACGACGCGGCGTCATCAGACTGCTCCAGACTCCCGTAGCTGCTTTTCCTCCTGACCGCATCTAGCTGTCTACTTCACTGTGGAACTACGCCCGGACGGTACTCACGTTTGGGGGCAACCCATGGGGATTTCACCCTTGGACCTTTCTGGGCATTTTTGATTCGTTTCATTTTCCAGGAGGACTTCTGTGTATTTACTGGGGATTTGCATTGTGCCATCAGGGTGGGTGGGACTCAACCGCGCTTCCAGCTGGATTTGTATTCTCGCGGTGTCTGTCCCTCTGGGGTATTGTCCCCTTGGGGGTGGCTGGGGCTACGCCCGCATGGCCCTGGGCGGGACCCAATAGCGTGGGGTTCCCCATTTTGTATCATTGCATTTCATTTTTTCCAGCCTCAATGGAGTATCTTCCATTTGTTGCTGTTGAACGTCATTTTGTTAGCTTTGGCCAAACATCTCTCTAATCTGTTAAGACTGTTTTGAATTCTGCTCCTGTTTTCTGGAATATTAGCTATCCCTCCTAGAGATGTTATGTTATAAACTGTAGTTTTATAAATTTTGTTTCCATTTCAAATACAATTGGAACCTTTTATGAACTAGATCTTCACTTCTAAGCATTTGTTGGTAGAAGTCCAACAGACTTAGTTGAACTAATTTAAATGATATCAAGGCTTACTTGTTTGGAGACCAAATGCATCTAAAGGAAATTAGAACACTAAAGCACTCAAATATAGTATTAAACACTCTTAGCTAAATATGAATTCAAGGTTATTATCAGAAAGTTATTATTAGAAAGCTGGAGCCTTCCGTCTTTGAGCCCAGATGACATTCCAAACTAAAATGATGACAAGTCAGAATTGATGTTTTATAATTTCATAATGTAAAATATTGTTGCCTCTTAAAATGGATTCCTATGATAATTCTAACATATGGACATAAGTAACAACTGTTTTATCCCACTTGCTAATAAAGACTAAATTGCCTAATAGGCAATGGCTGCTGAGGTTTCCTCTTCTTACTTGCTTCAGAACCACATTAAAGAGTATTCATGTTATCAGTGTGAACTGTGTATATCAGACACAACATAAACTATCTGAACCAGGGTCACCCCCTCTTAATATTTGTGGGCCTTTCTACATACTCCAGACCAATCCTGTGATATGATTCTGACCCAAGTGTAGTCAAAATATAGGGTTAGTCATTATCAATGGTTTCACGTATCTTGGAATGTATCTCCCATGGATACAGGGGTTGTACTATTCATATCAAATGCTGCAGGGAATCATCTGTTGTGAGTGAAGTATCATGACAGTTCTAGACTCCTGCTAAATATGTAATATTATGAGTGCCTGAAATCTAGGGCGAGAGTCTGCTCTAGTGAGACTTGAGACAGGCTTTAACTATATATCAGTTTCACAGGTTCCAAGCAGTCTTGATCCGGTCTGGCAACGTAGAGGACTAACATATATTGCCTTTTTAGAAGTGTAGTATTCATAATCAGGGCAGAGGGAGGAATCCACTCTGAGCAGCTTTGATCACTTCACCAGGTCATAAAGATTTGTTTGTTTATCATGTCAAAAACAAATTGAGAATACAGTTATAATGTATAAAAACCCACAAACCAAGTTAAAAACTTAGCATTATACTAAATGTCGTTTGATTAGAAGCTGGCCACTTTGAGCACCTCTGGTGTCGGTGTAGGAAGGTCCTCCATTATGCATGTGCAGAACTCAGGCTGCATTGTAGTAGGTGTCTGTGGTTTGCTCTTCTCCACACTTGCATGTCATGGACTCCACTTTGTAGCCCCATTTCTTAAGGTTGGCTCGGCATCTCATGGTGCCAGAACGCAGTCTGTTCAGTGCCTTCCAAGACGCCCAGTCTTCTGTGTGCCCAGGGGGCAGTCTCTCATCTGGTATCAGCCACTGACCGAGGTACTGGGTTTCATCCTGCCACTTTAGGACTCTCCCTTGCTGAGGTGTTCCTGTGAGTATCTCTGTAAATCTTAGGAAGCTATTTCTTGATTTAAGGCATTGGCATGCTGGCTTATATCCGAACAGAGGAGGGGTCGGAGATGTCAATGCCTTTGTCCTTTCATTACAGGCTGCTTCTTCCTGACGGATGTCACGTGGTGCAATACCGGCTAAACAGTATAATTTCTTCAGCGGTATAGGGCATAGACATCCTGTGATAATGTGGCATGTCGCATTAAGAGCCACATCCAGTGTTTTAACATGGTGAGGTGTATTCCACACTGGGCATGCGTATTCAGCAGCAGAGTAGCAAAGTGCAAGGGCAGATGTCTTCACTGTATCTGGTTGGGATCCCCAGGTTGTGCCAGTCAGCTTTCATATGATATTGTTTCTAGCACCCACTTTTTGCTTGATAGTCAGGCAACACTTTTTGTAAGTCAGAGCATGGTCCAGAGCAACTCCCAGGTATTTTGGTGTGCTGCAGTTTTCCAATGGAATTCCTGGTAATAAAGATAATTATATGCCACATCATGACTTTAATGGCCAGTTTGGATATATAGGTTCTGTTGCAGATCACGAATGCTTGCAATAGTCCCAGTATAATCAAAATGGAAAAGACAACACAAACTATCTTCATAATCGTAATGCTTACCAAGACAAATCCTAGAGTAGGGAGGTAGGTAAGGGACAATGTGTCTTCGACCAAAAATATACTTTCTGTAGTCCACTGACTGCTACTTGTATGCCGATCCAAAGCACACTTCTAAACTTGCTGCAAAGCAGGGGTTTCTTAAATAAATATATCTGAATTATAATGTCAGTCTCTAGTATTCATCTGCCATTGATATGGTAGCCTTCACAGAGAACTCTTTACAGTTTTTATTATTCTAAGGCTGGTGACAATCAAGAAGCTATGCAAAGCCAATTTATATAACTTATTATACAAAGCTGCTTTTATACAAAGAAATGGTTGGCAGGTAGCCATGTCAGAGAAAGAAAAGCATAGTTATGAACTGTCTGTAGTTTGAACGTTTCTGTTGTTCTCATTACTTTAAAGCAGGAAAGCCTCTTAAAGTCTTTTGATCCAAGCTATCATTTGTCAGGGAATGGGGACAAGACAAATGACCGTAAAGCAATGCAATTGGATTTTCTACCTCTACAATGTCTTACTTGACTCCTATGACACAATTTTTTCTCTATTATTCATTCTTGCCATGTTAGAGTAAACTTATGGGTTATCCAGAAACAGATGAAGGCAATCAGTCCTTTATAAATTATACCTTTCCACAAAAAGAAAACAAATAGCTCGATCTTCACTATAATAATTGTTTGTAATACTTCACTGATACTTTAAATAGTTTGTGCAACATTTAACAAAGGTCAGGCTCAGAGAGCAATACTTATTAAAGGTTAAAGAAAAGATGGTCATTTGTGTGTTTTAATAAACGTAGTAACTTCAAGAAGATTCTGGTACATGTGAGCAGAAGTGAGCATGAATGACAGGAGTGTCAGTGCTTCTTCTCTTCTTAAGAAGAATTTATATGATGAGGTACAGTATATTTGAGAAGGGAGAATTGCCCCTTTTCTAGTCTCACTAATAGAAGCTATTCTAGCAATAGACTTGAATGAATTCCACTCTATTACATCCACTTGGAGTTTCAATACTCTTTTTTGCTATTGATCAGTGGTTTCCAACTTGTGGGTCCCCGGATGTTTTCAGCTTCAACTCCCAGAAATCCGAACAGCTGGTAAACTGGCTGGGATTTCTGGGAGTTGTAGGCCAAAACACCTGGGGAACCACTGCTATTGATGATGAAGTACTGTGAAAGAAAACTCCCTTTTGAGAATAATGACTGCCAACCAGTACCGTATTTTTCACACCATAAGGCGCACCTGCTGATAAGATGCACCTAGATTTTCGAGGAGGAGGAAAATTGGGAAAAATGGGGGCTGGTTACACTAATATGGAGGGGGGAGACACTAATATGGAGGGGCAAACACTAATATGGAGGGGGGAGACACTAATATGGAGGGGGGAACACTAATATGGAGGGAGGCGCTGGAGCAGAGGGGCGGCGATATACTCACGCTATATTCGCGCCCCCGGCGGCTCCCAGCTGCGCCCCTTGCATGCCCAGGCTCTCGCCGCCGTGTCGCCGCGCAGCCAGCCGGGCGCGCGGAGAGAACGGGACGCTCACGGGCTCGAGGAGGGAGGAGGGAGGCCACGGGCGGCCCCACGAAGGCGCAGGCGGCAGCAGCAGCAGCAGCAGCAGCGGGACCCGAAGGTAGGCGCATCTTCGTGACGTCACTGCCCGTCTCTGCCGAGGAGGAAGGGGAGGAAGGCCTCCGGCCGCCGCGCTGTAACAACGCCTGAAAGAGAGGCCGGAGGGAGGGAGGGAAGGAGGAAGAGTTCCCTCCCTCCGGCCTCTCTTGCGGGCCTCCCTGCGCGGCCGGCGAGGCTTTCCTCCCTTCCTCCGGCAGAGGCGCGGACAGGACGCCACGAAGATGTGCCTCTGCCTTCGGGTCCTTCCGCTGCTGCTGCTGCTGCTGCGCTGCGCTTCGTGAGGGGCCGCCCTCGTGGCCTCCCCCCTCCTCCTCCTTGGGTCCGTGAGCGGCCCCCGTTCCTCCGCGCCGCCGGCTGGCTGCGGCGACACGGCAGCGAGAGCCTGGGCATGCGCGGGCGCAGCTGGGAGCCGCCAGGGGGGGGCCCGCGAATATAGCGTGAGTATATCACCGCCCCCCCTACTCCAGCGCCTCCCCCGCTCCCTGCCTGCATCTTCGCTCCATAAGACGCGGCTGATTTTTCTTCCTACCTGGGGAGGAAAAAAACTGCGTCTTATGGTGCGAAAAATACGGTAATTTCAACAGAGAAATCATAGAAAAGTTCTGAAATATAAAGTAAAAGTGGCTTACAATACAGTGAAGTTCCTTCCATGGTGGGGTGGAGCCTTCATGCGTAGCAATCTATGTGCGAAGAAACTGTTACACTGGGAAACTCTTCACCAACATGCAATTTTACCTGAAGGACTAGTATGAGAGTGTCATCTATTATGGACCGGGAATGTGGCACAGCTGGCTGGGTGTCAGCTGCATAAGATCTCTACTGACCAGAAGGTCATGCCCGGGTCGGGGTGAGCTCTTGGCCAATTTGTGTAGCTTGTTGTCAACCTTTGCAACCCGAAAGACAGTTGCATCTGTCAAGTAGTAAATTTAAGTACCACTTTGTGGGGAGGCTAAATATTACTGATTTATGAGGCCATAAATCTGGTCAGAAGCTGGAATGTTAAATTGCCTCTATGTCTGTCTATATATGTTGTATGTCAATGGCATTGAATTTTTGTCTGTATAATGCGATCCGCCCTGAGTCCCCTGCGGGGTGAAAAGGGTGGAATATAAATGATGTAAATAATAAATAATAATATCAATACCATATTTGGAGCAACAGGTCCAGAAGGGCATTCGGCTATTGACCTCCTGAATAATTCTTTGGAAACTCTCTCCATCTTCAATTCTCCACTTATGTTTATGAGAACAGCTACCATTTAATTGACAGGTATCTTACCGGAATCTAAATTGCATTAGTACAGATAGGATATCCAAAGAATTCATTATGCCAAAGTAGACAACTAGGTAAGTAGACCATTCCATTTAACATTAAATTACTGTACTTCATTGCATAATAATCACACTTTTAACCCACCATTTTAGTAAAAAAACGAAAAAGAAAGTGTGGCTATTACGCAAAGAAAAAATCTCTTTTCACTAAAATAACAACTTTTATTAAACTGTTGTTGAAAGCAACTTGAGAAAATTTACAAGAGTGTCCAGAAAACACATTTACATATTTACACATTTTAATCTTTCTTGTCTGCACCGTCATTGCTTGCATTATCTGATGTGCTGTCCTCAGTGCTGCTCATGTCACACATCACTGTCCCATAGTGAATCATCTTAATCATCCAGTGAATTTTTTTAAGCTTTTGTGAAAAGGTCACAACTCTTAATGACCCACGTGCACATCAGTTCCAAGGATGGGTGCTTCACATTTCCAGTGGGTGTCAATTGGTGATCACCGCTCATCATCCACTCATTTTACCAATGGTGCAAGTGGTCTTTAAGGGGCCTATTCACTGATACAGTGACTACAAGAGAGAGGCTAAGCCACCAGGAATCACAACCTCTTGCGACTTTTTGTTGCTTCATTCTGTTCAAAATGTGACTTCAGAAACCGCCCAAAACTAGCAGAGCTGGTGGTTTTATTAGTGCACCTGGTCTTCTGTTCCACATCTGTATCTGTATACCTTTACAAAACGGAATGTTTGTATGTGTGTATGCGGAGGCGGGAGGGCAGAAGGGGCGGAAGCAGCCACTTTCACAGGCCAGGGCGGATATGTGGCAGCCACTTTCACAGGCCAGGGCGGATATGTGGCAGCCACTTTCACAGGCCAGGGCGGATATGTGGCAGCCACTTTCACAGGCCAGGGCGGATATGTGCCAGCCACTTTCACAGGCCAGGGCGGATATGTGGCAGCCACTTTCACAGGCCAGGGTGGATATGTGGCAGCCACTTTCACAGGCCAGGGCGGATATGTGGCAGCCACTTTCACAGGCCAGGGCGGATATGTGGCAGCCACTTTCACAGGCCAGGGCGGATATGTGGCAGCCACTTTCACAGGCCAGGGCGGATATGTGGCAGCCACTTTCACAGGCCAGGGTGGATATGTGGCAGCCACTTTCACAGGCCAGGGCGGATATGTGGCAGCCACTTTCACAGGCCAGGGCGGATATGTGGCAACCACTTTCACAGGCCACAGCGACCAGCGGGTGATGGACCTGCACCAAACTTGGTACACATAACCCCCTAACCCCCTTTACGTCCTGGCTCGGGTCGTGGAACTTGACCCACAGATTATGGGATTTGTAGTACTTTCCAACACTTTGGTTCCCACAGACCACTGAGGCAACCAAAAGGACCAATACAGACCACACTCAGCACACACAGCCCCCATGACCCACTCTACGTCCTGGTGCAGTTCGGAGGAGGGTGGACCATGGATGATGGGACTTGAAGTGCCTCTACTCACTTCCCAAGTCCGCTGCAACCCTCATCCAATCACTGATTGAGACCAAACTTGGCACACATAACCCCCATGACTGCCTTCACGTCCTGGTGAGGTTAGGGGGAGGACTGACAATGGATGATGGGATTTGTAGTACTTTTACACCCCTCTGTTCCCACAGACCACTGTGGCCCCCAACAAACACTGATAAAGACCACACTTGGCACACAGAGCCCCAGTGACCCACTCCACATCCTACTGAAGTTTGGAGGGGACAGACCTTGGATGATGGGTCTTGCAGTACCTTTCCTCACTTTCCAAGACTGCTACAAACCTAATCCTATGATTGATCAACACCAAACTTGCCACACAGAGTCCTCATGACCCACTCTACATTCTGGTGCAGTTTGGAGGAGGGTGGACCATGGATGATGGGACTTGAAGTACCTCTACTCACTTCCCAAGTCTGCTGCGACCCTCATCCAATTACCGATTGAGACCAAACTTGGCACACATAACCCCCATGACTGCCTTCACGTCCTGGTGAGGTTCGAGGGAGGACTGACAATGGATGATGGAATTTGTAGTATTTTCACACCCCTGTTCCCACAGACCACTGTGGCCCCCAACAAACACCGAGAAAGTCCACACTTGGCACACAGAGCCCCAGTGACCCACTCTACATCCTACTGAAGTTTGGAGGGGGAGAGAACATGGATGATGGGACTTGCAGTACCTTCCCTCACTTCCCAATCCTGCTACAAACCTAATCCAATGACTGATCAACACCAAATCTGGCACACAGAGCCCTCATGACCCACTCTACAGCCTGGTGCAGTTTACTGTGAGACGGACCACGGATGATGGGACTTGAAGTACCTTCACTCACTTCCGAAAAGGAATGCATCCCTCATCCATTCACCAATACAGACCAAACTTAGCACACAGAGCCCCCATGACCCAATCTACATCCTACTACACTTTGGGGGGGGGGGGCACAGAGATGATGGGACTTGCACTACCTTCAGTAATTTCATGATACCACTGCAACTCCCAATAATGATGGATCAAGACCAAACTTGGCACACAGAGCCCCCATGACCCACTCTACATCCTGCTGCGCTTCACAAATAACCCGGGCAGGGCCGGGTCCCCAAGCTAGTAGTTTTAATAAAATCCACCATGAGTTCGAGATCCATCCAACCCTTTGCTGCACTCATACATGAATCCCATGGGAAACTGAACCCCATTAGGCATTGTTTTCCTCTTCAGTATGATTTAAAGTGGTAACTTCCTTCCATCAGGTTTTGTGGCAAGCATTATAGTACACCATAATTTCTCATGCCCACTGGTTTTCAAGATGACAATAGATGAGCCTTTCGGTGAAATAGTGCTTTCGCGGGGCATATCAAAGAACACTGCACTCTGATCAGCATTTCCAATTTGAGAAAGGGAGTATGGTGTTTCCTTGGGCATGTACAAGACCAATCAATGTAAGTTTTCAACCTATTTGGTGTAATTGCGTAGCAGCTTTTGGCATAGTGTAGTTCTCCTTCACACAGACAGAGTGTGTCATTCATGAAGTGTTGTACCTGAAAGGGTGGATGGATGGGTGTACAAGTGAGTGGGCAGATGAGTAGATGGATGGATAGGCGAGTGAGTGAGTGAGTGAGCGGATGGGCAGGTGTGCGAGTGAATGGGTGGGCAGATGGGTGGACAAGTGAGTGAATGAGTGAATGAGTGAGTGAAGTAAGTGATGGATAGGTATTACATATTTTAAAGTTGAACTTAGGGTGCTCTGTTGGTAAGACTCCACATACCACACTACACATATTTATTGACTCTCCAACATCTCATTGGAAGACCTTCCAATTGGCTCCCCCATGTCTCCTTCCATGTCCTATCAATGAAAACTATTTTAACTCCAGGATCTTGTATACACAAATCATATCAGAGAGATCAATCTCAAAACTTTACTAACTTTAAATCTGTTGATATTAGTAAATAAATATTAATGTAGTTCCCCAGGACAGTTCACAATTATAAGAGGTTTCTTATTGTCATTTGACAATCTCCTGGATAATCTTGCCCATTATAGATGCTTAAACCCTTCATACGAACAGCTCCATAACAAATGAGTAGAAACCATCTACATTGTGAAAGGACTCTGGAGTTTCAGGAAGAAGTATCTAATTATCGAAGGACGGGGTGCCTGCAATATTAATTACCATAGTCATAACTTTGTAGACATGTAATTTAGCTCGTTTCTAGGATACAGTTCCTTTGTCACTAGATTCATCAAACATGATGAATGATGCTTCATTTATACAACTGTTCTGGTACAGATCTAAATTAGTCAACCAGAGCTGTTTTTTAAAATATAATTTTATTTGTTACATGCAGGATTTCCCCCCAGAAAATAGATGCACTGAAAAAAGGCTAGAAAGTCTAGTAGACATTTAAATTGCTATATCTCAAAAGATGGACATTGTTCCCACCTTGTATTGTTGAATTCATTGCAATTAATTTTATTAATTTATTTACTACACTTTTATCCTGCCCTTTTCAGCCTGAAGGCAATTCAGGGCGGTGTACAAACTGGCAACAATTAGATGCCGAACACACATAAATACTTCATTTAAAACAGATTAAATCACACAATAAAATTCATAATAAAACAGTTTAAAACTATAAAAAATCAATTACTTCCAGGTTAAAATCCATGTCCTTTTGCATTGTTAAGCCGTTCCATATTCGTTCACAATACTCAGTTGTCTGGTTACAATGAGCATAAAAACAATGTCTTACAGCTTGGGGAAACACTTACTAAATGTAGGACAACAGTAAAGCACTCTTTTCCATTGGCACCTGAGAAATGTCTAAATTACAAAATGTATACTATGAACATTTCAATTTCCAAGAAACATCTGAATTATTCCTTTCACTTCCTACATTAAATTAGCTTTTTAGTGTTGATAAGGTCATGAAAACAATTAATAGCTCTTATTCAAGTGAAAAAAGCAGTTTTGCTATTTCCAAAATTACAAAATTTGGAGACATCTTGAAAGGACAATGAATGTGTATGTGTGCCCAGGTGTAACTCGCAAAATCAATGTTTGCAACTTAGAATTAAAGGTTAGCAATATCCATTGGGTAATAAACATACAAGAGAGATATGTAAAAGCGGAAGCTTAGCGGCAAGTAGTCTCAGAGCTATGTAAAATATCTAAAAATCCTTATAGATCAAAAGCAGTGATGGAAACAGATTATCTTTCCTCTTCCCCCAAACCACATCCCTCATTTTAAAGAAGCAACTTGGTGTGAAATCTTCATATGAAATCCAGCTGACTCCTAATTTTTGTAATATCAAAAGACAAGGCAATCATTTTTGCGAAATGTAGCCAATAAATCCATTATAACTATTTTAACAAATAATCAACCAAGCAAATATCAACAAACATGAACCATAAACCCATGTATAAATCGACTTCATGTATAAATTGACCTCATGTATAAGTTTAGGACAGGTTTGGCGGTCAAAATTATGGATTTTGATATGAGTCATGGATAAGTCAAGGATAATTATCTAGAGAGGAGAAACACCAATGCCATCAGAGGGGTCAACACCCCTGCCCACTGCCATTTCTCCAACCAAGCATTCAAAAAAGCTAGAAGCAATGCTTCAGGTGGAGAGAGTAGAGGCAATCAATGCTCCTTATAGGTTCTCCCAGGATGGACTAAGCTTTTGGCTTTTGCCACTCTACTGAGAGCCGACTTGTTTATTTTATTTATTTTATTTATTTATTTATTGACTTTGCTTCTAGACTGCCTCTCTCAACCCGAAGGCGACTCGAGGCGGTGTAAAAATGGCAAGAACTGCCCAAGACAAACATATCAACAATTATCAACACAATTCCATCATATACAAATTAGCACTTAACGTTAAAAACACAATATCAACGTCTCATTATTAAATCGGTATCCAATTGCATCGTCGTTGTTCAGTAGGTCTCAATTTGGTAATCATACTACATCTGCAAATGCCTGGTCAAATAGCCAGGTCTTGACCTTCTTTTGAAATGTCAAGAGGGAGGGGGCTGATCTGATGTCATAAGGAAGGGCGTTCCAAAGCCGAGGAGCCACCACTGAAAAGGCCCTGTCTCTCGTCCCCACCAATCACGCTTGCGAAGCAGGCGGGACCGAGAGCAGGGCCTCTCCGGATGATCTTAAGCATCCTGAAGGTTCGTAGGGGGAGATGAGTTCGGACATGTAAGTTGGACCAGAACCATTAAGGGCTTTAAAGGCTAAAGCCAGCACTTTGAATTGTGCCCGATAGCAAACTGGTAGCCAGTGGATCTGGCGCAACAGAGGTGTTGTGCGCTCCCTGAGTTCCGCTCCTGTTATCAACCTGGCTGCTGTCTGTTGGACCAGTTGAAGCTTCCGAACAGTCTTCAAAGGCAGTCCCACGTAGAGGGCGTTGTAGTAATCTATACGGAACGTGACCAGAGCGTGGACCACCGTGGCCAAGTCAGACTTCCCAAGGTACGGCCGCAGTTGGCGCACAAGTTTTAACTGTGCGAATGCTCCCCTGGTCACCGCCGAAACCTGGAGTTCCAGGCACAGCGATGAGTCCAGGATCACACCCAAACTGTTTCTTTTTCTGATAAGAGTTAAATTACAGAACAGACACTGACCCATGAATAAGTAAACCCAGGTTTTTAGGGTTGATTTTCTGACAAACATTTCTAGACTTATGCATGAGTATACAGTATAACAAAACTAATTTCACTGTGAGAAGGTTGAAAATGGTTCTCTCAATACAATCAGTTTTCAACTTCTTCTATAATCAAGATGCTTAAGATCATCCGTAGAGGCCCTGTTCTCGGTCCCGCCTGCTTTGCAGGCGCGCCTGGCGGGGACGAGAGGCAGTGGTGGCTCCTCGGCTTTGGAACTCCCTTCCTAGTGACATCAGTTCGGCCCCCTCTCTCCTGACATTTCGTAAGAAAGTCAAGACTTGACTGTTTAAGCAAGCATTCGCAGATGAACTTTAATTACTCGAGATCAAAGGATTAGTATGATGACGAAACAGAAACCGATTTTAAGATTGTGGAGCTGAGATTTGTATTTTGTAGATTTAATTGTTAATTTATATGGTTTTTATATGACTGTTTTTATCTTATTATGATGTATTGTATGTGGGCACTTGCTGCCGCTTGTTCACTGCGTCGAGTCGCCTTCAGGCCGAGAGAGGCGGTATAGAAGCATAGCAAATAAATAAATAAATAAATATTTCTTGCGGAAAATTTTGACTCTGCTGCAAAAGATGCTCCTACTTTGTTCTCCAAGGATCTCCGTGGGACATTTTCAGAATGGCACCTGACATTTTGGGTGCTTGAAGTGAATCAGAATGGCAGTAGTCATTTTAAGAAAGAAGTACTGCATACGTCTCTCTCCAGGGAGAAAGTTTTTAATAGGGGCAGACAGGCATTTGCAATAAGTCACCTCAAACACCCCAAATGGGAGGTGCACCACATTCTTCAGGTGCCTCCACAATGCTGCTGAATGCTGTTTGCGTGAGAAAAAAGGTGAGGAATTAAGGAGGGATGCCTTTATTTCTCTAATTTGGGCAAGGAAGGGGTGATGGAATGGAAGCTGCTCACCTCTACGTCTTATCACTACGTCTTGTCACTGTATTCACACTGGGTTCTTAATGCAGTTTGTTTTTCTTGCTCCTCTCACTTCTCCTATCTTTTTTCAAGCTGCATTTTCATCATTTATATTTATAGGCAAAATGTATAAATTCTTGTTAAGCTTAGAAATGGAGGAAGGACAAGTGAAAGATTATGTGACAGAAGGGGGCAAAGAACTTCAGATATAATATACCAGGTGTGCTCATTAGGTAGATCGCGATCTACTGGTAGATCGCGTAGGACGTCCTGGTAGATCGCAGGCAGGGCAGGAGGAAGGCTCAGTCCTGCCCCGCAGGCTCCCAACGCCGCCCAGGTGCAGAAGGAGGTTGGACTGGATAGCCCTTGGAGGTCTCCTCCTATTCTAGGAACCCATTGTTATTATTATTATTATCATCATCATCAGAGGCTGAATGTCCATCTGTGAGGAATGCTTTGATTGTGTTTTTCCCTTATGGCAGAAGGAGGTTGGACTGGATGGCCCTTGGAGGTCTTCTGCTACTCTAGGAACCTGTTGTTGTTGTTGTTGTTGTTACTATTAGTAGTAGTAGCAGTGGCTGAATGAATATCATCATCATCATTATTATGAATAAATTCAGGGGCTTATTATGCTCATATTTAGTTGAATTCAGTCTTAAAATATATTATATGGCTCTCACTGAAATAAATTTCCAAATATTTTGCTTTTATGGCTCTCTGAGTAGTGAGTAGGTAGATCATTTTGACTTGGTTGTTTTATAAGTAGCTCGCATGCTGAAAAAGTGTGAGCACCCCTGTAATATACAAATGTAACAAGGGAAAGGATATAGTCGAAGGCGTTGAAGAATTGTGTAAAATAAGAAAAAAATTCTTTCCCTATCTGTATTTGTATAGATGGAGACATTTTAAGACCAGCAGTGCAATTTACACACACGCGCGCACACACACACACGCACACACACACACATTATAACCTCCCAAATGGCCTTGGGAGGGTTAACTTCGAAACACAGCTGCTAAATATTGAAATGTGTAAGAAACACTCAAATTCTTTCTATAGAACTATTGTATAGTGCTTTGTCCACAAAGCAAGTAATAATTTTGTATGAAAAGTGAATGCTTTAATTATAAAGATTTAGAGCTTATCATGAGTGCAGTTGTAAAGGCATTCCTGTTCAGATGTACTCCAGGGAAGTAATTTTAACCATTTTCCTTACCTCTCCTGGGACTTTCATGGTTGAAAAGAATGCCATTTACAGCAAAGAGATTGTAGGCCTCCCTGAAGTTCACCACAATCCAATATGCATATAGTTTGGCTGCTCCTAAAAGAAGGTGAAATATGTTTATTAATAAGATTTACAAAAGAGACCATGTACAAATAGAGAACATACAGAGCCAAGAAAATATACTCTTCAAGAAACTCAGGGCCCTTCCACACAGCCCTATGTCCCAGAATATCAAAGAAAATCCCACAATATCTGCTTTGAACTGCGTTATCTGAGTCCACACTGCCATATATTCCAGTTCAAAGCAGATATTGTGGGATTTTCTGCAGATATTGGGGGATTTTCTGCCTTGATATTCTGGGATATAGGGCTGTGTGGAAGGGCCCTCATTGTAATGCACATAAATCTTTGGATAACACATTTTTTTCAAAAAAAAAGAAAGAACAGAATCATGATTCAGCAAGTGCTGCTAAACTGATATTCCCATCTGTTCTCACCATATACTGAGGCTGATGGAACTTGTAGTTCTACAACATATGGAGAGAAACACTTTAGCACTATAGTATTGCATATAATCTACTTAATACATGCTCATCTTGTGAATTTTAATGTAATAGTACTTCACAAAAACAATATATTTTATTTTTATTCGCCTCTCCCTGTGGCTCAAGGTGGAGTACAACACTGTTAAAACACACAGATAAAATATAGTACTATGGAAATGCATATTATAAAATGCATGGAACAAAGATTGACACCATTGATTAAAACTGACAGTTAAAATTGACTGGGTAGGTGTGCTGAAAGACATAGTTCCTCAATGGTGTCTTGAATTCTGACAGGTCATTTAGCTGTTGGGTCTCTTCCAGCAGATCATTCCACAGTCTACGAATGGCCGATGAAAAGACTCACGGTGATGGTTGCCAGTCAGGTTAAAAATGCATGTCCACAAAACTTGGCTTCATGGGGAATGTTTTGGACTTGAACAAGAAAGTGTTTAAAAGAGTTTTTCATTTACAGCCATCAAACTATATACTAGTACTAGCTGTGCCCTGCCACACGTTGCCGTGGCCTATAGTAAGAACATTCGAAGTAGAGGTAGATATCTGGACTATTATGAAAGATACCAACCTATTCCTTCCCCCTTTTTTATTCCCCTTCCCCTCCTTTCTTCCTTCTCTACCTCTTTATTTTATTCCTTCTTTCACTCTTTGGTTTCATCCTTCCTTCTCTCCTCCCCCCCCCTCTACTTTTTAATCTCCTTTCTTCCCTCCCTGTTTCCTTCCTTCTTTTCTCTCTCCTTCCTTCCTGTCTGTTCTCCCCTAATACCATGGTAGAGTCCCTTCTAACTCTATTCTATGAGTGTATGTAATATAGTAATATATAGTTTATATTATGTTTGTGTGTGTGTGTGTGGAGGGCGGATATGTGGCAGCTTTCTGATTGGTTTCCACTGTGGTATTAGTTGCATATGGCTTCTGATTGGCCAGCATTAAAATTCTAAGACTCTGAAGTGGCTGAGAGAAGAAAGACAAGGGCCTGAGGCTGTCAGAAATGGTGATTGGTTGCCACTGTGGTGTTATTTGCATATGGGTTCTGATTGGTCCACCTCAACATTCTAACATTCTGAAGTGGCTGAGAGTGGAAAAGCAATGGCCTTAGTGGCATCCTCTCCTTTTTTATGATTTAGGATTTGTAAGTTATTTTTAGTTATTTTTTTGGATTTTAAATTTTTGTTGGTCACACCTTACCTTGTGAGGAGTTTTGTTGCCAAATTTGGTGTGTTTTTATCCAGTGGTTTTTTTTTTTGTTTAATTCAGCCTCATTACGGACAGAGCATATGTGTGTGTGTGTGTGTGTGTGTGTGTATATATATATATATATATATATAGAGAGAGAGAGAGAGAGAGAGAGAGAGAGAGAGGCATCTCCTGCCTTAAGAAATGGGGCCACAAAGTGGAGTCCATGACATGTTTTCTATTCTCCCTTTCCTCCTGAATGTTAGTCAATCTGACCATCGGAGAATGTAAAGGGAGGAAAATAACACCTCCTTACTTCAAGGGAATAAGTGGAAGGTTCTTGTATTTCAGTAGAATAGGATTCCATGTGATTTCAATAAATTTTATATAGTACACCAAAAAAAAGATAGGCATCACATTGTCCATAAAGTCTTTTTGTGAATAAAGACATGCTAAAGAGAAGAGCAGATGAGTGGGAAATAAATACATGGAGAAACGAGGAAGATTTTAATCCACCAATTTTAATCTTGTTTACAAAATTTAGGCCATCAAAGCAAACTGCTGCTCCAGAAAATAGGTAAAACATAGAACTGCTTTCAACTTTAACAACCCTGAACGATGTGTGCTCTTCCTGCACACATTGTTTTGTTTCATGGCAGCTATGAGCATCCATAGAAATAGGACACAATACATCAGCACTTACCATATGGTGATCTGGGATAAAAGGGAGTGGTCTCTTTTTGGGGTATTTCTTGAACTTTCCCATAAAGTTCACTTGTTGAAGCTTGGTAGAACTTCACAGAGTTTATGAGACCACATGTCTTGATAGCATCCAGCAATCGTAATGTACCAATTCCATCAACATCAGCTGTATATTCTGCTAAATCAAAAGAGATCTGAAGAAAGGAAACACAGAAAAAATAGAACTCAAAAAAATGTCTTTGTATTGGAATGCATTGCATGTTTCAAACATGTTTCTTAGCAAATTAAAAGGCTGCATATTAGACATTTTTGTATTGCATACATGTGGGTGTTTACCTACACAGAAAGCGAGAGAGACAAAGAGAAAGAGAGGAGTATTACACATTTCCACCATTCTGAATAAAACTGGTATGTATCTTGCACATACATGTTCCTAGGTAAATTTGAAGCCATTTCTCATGATCTTCTAATCTGCCCTATCTTTTGAGAAGAAACGGGTCAATTCTGCACTTTTATGCCAAAATGGTGCCGGAATGATTTTTTTAAAAAAAAGGTAGGTAGTACGATGCAGAGCATTGGTTCATGTGGCTGGGGTGCTAGGATGAATCCCATTGGGCCATGAAAACAAGGTGTCCTCTGAAGAAATCTTGCCAATATCATCCCACAATAGAAAGAGGCGTAAAATAAATGACTGTTTTACAAGAAAAGGTCTTTCTTTTATGTATTGTTTGCTTTTAACTCCATACTTTGAATGGTTTAAATTATGTAGACCACTGTTTCTCAACCAGTGTGCCATGATGGACCTCCTGCTGTGCCGCGAGAAAAGCTCTCTGCCCCCCTTCCTTCCCCCCTCCTCCTGCCAAACTCCTGCTGCTTGGGGGAGGAGTAGGAACGGCTGGGCGGTGGCGAAGGAAAAAAAGGGGCCAGGGCGCCGCCTCCTTCGGCCGTTTTTCCAGCCAGCCTCCAATCCGCCATGACTTTCGCCCCTCGCTCGCTGAAGCCGCGTGGAGGAGCCCCGCCCACTGAAGCCCATCCACCGCTCATGCTCCTCCGTGGAAGAGCTGAAGCTGGGGGAGGGAGCGGGGCATGGTGCAGCCTGGCTCCATCCCCTCCCCCGGCTTTGGCACTCCCAGCAGCTGCTCCAGCCTTCAGGGGACAGTTCGACGCCACCATTGTCCTGGCTCTGGCACCGCTGGCTTGGCACTGCCCCCTCAAGGCTGGAGCAGCTACTGGGAGAGGTGAAGACTGGGGGAGGAGAGGAGCATGGCACGGCCTGGCTCCGCCCCCTCCCCTGGCTTTGGCAGTCCCAGCAGCTGCTCCCAGCAGGCCAACATCCCCCAGCCGTTCTTTACTGTGTTAGAGTGTCATTTTGTGTCATTTTGGTTGATGGTGTGCCCCCGGATTTTTTTAATGTTAAAAGTGTGCCGCGGCCCAAAAAAGGTTGGGAAACACTGATGTAGACTCTGCAATAATATTTAAATCTTGATTTTGTTTATTTTTAGCAACATTGGATTGTACTGGTATTTCTTTTAGTCTTTTAAGCCAATGTGAGACTTGGTTAAAGGCTAGGGTATAAATAAAATAACAGAATTGAATAGAACAGCTACAAACGCTCAATACAAAAAATGTATTCACACATTCAACTTATTCAAAAATAAGTATCACTGAGTTCATTGGAACTTTGCTTTCTATCTGGACCACAACTTTAGTTTCCATATAATTTCATCTGTTTTGCATCAATTTCTAACAATATTTAATAGCAATTTCCAATACATTAAAATACAGTAAAAGATAAATAATATGCAAATGAAAAGAAAAGAAAAAACAATAGAAAGAAAAAAAGAAACGAACAGCAAAGAATAGAAAGAAGGGAATTTGCATTTGACTTCTGGCTTTCCTAATAATGATTCCATATTTTACTGCTTAAAATAACATCTCCAACTATAATTTTACTATTCATATATTTTTTGAGCTTAACCAAACCTATTAACTATCAAATCCCCTATGCACATTATTCTATTTTTTCTGCTAAGACAATAAAAAGTTCCCAGTCTTTGAAAAATGTTACCACTAACTTCTCTCTAATCAACTAACCCAATGTTCCTGATATTTTTTCCATTTTGACTAGGTCAGTCAATATCAATAATCAGTATTTAATTTGTTAAGTGGAATTACAGTATTTTACCAATTTTGTACATATACTGATCTTACAGCTGCGCTCATATGTTTAGTAATCTTCCATGTTTCCTCACCATTATGTTATCCATCAGTGCTGATAAAAAAAAGTCCAGTTTCAATTGGATATTAATATCTGAAAACCTCTGTATCAAATATGCATTTGACTCTAAATATTTTAGCCTTCTCACAAATCTTTCACACGTGGTACAAAGTCCAGAGCTGATCTTCATATTTCCACATATAATTGAAACCCCTTTATATATTTTGATCAAGTTTTCTGTCATTGTAGCACAGCAGTTCTCGTTCGTGCCTGGAGGGCAGGGAATAGGTCCTGGGGTTCCACTAGCATTAGGGCCTGCAGCAGCAGATGTGGATTCAGAGGATGAGCTAGATGATTGGGGTGAAGCACAGGGCCCTTCGGATGGGCCTCGTTCGCCCACAGAGAGCTTGGCATGGGATGAGATGATGTTTGGGCCTAGCATAGATTCCGATCACCAGGTGGAGATGGGAAGCACCGAGGGTGTTATGAACACCCGGGGGGAGGAATTCCCAAGAGCTTGAAAGTGAAAACATGGACGAAGCCGAGTGGGAAAGTGCTAGGGAGGAAAGTTCTCAGGAAGATAGCGACACAGCTGCTGAGAGGCAAGGTCGCTCCTTCGATAGGAGACGGGACATTGAGTCTACCAGGAGGGCTTGGTCTAGGGTCCTAGACCGACCGAGGTCCGTGAGCAGAGATTGGAGACGAAGAAGCCTAGAGCGTCGCGGACCTCGGCCGAAGGATTAAGTATAGGATCCGTGGGGAACGCATCCTCAGTTCTCCGGCCACGTCTTTCCTGAATAGGCGTGAGCGGAGTGGGACCACAAGCTAAGCCGTGGTCATCGAGCCTTGCCTTGCATTTGCCTTGCCTTGTTTCTTGATCCGCATTGGATTGCGGAGCCCTGCCTTGTTTCTTGAACCGCATTGGATTGCGGAGCCTTGCCAAGCTTCAAGCCTATTTGCTACGTTACTTTGGACAATCTTGCTTGCTACCTTTTGGACAATTGCTTATCATTGGACTATATATTCTTTGGAACTGTTTTTATACTCAATAAAGTAGTTAGCCTTCAGTACGTCTCTGTGTGTGTGATTAAGGGGCCCGCTAAGTCCGTGATCGTGACAGCCATACATCATTTTAGTAACAATTTCCTTAAAACCATTACATAATGTAAATTTCAGCCCTTTGGTCACATTTTCACCATTGTTCCATTTGTATATCCAAACACCTGAGCCCACTTTGTCATAAAATCTTTAATTTGCAGGTTTTCACAGAAGGAAATATACTTTGCCTACTAACTGTTCTTCATCCATAGATAACTGTGTCTCAAATTTAGATGGGCTCTTTTCAAAACCACACATTTATGTCAACTACATTTTCAAATATTTCTCTATAAGGTACCATGGAAAATTACAATTATTCTTCATTTGACTTAATTCTATATTGTTCCCAAACTTTTTTTGGCCAGGGACCACTTTGACCAGGGACCACACTCCAACATCAGTAACAAAAGGGTTACGAAACAGGTTTTTTTGGTCAACTTTAGATTCAGTTTGGTTATTTAGTCTGCTGATTCAGAAAATTGCATTGGATAGACCACATCAGCTCTAGTTTTATGATGCAGAACATATGCTATCCAGTAGTCACCATCTACTCGCCCACAGAAAACCATATTTAATAAGCCTCTGCATTATAAGAGGGTTTTGTGAGATCAGTCACACTCATTGCAACAGTGTAGTAACAGTGAGGCAGTGGACCATATTTTAGTTCTTGTGGACCAGTGGTGGGAGAACAAGTTGGGAACCACTGTTCTAGATTCAAATATCAAAAGATCTTGATATGCTACCTACTTTTCTTTTGATGTTGCTTCCTTCCTATTAATGGTCTCTAAAAAGCCTATAAAACACCTTAGAGCACAACTCTGTCTTTATCCATTCCATACTCTTATAAAGGTACATCTCACAAAATGGTAATTAACATCTACACCTACTCTAGCTTGTTTATATCAAGAAAATCTATGCTAGTCAAACCTCAGGCCATGTCCTTATATGTCCAAAAATCTGTTAGTTAACACAATCATTTTTTTCTACCAAACCTAACGGCATCCATAATACAATTTCAAATCTGGTAATCCCAGCCCCCCTCTTTGTTTTGAACCTTGTAAAGCTTTATATTAAATTCTGTTTCTTCTCTTGCCATATAATTGTCAGTAAATCCTTCTGTTGCTGTTCAAATAAGATGTCATTGGTCAATGGCATTTTGATAATGACATTTGGCAATAACTTGATTAATTTTCTAGGCAATATAGGACAGGTTTTTTTATAAACAAAAAACAACAAAAAGTATGTAAAAGTTGAAATTATAAAACATATTTTCATTTGTAACAGAAGCTATTTACATATTGAAAAACATTTCTAAAAATATTACTTGACCCTTAGTTGGGAAAAAATAAGTTTGCAGCACAGCCAGGAAAGAAATTAGCAGTTTGAAATGTTTCAATGTCAATTATTAGTGACACAATAATTCTCAAAGTTTTCTTACACAGAGAAATCCAGCTGTGCTAAATACTTTAAACATCATTTTTTTTAAAACGCTAAGGAGGCGTCTTGTAGAGTCACTAGACAGCTTTATCAAGGGAGTTGTAAGAGGATATCAAATTCATTCTGCTCTATCAGTGCCATGGGAATCAATAACTACGTCAAAAACAAGGAAGGAGGAAGTGACTCTGAACATTTGATTTCAGTATTTTATTAATATTTATTATATGCTAGGTGAAATAAATTCAATTGACTGAAAGGTATGTTCCAGTCAATCATTCTTTTAAAAAAATGCCGATTTACATGTGACATTCAGCATGACACTTCGCTACCTATATTTTGAGTATAAGATTGTTAAAATAAACAGATAAATGAGAAGCTGATAGTTTCCTAAAGAAAAGGTTAACTTTGTTTTTTGTGCTTCTGTTTTAAAATAAGGTCTTTTGGAAAGCTCCTTAGCAGCTGGGCAAAATAATATCCATTTAAATCAAGTTATGTCTGGAAGACAAAAGGGTGAACATTGCCATGTTGTTTTCAATGAGAATGAAACAGACTGCTTTAAGAAAGTGGAACTATTTGTAAAATTATTTTGTATTTCCTCACCCCAATTTCTCTTCTCGTACTATTAGTCATACATAATAATCAGGTGTGCAGAAGTTTTAGTGTACATGCTGACTCATATGTTGTGACATAAGAGGACATGATTTTCAACATTTTTATCTCTCCTTATTCTTAGCTATCTGTTCCCTGCACTGAGCTTTTTGTTTTTAAATCCATCAGTGATGACTATGCTGGCCATGGAAATAATGCCTTTATCAGGAGACTTTGGTCTCAGCTTGGAGAAGCAGACCAAGAATTCCAGAGAAACAGCCAAACTACTATGCTAGAAAAAAAAGTAGTAAAATATCTGTGGCATTTCAAAGAATATTCGGAGCATGAAGAACCCTCCTCAGCTGACCGGCATGTTATCTGTAACTGGCAGGGACTTGTGTTTTCTTTTTTTAATATGTCCATAGGAAGAATCAAAGGTAGTGTGACCAAAATACAATATTTTTTTAAAATTTTATAAATTTATATAAGGTAAAAATAGTGAGAATTCCCAGACACAGTATTTACTCTGACTACATGTTTACCAAATGACGCTTTGGCTCAAAACCTCAATAATGCAACAGCTAAAGACAAACCTCACTGCAAAAGAAAAAGACAATAGCATCGTTAGTAGAGTGGCTGCTGTGACTAGAAGTTAACATACTCATTCTAGATATGCTTGAGTGGTACATGAAAACTTTAATGAGTATGGCCCTCTAAACTTTTGATAACTTAATCACTACCATAATTGTGTGAAGATATAGCTAGTGGTCCAAACTCAACCAGAGAACCCTTTCATTGACTGAGGACTTGAATCTAATTTTTCCCTTGGTCAAATTCTAAATTCACTACAACAGAAGTGGGCATCTGTGCCCACTAGGGTTTGTTTTCCACAAGCTGCCTTTGAAAAACAAAGAGTGAATTCTCTCTCATGGAAACCTTCAAGAGTGGCAATGTACCATTTAAATAGGTGGCAGGCTCCTCCTCACAACAAAAAGGTCTACCCATTTCTAATTTCAAAAGATTTTTTTGGGAAGGTCCGATGAAATCAACAACTCAGAAACAATTATTTTATTGCTTTAGAACAAAGGGTCAGCAAACGTCAAAAGGCTTTGCAATACAATAAAAATCAATAATTTAAAACATAACGTATTCCATAGATCCATAAACAGTACAAGGAAATAAGAAAATATCAGCACAGAGGAGTTTTCTAGGGGAACGAGAGATGAAAACTCAGGAGGAAGAACAAGAAAATAATTCCGAGACCGAAGAGGGGAGGTCGATGGTGTGCTAGGAAACTCTATCGAACAAAAAGACTCAGATGAAGAACAGGACCAGGAAGAAATCTTAGAAGAAAATTAACCAAGATGTCCCTAAGGTGTATATCGTGGAATATAAATGGGATGAACAGCGGGGCAAAACGAAAAAGAACTTTTCATAATTTTTTTAAAAAGAAAGCGAAAATTATTGCGATCCAGGAAACGCATATTAAAAAAACAGATGTACATCTTTTAAAAAATGAGAGGTTGGGGCTGGAGTTCGTGGCAGCATCAGATGGGGGGAAAAAGGGGGTAGTGTTGTATATTGACCCAACGTTAAACCCGAAACTATCCTTCGTAGATACAGAAGGTAGATATATAGGGGTAAAAATAGAAAAAGATCAAAAAAATATTCTAGTATGCAACATCTATGCGCCCACCGGCTCCAAATCCAACTTCTTCAAAGAAATTGAAAAAAGACTAAATAACTCAAATTGCGATAGCTATATACTACTGGGTGATCTAAATAGAGTGATAGACCCCCAAAAAGATTTTAAAAAACAGGCGGCAAGACCAAAAATAATCAGGGCAATAAATTACCCCAGAGTTTCTTCAACTTAATAGAAAACCTAGGGCTGGTAGACGCATGGCGAAATGCAAACCGAAGAGAAAAAGACTATACCTTCTACTCCAGTAGGCACAATTCGTGGTGACGAATTGACCATATCTTCATTTCAAATAATTTACTAATACAAATAGGGAAAGTAAAAATTCTCCCAAGATTTTTTTCGGATCATAGCCAACTAGAGATGGAACTATACAATGAGAAAAGGGAATATACCTGGAAATTTCCTTTACATATAATCAAAAAAGACAAGAAAATACTAGAGGAAAGTAAAAGACACCTAAAGGAATTTTTTGAAATAAATTGTCATGATAACAGAAAACACGATATTATTTGGGACACAAGTAAAGCATACATGAGGGGGTATTTGATGAAACAGCAATCAATTAAGAGAAAAACCATACAGAAAAAGACAAAAGAATTGCACCAGAAAATAGAAAATACCGAGAAAATATTAAAGAACCTAATAACAAAAAAAACAAACGAATTAAATACATATAATAAACAACTAGAAATATATGAAATGGAAAAAATAGAAAGAAATATAAAATATATGAAACAGAGATATTTTGAATCAGCAAATAAAACAGGGAAAATGTTAGCGTGGCAACTGAGAGAAAGGAGGAAAAAAGTACGATCACAAGGATAAAAATGGGGGGGGGAACTATACTAAAGACGAAGAAATAAGGAAAGTATTTGAGGACTTTTTCTCTAATATATATAAAAAGGATAACATCAATCAAACAGAAGTAGAAGAATACATAGGGAATAAAAAACTCGAGAAAATCTCAGACAAAGATAGAGAAGCTTTAAATAAATCAATAACTAAAGAAGAAATAAACAATGCAATTAAAAAAGTGAAAGGAGGAAAAGCACCAGGTCCAGATGGATATCCCGCGGAATATTACAAAGTATATCAGGAAGAAATAATCGAAATGCTGTATAAAGTATTTAACGATATCCTTAAAGAAGCAAAAATCCCTCTGTCATGGAAAGAATCAAACATTGTTCTGATTGAGAAGCCAGGCAAGGACCCTCTCGATCCAGCTAGTTACAGACCAATATCACTATTGAACAGTGACTATAAAAATTTTACATCAATTGTGTCAGATAGACTTAGGATGTTTCTGAACAGGTGGATCGAGAGGGACCAAAATGGCTTCCTTCCAGGGAGACAATTACATACAAATGTAAGAATCCTGTTGAACGCTATAGAATATTACGAGAAAAACATAAATAAGAAAGTAGCATTCATCTTTGTCGATGCAGAAAAGGCGTTCGACAAAGTAAATTGGAGTTTTCTGCAGACACTAATAAACGAGTTAGACATCGGGTACCATCTTAAAAATATCATAACAGCAATATATACTGAACAAACGGCCAGAGTTATAGTAAACAGTAAAAAACAGAAAAAATAACAATACAAAAAGGAGTCAGGCAAGGCTGTCCCCTCTCCCCACTATTATTTATACTAGTGCTGGAACTTTTATTAGAAGACATCAGAGGCGATAATGAGATAAAGGGACTACAAATTAAAAAGGATAAATTTAAAATTCAGGCCTTTGCGGACGATTTAATACAGATTCTAGAAGAACCTAAGAACACAATTTTACACTGGATGCAAACAATAGAGAAATTTGGTAGGTGTTCGGGTTTCAAAATTAATAAGGAAAAAACAGAAATTATAACCAAAAATATGGAGGAAAAAGAAAAAGAAAAACTACAAAAATTATCAGGGATAAAATCACCAATAAGGTTAAGTACTTAGGAATATACATAACCCAAAAAAAATTCACAGCTATACAAAAATAATTACGAAAGCAAATGGGCAGAAATAAATAAAAATCTTAAAAATTGGGAGAGATTAAACCTTTCTTTTTTGGAAAGAATCTCCGCAATAAAAATGACCATTCTATCAAAAATAAATTTTCTGTTTAATATGTTACCCATCATTAAGAGAGATAGGCAATTAGACATCTGGAATAGGTTGATATCTAAGTTCATTTGGGCAGGGGAAAAGCCCAGGGTAAGATTCAAATGTCTGCAAGAGCCTAAGGAAAATGGAGGCTTAGGAGTGCCCAATCTAAGAACATACTATGAATCTAACTGTTTAATGTGGCTGAAAGATTAGATTGGCTAAATTCTTGTTCTACGCATGAAAGAGAGATAAGGTTCCTCGACATGCTAGCTGATTATTCCCTTGAGCAGATGGTCATGGAACCAACCAGGGGAAGGGGATCCTGGACTTGGTGCTAACTAATGAACAAGATTTCATTCAAGATGTCCTTGTAACTGAGCCCATAGGTACCAGTGACCACAACACAATAACCTTCAACTTAAGTTTGGATAGGAAAACTAACACAGAGACCTTAAATTTTCACAAAGGGAATTTCACCAAAATGAGAAAAATAGTAAAGAACAAACTAAAAGGAACAGTAAAAAAAATCAAATCCCTCCAAAATGCTTGGAAACTGTTTAAAAATACTTTAAAACAAGCCGAACTAAAATGCATTCCTAAAATAAGAAAGAGGCCGGGAAAGTCCAAGAGGACATCGGTATGGCTTACAAATGAAGTAAAAGATGTGATTGGAAAGAAGAAAAACTCATTTAAGAAATGGAAGGCTCTTCCTACTGAGGAGAACAGAAAGGAACACAAGCTCTGGCAAACTAAATGCAAAGCAACCGTCAGGAAAGCCAAGAGAGATTTTGAGGCACATATAGCTAAGAACATTAAAAAAAATAACAAAACTTCTTTAAGTACATCAGAAGCAGAAACCCAACTAGAAAAGCAGTTGGGCCACTTGACGAAAATGGTAAGAAAGGGACAATAAGTGAAGACAAGGAGATTGCCAAGCGGCTAAACGACTTCTTTGCCTCCGTTTTCACACAGGAGGACAGACAACATATGCCTGCAGCTGAGTCAGTTTTTTCAGGAGGGAATTAAATGAATTAAACCAGATAGAGATAAACAAGGAAGATGTTCTCACATGCCTTACTAAACTAAATGTCAACAAATCACCAGGGCCAGATGGCATCCACCCCAGAGTTCTTAAGGAACTCAAGTGTGAAATTGCTGAAATTCTAGCCAAAATATATAACCTTTCTCTA
Organism: Anolis apletophallus; assembly: GCA_030556195.1. Lineage (NCBI taxonomy): Eukaryota > Metazoa > Chordata > Lepidosauria > Squamata > Anolidae > Anolis > Anolis apletophallus. Next base: position 45,334,690 of record JARBWK010000007.1, on the reverse strand, counting down.
AGATCAGGCACTGTACCCGAGGACTGGAGGGAGGCAAATGTAACTCCGATCTTCAAGAAAGGATCCAGGGTGATCCAGGAAATTATAGGCCAGTTAGTCTAACCTCAGTTCCAGGCAAAGTGATGGAAACCATTATTAAAGAAAAAATTACTAAGCACATAGAAGAACAGACATTGCTGAAGGAAAATCAACATGGTTTCTGCAAAGGCAAATCATGTCTTACTAACTTGTTAGAATTCTTTGAGGGTGTAAATAAACACATAGATAAAGGGGACCCAGTCGATATTGTTTACCTTGACTTTCAAAAGGCTTTTGACAAAGTCCCTCACCAAAGGCTCCTAAATAAGCTCTTCAGCCATGGAATCAGAGGACAGGTCTTGTCCTGGATTGGAACCTGGCTAAACTGTAGGAAACAAAGGGTGGTAATAAACGGACACTTCTCTGGGTGGAAAGAGGTGAGAAGTGGCGTACCCCAAGGTTCAGTTTTGGGTCCGTTACTTTTAATTTATTCATAAATGACCTGGATGTAGGAGTGAATTCTGAGGTAGCAAAGTTTGCAGACGACACTAAATTGTTCAGGGTAGTTAAAAATGAAACTGATTGTAAAGAGCTCCAGAAAGATCTCTCGAAATTGAGTGAATGGGCAACAAAGTGGCAAATGCATTTTAACCTAAACAAGTGTAAAGTCATGCACATCGGGGCAAAGAACCCCAACTACACCTACAAATTGATGGGGTCAAAGCTTTCCGAGACAAACCAGGAAAGGGATCTTGGGGTTTTGGTGGACAGCTCAATGAAGATGTCAACCCAGTGCGCAGCAGCAGTGAAAAAGCAAATTCTATGCTTGGCATGATCAGGAAGGGAATCGAAAATAGGTCGTCAAATGTTGTATTGCCTCTCTACAAATCTATGGTGAGGCCACATCTGGAGTACTGTGTACAATTCTGGTCACCGCACCTCAAGAAGGATATAACGGAACTGGAAAAGGTACAGAAAAGGGCAACAAGAATGATCCAAGGGATGGAGCAGCTCCTTTACGAATCAGGTTGCAACGCCTTGGTCTTTTCAGCCTTGAAAGACGGCGTTTAAGAGGTGACTTGATCGAAGTGTATAAAATCATGCATGGGATAGAAAAGGTGAATAGAGAAAAAAATATTTTCTCTGTCACACAACACTAGGACTAGGGGGGAAATATTTCTTCACCCAGAGGGTCATTGGGTTATGGAACTCACTTCCAGAGGAGGTTGTGACAGCGGTCAGCCTGGACAGCTTCAAGGCAGGATTAGACAGATTCATGGATACCAAGGGAATCAGTAGCTACTGAAATGGACATCCAAGTGCCACCTCTGTGTTGATGGAGGCAGGCAGGATTTCCCGGTACTGGTTGTGGGGGTCGGGAGCAGGTGAGGGTTTTGCCCTCCTTTCTGCTAGAGATCCCTGTGTACAACTAGTGGGCCACTGTGTGACACAGAATGCTGGACTAGATGGGCTGAGGCCCGATTCAGCATGGCTCTTCTTATGTTCTTATGTTCTAAAGAATGGTGCCGACTGGAAGACAATAAAATGTTAAACCTAGAAGGTTTTAATCTAAAATTCGGTTTGCATGCGTACCTATGTTACGGAAAAGTAAAGATAGACTCCAATCTTAAAGATTATTACATTAGAAGCTCCCTCATAAGAGTCTGGGAAAAATACTACAAGAAATTAAATCAAAAAATTCCCCAATGGCTTTCCCCTGTGGAAGCCATACGTATAAGACAATTAGAGGACCTGAATTGGCCAAAATATAAGGACTTATTATACTGGAACGGAGAAGAATATAATCTGAAAACCAGACAACAACTGCTGGACCAAGGCATAAAAATAGAGTGGTTCCCATATGCCCAAATAAATAATATATTTAAAGAGGACAGGAAAAAAGGGTTTAAAGACCATTTAGACGATCTGGAGGAAATACTAATCAATAAAAAACAAAAATGGGTAGGAATGATATTCAAAATCTTACAAAGATGGGATAAAGGGAAGGACCACTCAAAGGACTATAAGACAAAGTGGTCAAGAAACCTCGGTTATAAAATCAATGGAGACATATGGAAAACAATTTGGGGGAAAAACATAAATATTTCCTTTAGTCAAAACTACAAGGAAAATTGGATAAAACTTGTCTATAGGTGGCACCTAGACCCTATGAGGATAGCAAAAATATTCCCAAACACCAGCCCCAGATGTTGGAACTGCAAGGACACGAATGGAACGTACTTCCATATCTGGTGGCTGTGCAAAAAGGCAAAGGAATATTGGGATATGGTGCATAAAGAACTAGAAAAAATAATAGGAAAAGAGTTAATTAAGAGCTCGGACGCCTTCCTATGAGGCATCCTTGACCCCAACTTAAATAAAGAGGGAAAATATGTTTATATTAGCAACGACAGCAGCAAAGATGATCTTTGCAAAATATTGGAAATCCGAAAAAAAACCAAATAAAGAAGAATGGCTGTTAAAAATAATTGACACCATCCAAATGGAAAGTCTAACAGAAAGTCTAAGGGAAAACTATAAGAAAGAAAATAATAGCACAAGAAACTATGAAGTATTCATAAAGTATTATAAAAAAGTTAAACATTTTGATTTAGACCTAACAATATAGAATATATAGAGGAAAAAGAAATAGAAAAATGATTGCCTATAATCCTAAATATAGTAAGAAGACAAGATTACTATACTTTTTTGTTGAGATACCCTCTATTCTCTCCTTCCGTAGGAACCCTGAAGGCTCTTAAAGAAGATCAAGAAATATGTTTAAACACGTAGGAAGAATATAAGTTGTGACCCGTTTCTCTCTTCTTTTGTGATGTCTCTTACCCCCTATCCACCACTTTTTCACAACCCTTTTAACTATTCCCCTTTGTCCCCCCCTCCCATACCCCCTCTTTTCTCTGCCCTTTTCCTTTTCTGTTTTCTCATAGTTTTATTTATTTATTTATTTATTTATTTATTAACTTCGATTTAGTATACCGCTCACTCCGGAGCTCAGAGCGGTTTACAGAAGAAGCATTAACACCGTGAGTAATAAAACAGATGAAACAGTTAAAACACATTAAACATCAAAGCAGTTAAAACATATTAAAAACACTAGCCCTCAGCGAAGGCTGGGGGACGAGATAAGAATCTGGGGGGGATAGGCGGCATGGCACACAGTGTGGTTGAGTTAAGGGCCAAACGCCTTCCTAAAGAGCCAAGTCTTCAAGGCCTTGCGGAAGGGCAGAAGAGCGCGGATGGCGCGGATCTCCTCCGGGAGGCCGTTCCAGAGACTTGGGGCAGCTACAGAGAATGCCCTCCGCCGTGTAGTGGCCAGTCTGCAGGTTCCAAGGGAAGGCACCTCAAGGAGGTTAAGCTCCTCAGGCGCAGTGATCTCGCGGGCACATAAGGGTAAGTCGCTCCCTCAGGTACACTGGCCCCAAACCATAGATGGCCTTAAAGGTGAGAACTAACACCTTGAAGAGGACCCGAATTCAATCGGAAGCCAGTGCAGCTCGCGCAGGAGTGGGTCGCGCGGTCAGATCTTGCAGCACCCAGGAGGAGACGGGCTGCGGCGGGCTGCACTAGCTTAAGCTTCCGGATCATCGACAAGGGAAGGCCAATGTGGGCATTTACAGTAATCGAGCCTCGAGATGACCGTGGCTTGGATCACCGTAGCAAGGTCGCGTTGGGAGAGGTAGGGAGCCAGGCGCTTAGCCAACCGTAGCGAAACAGCGAAACACTATGTGTATTGTTTTATGTGAATACTTTGGCATTTGTCTTTTTTTATGAAAATCAATAAACTTCATTTTTAAAAAAAAGAAAATATCAGCACATTATGAACTTGACTAAAATTAATAAGTTGGATATATGGAATGTCAATTATGTTTGCCACAAAAAATTTGGAGTTTAATTTTGAACAAAAATAGCTCAGATGTGTCATTTACCAAATATACCAATGCACGACTTTTCCACCTATAGATGTCTACAAAAATTATCGACAGCATATAATTTCTGTGCAAAGACCAGAAAGTATTAAACGGAGGCCATCATCTGAAAGGTCTTGGTGTTTGCAGGCATTTCTAAAAATTCCAACCAAAAACACCTAAGTCAAAAATTTCCTAACAACTGTGCTGCATTTTGTTATTTGGGACTTTTTTATCCTACACAATGCAATGCGTTGGGAGAAGGAGAGAAAAAGTCCCATCCCTTTGTAATGGTTGGAACATGGTATAGAATATTTAGTGTCAGTGTTCATTTCAGAAGCTTTTTTGTTCATAGGTGGGAGGATAGTAATTGGACTCCCTCTTGATCCTGAACAGGAAGAACCAAGTGGCAGCATTGATGTCATAAGAGATAAGGGTGGAAACATCTGGTGCAGGCTTGAACAGGCAGATCACAAGACAGCAGACAGAGACATCCCTTGGGAATGGCCCAGGGGCAAAGAGGGATGCAAACTAAGTATATTGTACTGGAAACCTTAGAATTACTGTCTCTCACAGAAAACATTCTTTGCTACATAATCTATGAAAAAATATAACAGATACATTGGGCATTCAGAGCACAAATGGGAAAAACCATAGCAAAAGCCAAGGGTAAAAATGTATTTCTGAAAGCATATAATGCTCACTGGGGTATATTATGGTCAATATGAAGTCTTGGAGGAATTGTAGCATCAATCCAAGGGTGATGTCATTGCAAAACTCTAGTGAGTATCACTTTTGGAAAGTGATGAGGTATTTGAAGTTCGCTGTAGTATATGCATGCATAAGTGTGGGTTATACTAAAAAGTTTTATCCAGTGTTACAAAGATATCTTCTGTCATTCATTGGCCAGAATTAGCCATGTCTAGAACTATACTGTGTCAAGCTTACATTTGCTATGGCAATTGTACAAAACAGCTTCTGTATGTAATACACTAAACCAGGGGTTCTCAAACTGTGCTCCATGGAATCCTTGCTGTCCTGTGTCCCCCCCTTCGAAGGTTGAGAAGTAACGGGATATAAATGCGAGAAATAAAAAAAATAAATATAAATAAACCCTTGGGGCTCCATGGAGCCATGCTGCTTTCTGCCGTCTCCTCTTTCCTTCTCCTGAGAAATGCAGGGAAATTAAAGTTTTGAGCTGCCAGAAACAGCAGCAGCAGCATCCCAGAACACAGATCCTTTCTCCCCTGCCTCCCTCACCATCCAGACACTTTTCCTTTCCACCCAGACCCTTTCTCTTCACCTCCCTCACTACCCAGTCTCTTTTTCTCAACCATGTTTCCTTCCCACCGTTCCATGAGTGCTTTGATTTGTGTTATTCCTGCTTGGAAGAAGGGGGTTGGACTGAATGGCTTATGGGGTTTCTGCTATTATTATTATTATTATTATTATTATTTCAAAGCCTGGGTGGCCACCTATTGGGGTGCTTTGATTGTGCTTTTTTCTGCGTGGTAGAAAGGGTTGAGCTGACTGGTTGGCCCCTGGGAACTTCCACTGAAATACTATTAAGTTTATGTTAGTTAAAATTGTTCTCCATTTTAAATACTGTATTGTTCTTTATTTCCTTTTTTGCACTGTGTGAATTAGTTCACACAAACACTCTCCATCCATCTGCCATTGGTCTGACCCATGTCATAGAGAGAGAGAGAGAGAGAGAGAGAGAGAGAGAGAGAGAGAGAGAGAGAGAGAGAGATAAGGAGAGAGAGTAGTGATACAGTGACATAAAAGTTTAATTTGCTCTGTGACCGAGCTCTTAATACAAATGCTCTTTTCTCAAAGCAAACTGTCACATTGAAATGCTATTAATTGAAATGCCAGCTCCTCTAAACCCCCTCCCTTTTTGTTACATGTTTTTAAATAAGAAAATATACTTTATAATAAACAATGATGTATAAATGCACATTCATGTAGAATAATAAAGAAAGATCAACTTTAAAATGGTAGAAGCATAAAGTTGTGGCAAGGGAGCATAAAATGAAGAGACAGAAGCATCATTTCAGCTTCCGTCTCTCCCTCTTCATGAAGCCAAACACACCAGGAATAAAAAAAACCACACAAAATCAACTAACCCAATATTCCTCAAGAGAAAACCAGACAAAAACAAAGTGGACAGCAATCTCCAAGAGCATGAGGCATGAGGAACGGAGGCACAAGGCACAGAGGTATAATGGTGCTCACTTGAAGTTCTAAAGCCCTGTACTTTCGTGCAAGCACTCCCTCTGGCGCTAGCTTTTAACTCAAAATATTTCTTGTATGTCAAAGCAAAACCCTGGCTGAGTGGCAATTCTTAACTCAAAACACTCTTAAGTTGGAAGTGAGGTTCCACCGTATAGTATCAACTGAAATAAAGAGAATGAATTGCACCTTTCTCTGTTAGACCAGAGTTGCAAAATCAAAAGGACTTATTTCAATTTCTATCAGCTTGTGGAGCTCTCTAACACAAACACACTGGTGAACTTATATATAACGAATTAATAAAATGAGCTACCTGGTTTATTTCAATAAATCGCAAGGGCACATCTACACTGGAGAATTAATGCAGTTTAACACCACTTTAACTGCCAGGGCTCAATGCTATGGATTCATGGGAGTTGTAGTTCTATATGGTCTTTTCTGCAAATTAGTGCTGTTGCCTCTTCAAACTACAACTCCCATGACTCCATAGCATAGAGCCATGTCAGTTAAAGTAGCGTCAAACTATACTCATTCTACAGTTTAGATGCACCGTGGGTTGGATTTGATTCTCCATGAATGAAATTGCTTTTTCTGTTGACAGAAAGATCTAGATTCCAGAAAGAAAGTCCTGTTGAAGGATGAGGACAGGATAGTTTTACCTCTTTCTGAAAACATCCCTTCTCCCCTCCTCCTTCTTAAGCAGATTTGAAAGAAGATGAACAGGCAAACTCTCATCTGTTCACAGAATAGTGCTTAATGAATTCAGTCCCTAACATATAAAACTTTATTGTGGTTAACTAAAAGGAAAATATCACCTCCTGCCACCTTCTTGTGGGCATGCCAGTGTTTTTCTGTTTGCACTGGGAGGCTTTTCAGAGGCTTTTTATCCCACGATAAATCATAGTTTCCTATTATGACAGAACACAAACATATGCCTAAAATGCAAGGGCTATTTTAGTCTATTCTTCCCATTTAAAGAAAGACAGGAGGAAGGGAAATTATATAGGAACAGATCACTTCACAACATACGCTCCACACATGAGAGGAGCACATCCCCACCTCCTCTCATTCAAATGAACCATTCAATTAGAAAAATCAAAGGATGTAAGTGTGAAGAGAGTAAAGAAGTCTGTGTTGACTTATTATTAAGATTGAAATACAGTAATTAAGACAAATAACAACAAACTTCATTTAACACCCTTTTACTGAATTATAAAAACAACTTTGTGATTGGAGTATAACGTCTTTGACATTTTGCCAGTTTTTTTTGCAAGTTTTAGTTGCTCGAGTTCCTGTTAATTGAGAGTACACTTTATATGACTATGCACCATCTGTTTTCTGTTTTGGATGTGGACGCATCACAGCATAACTAATCTTACCTATGGCCCAAAACAGCAAGCCAGTGACTCAGAAGGTCGACACATCTTCATATTTTCACACACCTTTTTTGGTGTTATGTGAGCAAGAAATACTTTTGCATTTTGAACTCAAAATGCAGTAACTAAAATAAGCTGTGAACCGAGCCGCAAAGTGGTAGAAGGAGAGAAAAACTTGGACATTTTAAAAGCAGCTGGAAAGAAAATGAAACGGAGGAGGATTAAATGGTACTTATTGAGACAGCAAGATAATTCAAACACTCACAAAACCTTGACTGTTAAAGAGCACTATCTGAACAAGCCTTCTGCCTGATACTCTCCCCTTCTCCACACTTAGAATTACGAAATGCTCTTCCCAGGGGAAATTCACTTGATACAAATTTTGTCATCCTTTCAAATGTAAGAAAAAGCCTTAATTTTCTACACATTTGATTAAATGTTCTAACTTGCTACTTTTCTCATGGTTGTCTTATTTTAAGTGTAAATCAAGACATTGGGTGTTCTTTTGTCTGAATACCTTTACATGGTTTTGAAAACAGTTATAAACATTTTTTGTATTTCTTGTCTTCTTTTTCCTATATTACTTTGCAATTCTTTTGGTAGTGGAAAGCCATATATGTATACATTTTAATAATCTAAATATACATTAGGGAGTTCTAACATTCTGGATGAATACATATATTTCAGGAGGATGAAAACAACACTAATATTTCTCTCACAATCGGCTATGTGTTTTACTTGGGGGTTTTTTTGTAATAAGAAGAATTTATAAGGAATCCCACAACAGCATGGAAGCCATCACAATGATCCAGATGGAAAAAATAATCTTACTCTGCTTCTTATTCATACAAAATTTATGGCTTGCAAAAAGGTGGGTGGGCAGTAGCCTTGAAAAAAAACAACTGGCACATATAGTGACCACAGTGAAAGAAAATTGGCTATTTCGAGAACAGCTATAATATCAAGGGAAATTTTTTTAAACTGCCAAAACTAGGTACTTAAAACTCTATCTTCTAGGCACACAGCTTCTTAAAGGTTCAAATACCACAGGAAATAAGTGCTTATCTATGAGAACCAGAAAAACAACAAAGGTAAAGGGATTCTTTTCTATTCTTCTGCTGTCCTACCCCCAACTGTGAAGTGTTTGGCGCTTCCTCTTAGCCTCCGCTATTTCATACTGTATTTGGCTTTAATCAGGTGGAGGGACCCGACTTCCTGTAGCTTTGCTCTGATTAGGAGGAGTCAAATTCTACAAATTGGCAGATTTCTTCCTTTCCTCCCCCCCCCCTCTCATTTGATGAATCATTTGTTTCAAAAGGAATGCTAGAAAAAAGCAGGCCCATCTTGTTACCATTTTCAACTCTATTTATAATACCCTTCTTACAAAAATGCAGATCATTTTCACCTCCAAAAACCAATATTTTAACAGTCCTCCCAAATTAATGCCACAGAGCAATTATTGTGCAGGAAAAATGTGCTGACTACTGTAACCGCCAATCTAAGAGATGTCATAAAAGATACTCCCAAAAAAATCACAAAAGATGGTGTATCTCAAAAGTGCTTTTATTGGTGCTGGGCCTAGTAATTCCTGCGGTTTAATAACTACCGTGAAGTTATTTCAGAGGGACTAATAGTGTGATGAGCAAACTGAAGGCTTTCAGTATAGAGCCTAAATCCACTTGTTAGCCCCACTGCATCAGTAAAGCCACGGAATCAATGGGACCTTAATAAGTAACAGTAAATAAGGTAGGTAGGGTCCAAAACACCAACTGAGAATAAGGATTAGCTAGTGACCAACATTTGGAAAAAGAGACATAGGGCATTGGTAGATGTCATGCTTTCCACGCACAACACTTAGGATGTCCAGTTACTCTAAACTTGTATGACTAGCCATGAGGTGTGCCATTAATAATCCCAATTGATACTATATCGTATAATTTGTTTCATTGTATTGTTTGCTTAATTTTAAGAAACTTCTGAATTACATAACACACACACGGGGAAAGGTTTCTCCTTGACCTTAAGTCTAGTCATGTCTGACTCTGGGGGGTGGTACTCATCTCCATTTCTAAGTCAAAGAGCCAGCGTTATCTGTAGACGCCTCCTAGGTCATGTGCCCAGCATGACTGCATGGAGAGCCGTTACCTTCCCGCCAAAATGGTACCTATTCATCTACTCACATTTGCATGTTTTCAAACTGCTAGGTTGGCAGAAGCTGGGGCTAGCAGCGGGAGCTCACCCCGCTCCCCGGATTCGAACTGCCAACCTTTCAGTCGGCAAGTTCAGCTCAGTGGTTTAATCCACTGCGCCACTGGGGGCTCCCCCCTCTATAAATATCTCAGCTTATATTATAAGATGCCTTGTTTTCCATGTTGTGACATAGGTGAGATATAAATTTAATGAGGGGTCAGGCAAACAAACTTTTTCTTAAAGCTAAAAGCTCTCATAAGATTTTACAGTATGGCGGCGCCTGTTCTCAAATATACAACTTGGAAACATATGGAACATAAGAAAAGATGGAGAAAGCGATGAAAGTAAACCCAGGGGCCCACTACATTAGCTAGATGAGTCAATACGGATGCTGAGTGGCAACCAACACCATTTTCATGACTGGCAGTTGCCACTAATGCCAGATTGAAAGTAAGGTACGAGTAGCAGTCCAATGATGTTGAACCATCTCCAATGCCACTGGCATGTGCAGACATCATCCAGCCACCAAACTGGCTCAGGACATTGGACACCTGTCAACCTCAGAGTCAGCACAGTGGCTGGCCAAGTGGTGATTATGGTTTAGATTACTCTACTCCAGATCAGCATCACCATTTGAAGCACTTGTGGATGAATACCCAGAAACGAATTGCAATTTTCATAATAATCAATTAAGAAACTTATTCCACGTGCATTTCATATATTCATATGTGAGATAGCACAGCGGTAACAACCGCTGTGCTGGCAATCTGAAGATTTGAAGATTGCAGGATCGAATCCCGGACTGAGTTAGACGCCAGCTATAAGCCCTGTCTACTGTTTACCCAAGCAGTTCAACAGCCCAGCTGCGAATTAACAACAAATTGGGGACCATAAAAAGTGGGGAAGGACTTTTGCACAGACTTGTCTGAAATAGGCTGACGGAGAAGGGACAGGCGGAAGTGGTGGAAACAAGAGGCTCCTGTCATGAGGATGGAACAACAGCACCCCCTTGTGACATGATGGCGCAATGACGCAGGGACATAACAACAATGATGTAATGGAGCATTCACACCCGATGACGCCCACCTGTATGACGCAGCCAGGAAAGAAGTCCTTCTAAAAACTGCACTGTATTTGTCTATGTGTAATTGTATGTCTTTCCGACAGGGACTGTCTGTCGTATGTGTATTGTAATCCGCACTGAGTCCCCTTGGGGGTGAGAAGAGCGGAATAGAAATAAACAGTATTATTATTATATGTTGGTAACCTGCTCTTTCCAGACAAACGCTATAGAATCAGAAATCATGGAATGAAAGCTGATGATATCCAGTAAAAGAATAAATGAACAAAAAAGCCCATATGAGTTTGTTCTGTGGCTTAATTCCTTGTGGCTTAAGGACTGCCAAATATGGAGGCATGCAGTTTTTGCATTTATTTAAGACAATGACTTTTAGCATTTCATTTTTAAAATAGTTTCATAGCATAAACACATGAAAATTATTTGAACTGGAGTTGGCAATTTAATGGGTATTTTATATAACTACATGGAAGAACAAGATTAACTGAATAATATAGTTTAGTAGCACAGGACAAAGGTCATTTGGAAAAGATGTGCCTTCAAGAGGTTACAAAGGCCTGCTACTAACTTCCCTATTATAAAAGGAAGCAAATCTCAGTACTAAAGGAAGCAAATCTCAATAAGGAAGGATGCTCACTTTAAATAAGGAAATGAGTTTGCAGGATGTACACATGCTGCTTTCTATTAGGGATATGCAGCTTCTAAAAAGAAAAGGCACAAGTCCTTTGAAGAAAATAATCCTGCTGGTATCCTTACAGTTGGGGAATCCTTTAAAAATTATGCATATAACAATCCAAGAAAACAGATGATGATGATAATAATAATTTTAAAATATTATTATTATATTTTATTTCTTATCTGCCTCTCCCTGCAGCTCGAGGCGGGTTACAACACAATTAAAAAACATGAACATTGCAAAAATTAACCAAATATATGTATTTCTACAAAAGATCCACATTAAAACTGCATTTCTATAAAATGCATATTAAAACACACACAACAGACATCAAACAAAGGACATGAGTTTAAGATTCATAGTTAAAAACGGTCTGGGTAGGCCTGCCAAAAGACATGTATCTTTAGATGGTTTTAAAATTCCGACAAGCTCTACTGGCATATCATTCCAGAGTCTTGGGGCGGCTGATGAAAAGGTCCTCTGGGTGGTGGTCACCAGTCAGGTTCTGGGAGGCTGAAGCAGAGGCCCCCAGAGGACCTAAGTGTTCAGGGTGGATTGTACAGGAGAACAACCTGGACCCAAACCATGTAAGAACATAAGAACATAAGAAGAGCCATGCTGAATCGGGCCTCAGCCCATCTAGTCCAGCATTCTGTGTCACACAGTGGCCCACTAGTTGTACACAGGGATCTCTAGCAGAAAGGAGGGCAAAACCCTCACCTGCTCCCGACCCCCCACAACCAGTACCCGGGGAAAATCCTGCCTGCCTCCATCAACACAGAGGTGGCACTTGGATGTCCGTTTCAGTAACTACTGATTCCCTTGGTATCCATGAATCTGTCTAATCCTGCCTTGAAGCTGTCCAGGCTGACAGCTGTCACAACCTCCTCTGGAAGTGAGTTCCATAACCCAAGGACCCTCTGGGTGAAGAAATATTTCCCTTTATTAGTCCTAACTTTCCTACCTTGGAGCTTCAGGGAGTGCCCTCTAGTCCTAGTGTTGTGTGACAGAGAAAATATTTTTTCTTTATTCACCTTCTCTATCCCATGCATGATTTTATACACTTCGATCAAGTCACCTCTTAAACGCCGTCTTTCAAGGCTGAAAAGACCAAGGCGTTGCAACCTGATTTCATAAGGGAGCTGCTCCATCCCTTGGATCATTTTTGTTGCCCTTCTTTGTACCTTTTCCAGTTCCGTTATATCCTTCTTGAGGTGCGGTGACCAGAATTGTACACAGTACTCCAGATGTGGCCTCACCATAGATTTGTAGAGAGGCAATACAACATTTGCCGACCTATTTTCGATTCCCTTCCTGATCATGCCATGCATAGAATTTGCTTTTTTCACTGCTGCAGTGCACTGGGTTGACATCTTCATTGAGCTGTCCACCAAAACCCCAAGATCCCTTTCCTGGTTTGTCTCAGAAAGCTTTGATCTCATCAGTTGATAAGTGTATTTGGGGTTCTTTGCCCGATGTGCATGACTTTACACTTGTTTAGGTTAAAATGCATTTGCCACTTTGTTGCCCATTCACTCAATTTCGAGAGATCTTTCTGGAGCTCTTTACAGTCAGTTTCATTTTTAACTACCCTGAACAGTTTAGTGTCATCTGCAAACTTTGCTACCTCACAATTTACTTCTACATCCAGATCATTTATAAATAAATTAAAAAGTAACGGTCCTAAAACTGAACCTTGGGGTACGCCACTTCTCACCTCTTTCCATCCAGAGAAGTGTCCATTTATTACCACCCTTTGTTTCCTACAGTTTAGCCAGGTTCCAATCCAGGACAAGACCTGTCCCCTGATTCCATGGCTGAAGAGCTTATTTAGGAGCCTTTGGTGAGGGACTTTGTCAAAAGCCTTTTGAAAGTCAAGGTAAACAATATCGACTGGGTCCCCTTTATCTATGTGTTTATTTACACCATCAAAGAATTCTATCAAGTTAGTAAGACATGATTTGCCTTTGCAGAAACCATGTTGATTTTCCTTCAGCAATGCCTGTTCTTCTATGTGCTTAGTAATTTTTTCTTTAATAATGGTTTCCATCACTTTGCCTGGAACTGAGGTTAGACTAACTGGCCTATAATTTCCTGGATCACCCCTGGATCCTTTCTTGAAGATCGGAGTTACATTTGCCTCCCTCCAGTCCTCGGGTACAGTGCCTGATCTTAGAGAAAGGTTATATATTTTGGCTAGAATTTCAGCAATTTCACACTTGAGTTCCTTAAGAACTCTGGGGTGGATGCCATCTGGCCCTGGTGATTTGTTGACATTTAGTTTAGTAAGGCATGGGAGAATATCTTCCTTGTTTATCTCTATCTGGTTTAATTCATTTAATTCCCTCCCTGAAAAAACTCATTCAGCTGCAGGCATATGTTGTCTGTCCTCCTGTGTGAAAACGGAGGCAAAGAAGTCATTTAGCCGCTCAGCAATCTCCTTGTCTTCACTTATTGTCCCTTTCTTACCATTTTCGTCAAGTGGCCCAACTGCTTTTCTAGTTGGGTTTCTGCTTCTGATGTACTTAAAGAAGTTTTTGTTATTTTTTTTTAATGTTCTTAGCTATATGTGCCTCAAAATCTCTCTTGGCTTTCCTGACGGTTGCTTTGCATTTAGTTTGCCAGAGCTTGTGTTCCTTTCTGTTCTCCTCACTAGGAAAAGCCTTCCATTTCTTAAATGAGTTTTTCTTCTTTCCAATTACATCTTTTACTTCATTTGTAAGCCATACCGATGTCCTCTTGGACTTTCCCAGCCTCTTTCTTATTTTAGGAATGCATTTTAGTTCGGCTTATTTTAAAGTATTTTTAAACAGTTTCCAAGCATTTTGAGGGATTTGATTTTTTTTTACTGTTCCTTTTAGTTTGTTCTTTACTATTTTTCTCATTTTGGTGAAATTCCCTTTGTGAAAATTTAAGGTCTCTGTGTTAGTTTTCACTGACAGTTTGCTATCCAAACTTAAGTTGAAGGTTATTGTGTTGTGGTCACTGGTACCTATGGGCTCAGTTACAAGGACATCTTGAACGAGATCTTGTTCATTAGTTAGCACCAAGTCCAGGATCCCCTTTCCCCTGGTTGGTTCCATGACCATCTGCTCAAGGGAATAATCAGCTAGCATGTCGAGGAACCTTGTCTCTTTTTCATTCGTAGAACAAGAATTTAGCCAATCTATTCGGGGATAGATGAAGTCCCCCATTATGACTAATTTATTGCTTTTGAGGCCTGTTTATTTTCATTTTCCAGATAGCAGTCTGCCTCTGGAGTTTGGTTGGGAGGGCGATAGCAGATCCCTAATGCTAGATTAGTTTTTTGTCCTGGGACTTTTACCCACAATGTTTCTGTAGGTGAGTTTGAATTTTCTTGAAATTCTAATTCATGAGATTCTAGCTCTTTATTTATGTACAAGGCCACACCGCCACCGTTTTTCCCTCTCCTGTCTTTCCTGTACAGTTTATAACCTGGAATTTTTGTGTCCCAATTGTTTTCCTCTGTCCACCAGGTTTCTGTTATGCCAATAATATCAATATTTTTTTCTTTTGCCAAACATTCCAACTCCCCTATTTTTGTTCGAAGGCTTCTAGCGTTTGCGTACAGACATTTATATTTATTGCTCTGATGCCCTTTCAACTTTGGCTGTTTATGAGAATTTGTAGAAGGCCTACCATGTCCTACCTCTTGACTACTTTCTATCTTTTCTGTTGACTCAGCCATTTGTGCGTAAATTTCATCCTCCATACTTGGCGTTTCACCCTCTCGAACCGGAAGCTGCCCAGCTCCTGTCGACTTTCCCCTAGGAATCAGTTTAAAAGCTGCTCTGAAGCCTTTTTAATATTAATTGCCAGCAGTCTGGTTCCATTTTCGTTCAAGTGTAACCCGTCCCTTTTGTAAAGGTTTGGCTTTCCCGAAAATGCTCCCCAGTTCCTAACAAATCTAAACCCTTCCTCTTGACACCACTGCCTCATCCACGCATTGAAGCTCCTGAGCTCTGCTTGTCTGGCTGTCCCTGCGCGTGGAACCGGTAGAATTTCCGAGAATGCTACCTTTGAGGTCCTGGACCTTAATCTTCTACCTAGCAACCTAAATTTGGCTTCCAGGACCATCCGTTTGGCCTTCCCAATGTCATTGGTACCGACGTGTACCACGACTGCTGGCTCCACCCCGGCACTATCTACCAGCCTATCTAGATGCCTCGTGATGTCCGCGACCTTTGCACCCGGCAGGCAATTTACCATGCGGTCATCACATCCATCACAAACCCAGCTTTCTATGTTCCTGACAATCGAATCGCCCACTACAAGAAGCCCCCCTCCTACCACCCGTTGAGAAGTATCCTCGGTGCAAGAGGATATGGGCACATCCTCCGAGGAAGGGGTCCCAACTAAGGGAGCCGGTCCCTCTTCCTCAGACTGATGTCCTCCCTGCCCAAGACCCCCATTTTCCAAAGCAGCTGGAGGGCTGCTCAGAACGGAGTGGGATGCTCCTATTTCATCCCTGGAGATCTCTTCCTCCTGCCTCACTTCCTCTCTGTGCTTCTCCAGGTCTGCTACCTTGGCTTCAAGGGAAAGAACACGTTCCCTGAGAGCCAGGAGCTCACTGCAGCGAATGCACACCCAAGACTTCTGCCCAGCAGGCAGATAGTCATACATGTGACACTCAATGCAAAACACTGGTAAGCCCCCCTCCCACTGCTGGCTGACTACCTCCATTTCTTGTTAATATGTTTTTATAATTTGACTCCTTTATTCTAGATAATTAGACTTTTTTTCCTTTTTGTAGATTTATTGTTTGTTTTGGTCTTGATTAACTTTTTTTACAAGTCTTTGGATATTTCTTTCTTTTTTGTTACTTGTTACAGGTTTATGTTGTATCGCGTGCCAATAGGCGCACGGGCTGCTAAAAAATACCTACTAGCAGCTAATACTAGAAGCTAAACAACAAATTTACCCAGGAACTTACCAGTGCTCCTTATTTTCTTATTTGCAAGTAGTCTGCTTAAACTGCTCCTCACAGAGACAGTTGGCTGACTGATTTAAAAAAACAGGAGCTAGGCTAACTGCTTAAAAACAGGAAATAGGCTAACTCCTCCCACCTGGCAGGAGGGCTGCTGTAGCAAGCCCCACCCTTTCGAGGAATGTGCTTAAGGCAACTTGGAAGGGAAAAAGAACCTCTTTTAGCTGCTGCTAAAAAATACCTACTAGCTAGGGCTTTAAAGGTCAAAACCAACACCTTGTATTTTGCCCAGAATCTAATTGCCCAGAAACGAATTGAGACAGTGTGGTGACATTAGGATAGATGTAATGCGCTCACTCGTAGATGTTCCTGTAACCAACCTGGCTGCTGTACTTTGAACCAACTGGAATTTCCTAACTTGGTACAAAGGTAACTTTGAGGTTACCAGCCCATGCACTAACATCTCTAGGTCTTCCAAATCTAGGAGGGGTGGTAGTAAGAACTCCTGACCGCTGCATGTAGCTGGGCTGACATTTGGAGGGATGGATCCAGGAGAACTCCCAAGCTATGAACACAGTATTTCAGGGTGAGTGTAACCCCATCCAGAACAGGTTTACATACCTCCATCTCCAGATTAGGACCTTGAAGGCAAGTACCTCTGTTTTACACAAACAGGGAATTGCTGTGCATCAACCTCAAAACAAACACCAGGATATAAACACAATAATATATAGTATGTATCTTCAAAAATTGACTATGCTGTCTTTATGTCATATAAATATATACTGTAATTCACATATACATTACAACAATATAAACACAGGTGCAAAGTAGGGGCATAGTGTATCACGATTTCCAAATATATATAATCCAAACGATATACTCATGAATTGATGTCGCGCTAGGCTAATCAGTCCGTAATTAATGTCCAATATAGAAAGAGTTCACTATAAGAGTCCGTTGTGGAACTTTATGAGAAAAAACTCCAGTCCCTCCAAATGGATTGCAAATGAGTTAAACAGAGTAAATGAGCTCAATAGCTCTTACTGGAGATGGAACACTGAGTTGCCCAACCAGCCAGCGGCTGGAAGCAAATAGCCAAGAGCTCACCGACACTCCTCCCGTTGAAACGAAGGGAGAAGCTCCGTGGGTTTGAATCCGCATTAAATAGCAATATTCTAAAATCCGCTGAGCCCACAATGCTAATTAGCCTGGTCAAATAGTATTTGGAAGCCGATGGCCATCACACACTGCCACTCCTTTCCTTGCAACCAAGGGAAAAGACTCCATGAACTTAAATCCGGGTTATATGCAAATGTTCCGAAATCTATATCCAAAATCTCCAGCCAATGCTATAAAGTAGAAATATCTAATCTTGCTGGATAGCAAAACTGGAACGCAAATCTCTTTCGTAATGAATTAGCCCAGAAGGCAGGAGTTCCTTTTGATAGGTAAATTCCAAATGGATGGTGGTAATAGATTACAGCTGACGGGAAAATACACGTTAAATTCGGATCCACCCGTTTCATCCCTTTTTGGAACTTTCTCAAGGCTGTATGATCATCAAAGGATGAGAAGCGTCCAATACATATCTAGCGATTCCTTCTCGCAATAGAACACAGAATGTATACTCTGGCCAAATCAGCAACCTGCATGAGTATACTTTCTGTGTCATCCAAGACTGACTGGAGTTGGAGGGCAACTGCCTTCTCAATCACCTTGCCCAAAAAAGGGAGGTTAGACACTAGTCTATAATTATTAAGATCTAGGGGATCCAGGGATGGTTTCTAACTACTGTTTCTTTTAAACAGGATGGGAAATTCCCCTCCCTGAGAGATGTATTAATAATTTGTTGTACTTGAAATCAAATTGCATCTCCTCCCTGGATGACCAACCAGGAGGGACAGGGATCATGAAAGCAGGCTGTCCTCTTACTTGCCCTAGCAGTTTGTCCAAATCAACAGTACCCATCAATTGAAACTGATCTAGTGTAATCCCACTCACAGAGTTAATGGACACTTTGTTGTTGGTTTCTGCTCCAATGACAGCATCAAAGTCAACTCTTATGCGAGAGATTTTATCTGCAAAATGGTTGTTAGAAGCATCACCATGGACTACTGAAAGTTCTCTAAATGGGTTCAAGGGGGGAAGGGGCATCTGGATTAAGCCTCTCATACTTTGAACAGCTCAGCTGGACATGAATCTGCAGATACAATGCATGCAGAACAGGAAGCTTTCTCTCAGGCACGTATTGCCACCTTATAGGAGCATAAAAATCAAGTTTTCCGCCATCTGCACTCTAATCGTTATCCTTCCCATTTCATTTCCACAAGTGTCTACTTATACCAGGGAAACTGTTTTGTCACGCGTCAGAAGATGTTTGGGAGTGGTCATGTAGATTTTGATTCCACTTATTTACCAGAGATTCAACAGGATTGTTGCTGATCCCAGCCATAGAACCCTCCAAGGCTTCCTGGAATCTCAAAGGATCCATTAGCCTTCGAGGGCAGACTATTTTAATAGGTCCTCCACCCCTACAGGGGTAGGTTGCAGCTGTGATACTAGCCCTGACTGGAAAGTGATCTGTCCATGACAACTCTGAGATATTGATCACCTCCACCCACAGATCCGTAGGTTCTGAGCTGAAAATCATATCAAGGGTATGACCTGCCAAATGTGTAGGTGCAGAAACCAATTGAGATAGGTTAATGATTGTCATGGATACCGTGAATTCCCATGCTGCACCTGACAATCTAGCCTCCAGTGGAATGTTGAAGTCATCCAGAAGCAAATATATTGTTAGATTTCTAACATATATAACTCCTAAAGGTGCTGTTGTAGAGAGTTACCCACTGGATTTACATTTCATACTTCTTTATGCAGGGCTCAAACAGGTTTAATCAGTCAACAAAAGCTTAGGAATTTCTTTTCCATACCCTCAAACCTTATATTCGAATTTTCATTTTTAAATTCAGTGATTGCAAAAGAAGTTTATTGAATGAGAAGATGATGATAACATGCTAGCAGAAGTCCCCTGGCTGAGCCAAATTTGTTCTTCAGACCAAATACTTTTAGAATATGTCTGAGATCTAAGTCATTGTATGTAGCTTTTAGACCAAATTTACTTTAACTCTAGCTAGCCTAAGCAAAGCTTCCATCAGTCTCCCAGAATAACTTTTCAGCTGGTTCAGAGAGAAGGGGAAAAAATCAATAAATATCCTTATCCCGCTTTCTGTCAATAGGAGAAGCATCTCCTCACAGGTCTGGATTTAATGTCATATTTTTATGAAATAGAGACAAAAGATTAAATTCAGTAGTCACTGTCTAAAAAAGTAGAAATGAGAATGCACAAATGAGAACTTTTCCTACTACAGTCAATTGTACCCATGAAAACCATGGGGTGATTTGGAGTGTCAATCTCCCTCCAGCACACATGGAAAGCACTCCCAATCACCCAAGGCAGTCTCTGCATTTTGTATGCCATCTATATCAACTAACTTTCTTGTTAATTTTATGTCATTTTTTGGAAACTAAGAAAAGTGAGCACTCGTCAGAACCTGGATGGAGGACTGCAAAGAAATACCAGGTACTTTAGCCTATATTTCAGATAAGGGTAATAGGAAATTACAGTCAGACCCCATGTTATGAACAAAATAGGCTCTGTAGATTTGTTCTTAAGTTGAATTTGTATGTAAGTTGGAACAGATACATTTTAAAGTGTAACTCCAACCAAACTGCAGTATTTATTATAACGCTTTGGGTGGCATGGGTAAGGGTTCACACATCTGTGGTGTTTCGTTCCTCTGTCTGTGTCCCTATTCAGAAGATCTCACCTCACTTTCTGTCCCTGTGATAATTAGATTTTGGGGGTAAAATGGCTTGTTGTAGAAACAAGGATTGGTGATAAAGCTTCAGTGGAGACACCTTTTCCCCATAAAAACGCTTACAGAAGTGAATTTCTCTTCCGAAGGGTAGATTTCTCTTACTTCCTGTTGTCTCATCCCTGTTCTTAACTGTAGGTCATTGGTAAGTCGGGTGTACATAGAAGCAGGTGGCTGTTAGCAAATTTTAATTTTTTGGATTTCTTAATTAGGTATGCTCAAGCTTTAAACATATTCCTGAAATTATTTATTTGACTGAAAAATTGGTACCAGAGGCAAAAAATAGCATGGAAAGAATAGGGATAGGTAACAAAAAAGAGTGGTTCGGTGTATTCTTTTCCTAGCCCTACACTGAGAAAATACTATGTCAAGTTGATTCTAAATTCTAAGTCACTGCTATGTGGAGATTCAAATATTCCAGTTGAAGTAATGCAGTTGAGAAAGGAGGGATATTTAATTTCAACTGATAGCTAAATAATGGATTACAAAGATCCGGGGCTTGATCCCATGTGCTTCAGGAACAGAGTCCCACAGGAGTCCCACGGGGGCCATTACATCATAAGGGCACTTACAGTGGAACTTGGCTTCTGCAGCACATGGAAACAGAACCCAAAATCATTGTTACCCTACCCCAAATGGAGAAAAGGGGGGGGAAAGAGGGGATGTGGGATGGCTGGCCATCCCAAAAGATGAGGAAAGATGGGAGATAATGGGTAAGACGGTTCCCTCTGCTTTTCCCTTGTGTGAGCGCTCCACCAGGAGCGCTCCACATCGAATCCAGAGCTTGCTCTTTCCTTGACATCTCTCTGGACACCCGCCGGAGGGTATTCTCCATGGCCTCCATCTTACACCGCAACACCTCCAACTCCCCTGGGGATTCGGGTTCGGTAGTCTCACTACCCCTCGCCGGCAGTCGTGCCTTACTCCGGCCTCGAGTCGCCTCCGGGTCCACCTGAATGGACGCACCCCACGCCGCTTCTCTGGTCCCTCCGACTCCATGGAGATCCACCTGAACAGGAGCGCCTCCTGCTTCTCTGGATTCTCCTCCGATTCTTCTAGAGCCCACCTGAGTGGGAAACATCCTCCATCTTCCCACTTCTCTGGGCTCGTCCTGAAGAATCCCTGGGTCCACCTGAACGGACGCACGCCAAGACGCCGCCACTTCTCTGGACTCATCTGGATATCCCACTTGGTCCACCGTGGTCCATTCCCACTCCATCGTCCTACGGACCTCCTCTGGGGCAAGATTCCAGGTATCTAAATAATCTTCTTCTTCTAACGCCAACCTCTCCATACTGGGACAGTTGAAACGGGCTTTGGCTTCTGTGAGGCCGCTCCAATCTTCTGTAAAGATCACGCACAAACTGCAGTTCGATCCAACGAGATTTTATTGAAGGTACAACACCTGTAAAGCCAAAGCATTGGCTTGTGCCTCAAACACACCTTTTATACTCAACCCCCTCCAACCCGTCACCCGCAATGTCCGGGAAAGGTTGCATCACCCTCCCTTACTCAGCAAACTACTGTCCAATGGATATTACGTCATATCCCTGCTGAGTCAGCATAATGTCAATCAATGTCCACTGTCCGGAAGAGGTTGCATCACATCCGTCCTGACTCAGCACTTCTCCCGGGAGATTGCATCATCCCCGGGATTTCCCCAAGGTCCTGCACGCCAGGCTTTTCCCGGTCATGGCAGACTGGGAGTTCTTGAGCCTCCCTCAAGGCTCAGAACCTCCAGCTCTGACACCTTGCTTATGGGATGATGCCCCCGTTGTTTTATTAAACTACTTTGGAAAGTCACAATCATGTGAATTTACTTATAAATTGCTTTAAATTACACCGCTTTCAACAATTATCTTCTAACTAATAACTTGGGCTGGAACAATAAATAAACCAGTAAGTAAATTAAAATATGATAGGCAATTAATATTTTTCTGGTTAAATAAATGGTACCCCAAATTAGCTAATACAGTACTCAAAACATTAGAAAAGCCGGAGAAGAGAACAGTGGTTTAATTTCTTTACACTGACTTTCATAGAAACCCCAAAAGTAGCAACTAAAACTCACAGCCTTCCAATCCTTCTGATCTCAGAGTTGAAGGAGATGAAAGACATATTTGCTTAAATCCCTATTAAAGGAACAATGGTTCAGAAATACGTTTTTCAATATTGATAAAACGTATCCTTTCCAAGTTTGACATTTTCAGGTCAAAACAGTAACTTTTCCAAATAAATTAGCTACTGTTTTAATGATACCTCATATGTCTGAAACATTCAATATGTCAAGTATTCATTTTTCATCAGAAATGTTGGCTATATGCTCAAGGAAATCCAGCTGATTAAAGTCCAGTTAGAAAATACATTTAATTGATTGAAAGTTAATGAAGATATTGTAGCTAAGTGCCTTCAAGTCATTTCTGACCATAAGGTGAAGTTATCAAAGAGTTTTCTTGACAAGATTCATTCAAATGGGGGTTGCCTTTGCCTTTTTCTGAAGTGTGTGACTTGTTTAGAGTCACCTAGTGGTGAACATAGATTTGAACATGGGGCTTCATTGTCATAGTCTAATGCTCAAATCACCAAGTAAAAAAAATTAATGATTAATTTTGATTAAGATCTTACAGTAGTTATTGGACTCTGAGGATATATACAAAAATGCATAGAACAATATATTTATCATAATAACAAAATCAGTGTTTATATAATGTTTAGTTTGTTTCTTAGTGTAGAGCCTTGATCAAAGTCAAGACTTTTATTTAGTGTGTAACAAATTAAGGCCAAAGTACATACAGAACAATTGTAAGTGTACGTCAAAGATACCATAATTCTAAAGTTTTCCTGTTTCTTTCTATCAGGAAAATCAGGGCCTAGGGATTTCAATGAAGTTTATTTCCAAACCAATGTGTTCTAGGGAGCACTACATTTAGTAATCATTCAAATGCAACTATTTAGTCATCGAAGAATATAATTACTCTTAATTATAATATCTGAGAAATTATTAATAATGTTTATGGAACTTAATGCACAACTTAACGCGCAACATGTGTGCTTGATTGTTTCAAAATGTGCTCGATTGAGGATCAGAAATCTAATAATAAAGAATGTTTTTACTATGGAATTCTTTTAAAAAGAAAATTATGCAGAAAAATATGTCCATGTGTTACTGGGTTGTGGTTAAACCAGATAAACAAATTTTGCACCAAAAACTAGTTGTAAAACTTTCTCTTCTATCCCCTTCCCTTTCTCCCTCTGCAAAGTGACATGACTATTTACTAGGAAGATTTCTTTTGCAAATTTTAAATAGTTTTTTTGTCTTGTCAGGTATTTCTTTGAAATTGTTTCCATCTCTGTGTCCAGCAGTAATTGGGTAGATAAATCCAAACATACACTGAGCATGAATGAAGGAAAGCAGTAAAAACAAAATGGGGAACAGTATGTAAGAGATGAAGGCTGTCTTTGTCAAACAAGACCTACATTCATTCTAAAGAATTGAAATATTTGGCTCTTTTGCAGGTTTTTACCACTACAGTCTGCTTATCAAAGCACTTTATCAGTGGCAAAGGGATGTGGGTTAACCACTTCACTCAGCTTTAACTTCCCAGCTAGCAGTCTGTCACCAAACAGCTGTTTTTCAATATGTACACTATGTGCTGCAGAGCTAACTCCAAGCTTCTGACAAGAAGAGCATTGTATTATGGTGCTTGGTCATATTTGGAATTGGTTTACTTTAACCCTCCTGGGGGGAAAAAGCCAATATTACTTGAAGCTTTTAATATGTTAAAGGGAGCTTTCAGTGTCAGCAAAGCAGCATTTCGTACAAGACATAGCTGATGCAGTAGTATTATATTGTAAGTATTAAAGACAAGGCTCTTTTTGCAGTGTTCCATGTTTGTGGAATACCCGTATAGGCTAATCATTACATGTCTTAAAATGCATTTGTTTTTAATGGCATCCCCTGGAGATTTATTATTGGACTGCTAATTGTTTTTGAATATGAGGATGATTTGGTAGTAGCACTGTTTTCTTTTGTTTATTTTATACAAATCATTTAAAAACTGCCTTTCAGAATAATCTGTCCTTTGAAGCTGTTTACAATAGTCAGTAAAAAAATTAAACTATTGCATGCTAGGCTTTTTTTGTTGTCATTTTTAATGGCCTACAACTCTGCAAACCAAAATGTGAACCCCTTCCTACTCAGCCATAGAAATTAACTGGGTGACTTGGGCAAGTTACATTTTCTCGGCCCAAGGAAGAGAAAAACAAACCTGCCCTGAATAAATATTGTCAAGAAAACCCAATGATAAGTTTGTCTTAGAGTCACCAAAAGTTGGAAATGACTTAAAGGCTAAACTTGGAGATTGTGGCAGCTTACAAAAAATAAAATATTTGCAGATGAAAGCTCACATAACATACATATACTCCAGTCAATCTCTCACAACCAGGAGTACATACTGTGTGGCAGTCTCCTTCATCCTCACAGTTTCTAGGGACTCCATCCTATGAAGGAGGCAGCCCCACTGCCAGGAGGCCATGACAGTGGGAATTTGTCAATTTAGGCCACCAATCTCATTTTCAGTTGAGAACAGTGTATGTGTATAGGTATGTGAAAGAATGCTTCTAATTACTCCTCTATTCAGATCTCTGAGTCAAGACTCAACGGCTGACAGTATTTTTCATTCACTTAGTTCTGTTTCTGTTTTGCTCTGTAATACACAAACTGAATCTAGACTGTCCTCAGCTAAACAGGAGACCAGTGGTCTGAACTGGCAGAAGGGTTTCTATAATTACACTGTCCTTGTCAGATCACTTCCTGGCAGCTTTCACATTAGCAATGGCCCTTCCCCTGACAAGGGTCAGGGTTCCATTAAATTCACCCAACCTCATAATTTTACAGATTCCTCAGTGGCTCTGGGATTGTCTAGATGACAAAAGTCCTGGCTTCATGTCTGACTGGTGAAAGACTGTTGGCACATTCATGTCCCACTCTCTGCAAACTATGCCAGCCACAAGATTTACTGGAAACCAGAGGAAAGAAACAAGTAGGAGGATGATCAGAATGTAGACTAGGCATATGCAAACTTCGGCCCTCCAGATGTTTTGGACTTCAACTCCCACAATTCCTAACCACTGGCTATTATGAGTAGAAATTGTGGCAATTTGCGACCACTGCGTTCCGAAACCCAGAACCTATTGGTGGTGCCTAGCCACCAATCTATTCACCTGAGTACAACACGAAGGAGGGCATTCAGTGCTGCTGCGCCGGTCTTGTGGAATGCCCTTCCTTCCACAATCCGAGCCCAGACTGACTTGTTGACTTTCCGCAGGGCCTGCAAGACCCTCCTTTTCACTCAGGCGTTTAGTCCATAGATATAGGAACATGCTGTGATTTTAAATGCTGTAATTTTAATATGCTGTAATTTTAATAGGTGGATTTGCTTATTGTGCTTTTAACTGTTTTATTATGTCTTATGGTTCTCATGAATGTGAGTCGCCCTGAGCCTACGGGAAAGGGCGACTAAGAAATTGAACTAATAAATAAATACATAAATAAATAAAGTCCAAAACACCTACAAGGCCGAAGTTTGCCCATGCCTGATGTAGATGATAAAAACTCATAACTATGTCCAGACATCACCATGCCCACTTTTGGTCATAATAATTTCCCGTTAACACTTTATCTGCACGCTATGGTAGGTGTTCAACAGAACTTTCTGGAATGCCAAGACAATTATTACATTGACACAAGGGGTGGGCAAAGTTTGCCTTTAAAATTTTGACGGATTGCAACTCCCATTACTCTTCACCACTGGCTATGCTAGATAGCCCCTATGAAGTTGCAATCCAGCAACACATGGAAGGCTGTGCTTCACTTATCTGCACTAAAGCTTTAGAAGGCTGTTTTAAGTTTCAGAGGCCCTCTGTGAGAAATCTGCAAGGGATTCTGATGAAATAATTGCTCATATTTACTCTGATCTTGACATCATTGGCATAGCTATTCCAGAGGAAGACTTCAGAGAAGTATCCCTAGATACCAGATATGTTTCAGCTGAAGAACAATGTGCTTGGAGAGTCAACTAGCCACATGAATAATGAATGCTTGTTCCTCTTACAGCTCCTTTAAGGAGATTAAATAAAATAGTCCAGGAAGTGATTAATGCCTCAGTAAGAGAAACAAGGGACTCAGCTGCCTTGACACAAGCAGTTACAAGACCTCTGCTTAGGAAACTACCACTACATCCACTACTATGACCCAGGTGCAAATGGTTTTCTTTTGGACAAAGTAATCAAGTATGTTGGTGGTCTAACTTCATGTGCTGTTGCATACAATGGATTATATATCTGCACTTAGGATGAGGTTTGCCACTGAAAAAGTCATGATCTTCATAACGAATGATCTCTGCAATTATGCTATTATTCAAATATTATGAGTGAGACCTATACAGATATGATGGTGAAGTAGTTGTGTTAATACATGCAAGTGTAGTTTTGGAAAGTAGGGCTTTGCTTGATCTTACTGCATCTACCCGTAAAGGCTCCATATTTCCCCCTTGCTCTTTAATATTTACCAAGGTATCACCAAATTTTGTTGTCCGCCCAGCAACTAGATGAAGACTTGTAAATTGAAATCAAATTCAGAAGTACTGAAGATAAGTGGTTCTTGGTCCAGGTCTCTGATGCACAACTGGTCTGAATGAGATTCCCCCTGAAAGAAGGGCTGCACATTTTGAGGGAACCTCTGCTAAAGTGCACCTGGTATGGCCTCAATGGGCCTTTAGTATCATCCTTGGATGGTTCAAAAATATTTCCTGAATGGGCTAATCTCCAGGTTGGATAGATTTCCAGCTAGAAATTGAATGGGGTTATTTTTAAAATCTAGAGCTTCTACAGAAATGTTTCATCAATATACATACCTTTGCAGCCCTTTCAATACAGAGAGAGAGAGAGAGAGAGAGTTGTATGTTTCATATGGAAACTTACATCAGTTTAATATAAAGCATGTCATGCACTACTTCTTTTCAAAATGCAATTCAATGATAGGCAGCTATTGGCCAGGCATCTTTAACAGTGCATCTTTTGCTTCAGAATAATCTTTATTGTAAAAAAAAAGCAAATTCTATTGCATACATTTAATAATCTACCAAACAACTGCATTGACCTCATCATACCTGCACAAATGAAAGAAATACTTTACTAAATAGTGAACCCCTTAAAATAAATGCATTTAAATTGAGCAAACTTTGTCTCTTTAGGAAGTGCTCTTTAAATGATTGAAAAGAAACAGAAGAGCTCTTTGCTCGTTTCTCAATGCATGCCTTGTTTAAGAATTTGGCCCACTTTTCTACACAGACTTTTTTTCTTCTCTAAAGCTATAATGATTTACATGGGCTGCAGGACAAATATATCTTCTGTCATCTTCTATATCATTAAAAGCTATGTGTCACACATTAATCTCAGATACCCTCTTATGCAGACTATCACCTGCACCTTTTTTTGGCTAATCATCATAATGACTTTATTGTTATCTCAAATGCTGTAATTCTTTAAATCTCTTAAGGAAGTGGCATAGCTATTTATTTACTCTCTTCTGGGTCATAGGCAAGGTTATCTGTAATAATGTTCACTGAAGCTCTCTCTCTCTCTCTCTCTCTCTCTCTCTCTCTCTCTCTCTATATATATATATATATATATAAAATAGGGCACCTGTTGTAAATTTATTTTAAAAGGCTACCATTTTTAAACATTCAACTACAATGAAATCACATATTGTATTAGTTCACACTAACTTGATTAATAAAATACTTGTTTTCTCCAATCTATCTATCAACATTATAAAAGTGAAAAATGTGTATATGTGGTAGAGGTGTCCACTTATACAGACAGCCTCCCACCTCTACAAACAGACTATACTTCCAAGTGCTGAGAAGCCTCCAAAGGCACTCCCTCAACTGACATTGCAGGTTATAGCGAGCACCATGAACATGTAGCCCAAACACTGCCATTATCCTCCCCCAAACACTATGGTCCGCCATCCAAGGAATGCTTTCATTCTGGGACAATTTCATCCTAGCTTTGATATGTTTCCTCCACCACAGAAAGGCATCCCAGGGTTCCTTGTGTGGAATTCGCATGACCCCACCCACTTCCTCTCCCTTAGCCCTTTCCTATGGCACACAGCAAACACTTACATCCATAGACACTGTGACCACCACTGCAGACAGATCTGGACCAAACTTGGCACACAGAACCCCTATGGCCAACTGAACCTACTGGAGAGATTTGAGGTGTTTGACTCACCATGATGGAAGCTAAAGTTTATCCTGCAGCCAGAGATCATGCTGAACTCCACCAATGATTCATCTAGAGCAGCGGTTCTCAACCTGGGGGTCGCGACCCCCAGAGGGGTCGTGGGGTCATTTCCGAGGGGTCGCGGAGCTGCCTCCTTTGGCCCCGCCCCCTCCGGCTCCGCGGATGGCTGCCGGAAGCCTGGTGCCCGGCTCTTGCTGCCTGCCGGGTGAGGGAAGGTGCCTCTACTTACTTTTCAGAGGCCCTTTCCTATCTCTTCCAGCGCCTCTGCTGCCGGGTGAGAGGTCCCTCGGCGTCCTCCTCTTTTCCTTCCTTCTGGCCCCTCTATCAGAGCCAGAGCGGGCCTGTTGTGCGGGCTCTGCCTCTCACTGAGGAGGCACATGTAGGCCTTCTCCTGGGCTTGAGGCCTGCAGGGCTAGGGATGGAATAGCGGCTTGGGCCTCCTCAGCCGCTCAGAGCAGAAGCAGGCAGGTCGGGGGCCGGCGCAGGCCCCGGCAGTGAGAGCCCCTGGATGCGGGGGCGGCAGGTGCAGGTTGCCTCCTCCGCCTGCCCCCCCTGTCCGCCACACTGACCCCTCAGCTGGAGCCACTGGCCTCATCACGATCGGCATGGCTGCTGCTTTCCTTCAGGCAGTTGCTCTCCTGCTGCATGAGGAGTGAGCGACCGAGGTGCTCAAGCCTGGGTTGTTCCCTCCAAGGGGCGCAGAGGCAAGGCTCCCTGTCCAAGCGGGGACGGGACTGCTTTCCCTCCTGGTTGCGTGGTTGCTTGGGAGACACTTTCAGGCTGGGGGAGTTTTGTGTGGCTTGAGAAGTTTGGCTGCTCTTTGAAGGAGTTCCCGGATTAGAGTTTGTGCTGTGTGTTGCTGTGTGAGGAAGTGGTGCAGTGTTGGAGGTACTTGAGGAGGAGTCTGTCGGTGTGTTTGTGTAATCTTGTGGGGTTGCTGACTGTCCCCAATGCTTTGAGGAGGGACCCAAAAGGAGAGCAGGAAAGTGTTGCTTTTGGGGTTTCTCCTGAGGGTTTCTTTCTCCCTCTTCTTCAGAGGGAGGGAGAGCCCTTTCTTTCCTTTTAGGATTTAGAGCAGGGGGCTCTTTCATTTGGGGAGTGAGTCAGGCACTCGCTATTGTTCTGGGCCTCCCCTCCTTCTCTCCTTCCCTCTGTCTTGTTGTTTTGGTGTCGCTTCCTTGCTCGTTACACCCCTGGAAGAGGCAGGGTGCCGTGCCCCCCTTCCTTTAGTGTCTTTCCTGGTGCAGGAACGCCTCCGGTATAGTTGGTCTGTTTTTGTTTTTACTATAGGGCTGGGGACGTTTAGCTTGTAATAAATAAGGTTGAGAGAAGGGGGCATGATAGTAGTCATGTTTAAATATGAAAGGACACCACATTGAGGAGAAGGCAGGCTAGTTTTCTGGTGCATAGTTGAACTACATCTCCCATAAATCACTGTCAATTCCTCCCAAATCCACCTAGTATTTTCTGTTGGTCATGGAGGTTCTGTGTGGCCCAATTTTATTGTTGATGGGGTTCTAGGGGCTCTTTGATTGTAGGTGAACTATAAATCCCAGCAACTATAATTCCCAAATGTCAAGGTCTATTTTCCACAAACTCCACCAGTATTCACATTTGGGCATTTTGAATATTCGTGCCAAGTTTGGTTCAAATCCATTATTGTTTGAGTGCAGAGAGTGCTCTCTGTATGTAAGTGAACTACAACTCCAAAACTCAAGGTCAATGCCCACCAAATCCTTCCAGTATTTTCTGTTGGTCATGGGAGTTCTGTTTGCCAAGTTTGGCTCAATTCCATTGTTGATGGAATTCAAAATGCTGTTTGATTGTAGGTAAACCATAAATCCCAGTAACCACAACTCCCAAATGAGAAGGGCTATTTTCTCAAAACTCCACCAGCGTGCAAATTTGGGCATATTGAGTATTTGTGCCAAGTTTCATCCAAATCCATAGTTGTTTGGGTTCATAGTGCTCTCCAAATGTAGGTGAACTACATGTCCCCTAAATCAGTCAATTCATTCCAAACCCCTCCAGTATTTTCTGTTGGTCATGGGGGTTTTGTGTGCCAAGTTTGGCTCAATTCCATTGTTGGTGGAGTTCAAAATGCTCTGATTGTAGGTGAACAATAAATCTCAGCAACTACAACTCCCAAATGTCAAGATCTATTTTCCCTAAACCCCAACAGTGTTCAAATTTAGGCATAATGAATATTCATGCCAAGTTTGGTCCAGATCCATAGTTGTTTGGGTTCTCCGTTCTCTCTGGATGTAGGTGAACTACATCTCCCCAAAATCACTGCCAATTCTTCCCAAACCTCTCCAATATTTTCTGTTGGTCATGTGGGTTCTCTGTGCCAAGTTTGGTCCAGTTCTGTAATTTGTGGGGGTCTCAGTGGTCTGTGGAAGTCAGAGCTGAATCGATTGAAGGTACTGCAAATCCCATCATCCGTTGTCCATACTCCCCAAACATATTGTTTTTGTGATTAATCACTATGCTTTAATTATGTTCAATTTGTAACATTGAAAATACATCCTGCATATTAGACATTTGCATTAGAATTCGTAAGAGTAGCAAAATTATTTATGAAGCAGCAACGAAAATATGGTTGGGGGTCACCACAACACGAGGAACCTTATTTAGGGGTCACGGCATTAGAAAGGTTGAGAACCACTGATCTAGAGCAAACTTGCCCAACATGATGAACTTTGTCTACTGATGGAGTTTCAGGGGGTTAACCTGGCATGATGTGAGTTGTAGTTCACCCACAACCTTATGCAATTTGTAAAATAAAAAATGACTTTTTCAAATAACCTGGGCAATGCCAGGTACCCAAGCTAATCTATGTATATAATAAAAGTCAGTGTTTGCGGGTGGTGGGTGGGTGGTGCGACCGAGCGAATATGTGCCAGCGTTTCGATTGGCTGCAACTGTGGGATTATTTGCATACATGGCTGTGACTGGCCAGCCTCCCAACATTCCAACACAGCACAGAGAGGAAAGGAAAGGGCCTGAGGCTGCAGTTGAAGTTAGCCAGTTGACAGTTTTTTCTGTTGGAAATTGAATGTTCAGTACCTTCACCCAATACACTTCTAAGGTGACTCAGAGGGAAAGCAAAAGGCCTCAGGCACTCAGCCACTGCGGCCCACAGCAATGACGGATCAGGACCAAACATGGCAAACAAGGGAACAATGGCCCACTTCACAACCTGGTGTGGTTTAGGGCAGGATGGACCACGAATGATGGGATTTGCAGTACCTTCACCTCATTCACTTCCCAAACAACACTGCAGCCCCTATAAATCACAGACCAGGCCCAAAATTGACAACAAGGCTTCCTTAACTTGATTTCCCTGACTAGGCCTCAGCTCATGGGATATTGTTAGGCTTCCTCAACTTGATTTTCCTGACTAGGCCCCCAACAATGACAGAACAAGACCAAACTTGGCACACAGACCCCCCCCCAAGATGCACCCTACATCCTGGTGCAGTTTGAGGAAGGATGGACCATGGATGATGGGACTTGCAGTACTTTAATTCACTTCCTTAGAGCACTGTGGCCCACACCAATGATGAACTATGGCACACAATGCCTTCCTCAAATAACCCGGGCACCGCCGGGTCCCCAAGCTAGTATGTAATAAAAATGGGGTAATGTTACTAATTCTTCTGGTTGCTTGTCTGGTTTTGCTCATTCTCCCATTTATATGTTACTAGCTGAACCCGGCACGCGTTGCTGTGCCCTATGTAGGAGATGTGAGGAAGTTTGGGTATGTAAGGAGGGAGGAAGGGAGGGAGGAGAGAAATAAGGAAGGAGGGATGGGAGGAAGGAAGGAAAGAAGGAAGGAAGGAGAGAAGGGAGAAGGGAAGGAAGGAGGGAAGGAGAGAAAGAAGGAAGGGTGGATAAAATGAAGGAAGGAAGGAAGAGAGGAAGGAAGGAGGGAGGGATGGGAGGAGAGAAGGAAGGAAGGAAGGAAGGAGAGAAGGAAGGAAGGAAGGTGAGAAGTAAAGAAGGAGAGAAGGAAGGAAGGAGGGAAGGAAGGAGAGAAGGAGAGAAGGAAGGAGGGAAGGAAGGAGAGAAGGAAAGAAGGAGAGAAGGAAGGAGGGAAGGAAGGAGAGAAGGAGAGAAGGAAGGAAGGTGAGAAGTAAAGAAGGAGGGAGAGAATGAAGGAGGGATGGGAGGAGAGAAGGAAGGAAGGAAGGAGGGAAGGAAGAAAGGAGAGAAAGAAGGTATGAGAGAAGGAAGGAAAGGAGTGAGCCGTGGGCTGACCTTCCCCCCCTCCTCCTCTTCCTCCTGTGCCTTGGGATCTCTCCTCTTCCGGGAGTGGCAGGGAGTTGGGGCGCCATCGCCTCTTCGCTCTTCCTTGCCACTGTGGTCTCCTTGGCTTCCTCTGCTGCTTTCCTCATGTTCGTGGACTGTGGTCGGGAACGTTTTGGAGGCTGGGAGATGGAGGAGGGGGCGGGTATCAGGAAGCTCCGCCCTGCTTCCCAGGGAGCGTTGCGGAGGCTTCTGGGAGGTGTAGTTCCATGGCCTGATCCGCCTCCTCCTCCACCTCTGAGGCTTCTAACGTTCCCGGCCGTACCGAGGCGGCCCGGGTCGACGAACATGAGGAAGGCATGGAGGAAGGCAGGTAGGCGGCATTGGCGAGGAAGAGCGATGAGGCGGCGCCCCAGGTCCCTGCCAGTCCCGGAAGAGGAGTTAGCAGGGAGAGGCATCACAGAGCAGCCATCCTCCGCCGCATGTTGCCGGGCGGCGCGGGCGCTGCCTTGGGCTCCTTGTGGTTCTGGGCCTCTCCTCCGCCGCTCCAAGCCAGCCCCCTAACCTCCGGAGGGCATTCAGGTGGGGAGGAGGTTCCGTTCCGCAGTGGAGAGCATGTGAATGGGACGGGCTGGGGATGGGGCGGCCGCGACCGCTGGCGGATCCTTCTCCCATAGGTTTGAATGGGCAATTTTGGGGGTCTTGTTTAGGGGTCTGTTGAAGTTTAAGGGTGGGGGATTTGTGCCTAGTTGGTACCTCATGGCCTGGTGAAACGTGTGTTGTGGGGTTTGTGGTTCTGGGGGTTATGGTGTGGCCGTGCATAATCGTCAACCCACGACCGTGTCTCCTTTATCTATATAGATCTCTTCCTACATTACTGATAGGCCTAGAATCTTACCCTGTTCTTATCCTTGCCATTACACACTTTTCTCTGAGACACATATTCTTGGTCTTTCCTTCCTCAATGTTCCTATGAAGATCTAACATATCTGAGTCTTCAACCTGTAATCCCTCATGTTGCTTTCCTGATTCCATTAAAGGAGAAAACGAGAGAATGTTAGCATTAGCTCAAAGAGCAGCTGAGCCTTGGCAGTATAGAAAAAGTATAAGCAAATTTCAGAAACAATGGGGGAGAAGCCCAAAAAAATGGGTTATGAAACAGTAAACCTATAAAATGAAGAACACTTGAAAGATGTGACAACATTTGGAAACCTGAGGAAATCTAACATCTGTAGCTACTCAATGTGTGCATATATTGTTGGCTGCTGAGGTGCTGACTGTATGAATATAAGGCTTGAAAAGTACTTGACAGCTAAGGGAGTTGACTGGAAAATGGCCATAAAATATTCAAATCCTGTCTTATAACTCGTTTTATTTCTAATTGACTGGTTACTAAGCCACCTCAAAAGCTTCAAATATCTGTATAAATGTGTGTTGTTTTGTAGGCAGTTTCTATAAAGCATCAAAGCTGAGTTGAAGTGATTTGTTTATTTATTTATTTACTCATTCAAATTCAAATGTGCTCTTTGGCTCTGGACTTTTATCCACCAAACGAATTTGGAATGTGTGATGCACTTAAAGTTCAATGCATAACTTTGGCATATGTGAAAGTTTGAAAACATGCATTTATTTACCTATTAGAAATTTGGATATTCAAACATATTGTTTTATCTCCATATTCAATGAACTCCAAATTTGCTAGCTATTGTGTTGGAAAAAAACCTGCTGCTAAAATCTATTACAAAATATTTACTCAGTGTAACAGAAATTTGGCCATTTGAATGGATGGACATTATACACTTTAAAATAACCATTTGTTACACTTGGATGTGAAAAAGACACTGCAACTTGCTAGCATCAGTTCTCTACCTTGTGTTTTTATTTTCCACATACTAAACTGACATTGAATTCCCATTCCTTCAAAGCAAAATGTTTGTATTGACAATCCATATTTAAATTGGTTTTATCTTTTATATGCAATACCAGCAAGATATAGTTAACAATGGGTCCTTGGCACACATCTTTGTTTTCTGGAGGCAGCAGAAGATCTCATATGCCTCCTTTTTGTTGTCACCTATTTTTCTGCATTGATTATTATCATAGTTTGCTTGCCCTTACACACAAGTCGTAAAACACTTACATTCAGCGTTCTAACTATATTTCTGTCAACTTTTACATTTGCAATCTGTCATCCTTTGAGCTACACTTCATTTTTGGCTGCAGATAGTGGCCTTCTGCATTTCTCTTTGACAGTGTTCCTGAGTTCAGTACAGAGTTATTTTAACTCCCCAACAATTAGGTTTTTAGTTTGTCTTTTGGCATGATGGTTGGTTGAGTGTTCTT
This sequence comes from Anolis apletophallus, assembly GCA_030556195.1. NCBI lineage: Eukaryota > Metazoa > Chordata > Lepidosauria > Squamata > Anolidae > Anolis > Anolis apletophallus. Next base: position 45,299,458 of record JARBWK010000007.1, on the reverse strand, counting down.
CTTTAACTTTACTCTAATTTTTTATATTAGCAATAAATGGTCTGTGCCACAATCAGCTCCTGGTCTTCTTTTTTCATAGAGACTAGAGCTTCTCCTCCCCTCCTCCTCCTCCTCCTCCTAACTTTGTAGTTTATTTGAATTCTATATGTGATGCCCATGTATACAATAACTTCTTTGGATTCCTGAAGAACAGGCTTCCAAGGAACAAACTATTAGCCTCACAAAATTCATCAGCTTTGTCCCTGCTTCATTTCTTGATCCCAGGCCAAATTTTCCATCAATCTTTAATTTTGGTCTGTTTCCTACTTTTGCTTTACAATCACCTGTGATTAACAAAATGTCCTGCTTTGGTGTGTGATTAATTTCCTTCTAGACTCCAGCAAATAACATACTTTTAACCCATCTTTTACAGTTTTACTGTTAATTGTGTTTGCTATTGTATTGTAACTTGTTGTTTTATATTGACTGGTTATATCATTAATTTTTTATCCTACCTTCTGTAACGTATTATATTGTATTGTAATAATTATGCTGTGAGCCGCCCCGACTCCCGTAGGGAGATGGGGCAGAATATAAATGAACGTTGTCGTTGTTGTTATTATTTGTTTCTTCTTACTTTTCCTCTATAGTCAGAACATAAATCTGTATATTTGATATATTTATGAGTTTTCCCTGAAGTCTTATTATTTGGTCAGACTTCACATTATATCCTTTGACTGTTTTTGCTACATTTCTCCCCACTACTAATGCCATCCCATTTCTTTTTGACCTTTCATTTCCTGAGCAAAACTCTGTGTACTTATCTCACGCAAAATGTCCCATATCTATCCATGTTATCTCACTCATCCCAAGTATTGCAATGTTTATAGATTCAATATCTTGTCTTACCATGACTAGCTTCCCCTGATTCATACTTCTCACCTTCCATGGTCCTATGTGTTGTGCAGCTTGAGTCTTTCCTTTAACTCTGGACACATGAATCACTGGACGTCCTTTTGACTTGAGTTTAATTTTTGAATGTCTGGGCAAAAAAATGCCTGTGGCCAAGGAGAGCTGACACATTTCCCCTTCTCCACATAATGACCCTCAATTTATCAAATCAACATCCCTAATTTTGGCTCTAAATACTGCCCTAGATTTACACATGAGGTCGATTTATACATCAATATACACTGTACTATGCATGATGGATTATACATTAATCTAATAGGATCTGAAGACTGCATTGCAAAAATCAGGATCCCAAAATTAGGAAGCACCTGGAGCCAAAGATGTATTTTGCAGAGACACAATAATCATTATTTATTTTGTATACATTTCTCATAGTAGGTTTATATCCATAAAGGGCATGCTAAAATAAAATAAAAACAGTCTTAAAGAGGCTATCATGGTCCTTTTTGTCTCCCATCCCTTTTCCTCCTTTTCATGCCTACAAAACAAGCGAGACTGGAGTTACAATTTTAGCCTGAACAGAAGGAAGGAACTGACTCTATATAAAACTATATATAGGGTTTGGCTATGCATTACTGATTCTTACTCCGTGGTCATGCCAGGCACCTGAAAAGCCAGTCTTGATCAACTTTCCCTTACTGAAAGGAATATTGGCATTCATTCTTCAGATTCAATCCAGAGAATGAAAGATATTTCCCTCTATTCCTGAGGGAAAATACACTTTGGAGTAACCACTTTGTGAAGGAAATTGGACTTTTTACTAGGTATTTTATTTATATACAAAAGCTAACAGCAGTGAAAGCTAACAGCACTGTCAAGAGATATAAATTGCCTGGGTTTTTTAAATAACTGAATTCCATCCAAGCATTTTATTTTATTTTATTTTTAACTCAGAGAAATTTGGGTTAGTGAGAGCTGTAACCAAATAAATACATTAAATTATAGTTCTTTAGCTATTGGCATTGGATGGAACCCACCAAAAAACGTATCTTTTAGCATCACACAATCTGATTTCTTTTAAGAGTAACAGAAATCTAACCAACAAGCTCCACTACCACATTACATTTTTTCACACTACCATTCGCCTGTGTTGAGGAGTTCTTTTATGTTTCTTTTCATTGCTTGCACACTCACATTTCAAAATCTATGATATAGACTGTACCATTCCCAGAAATAGTTATAATTCCTGAGCTCTGATACATTATTATTTGTCAATATCACATCTACTCAATTTAAGAATTATAGAAGATATTTAGAGTTTTAATGTATTAGGTTTTATTGATATATCTTGATAAAACTGGGCAAAAATGTTTAGTTCAGAGATAATATGGACATTTCAAAATAAATGGCAAATCCACCACATTATATCTACAGTAAGAATAAGGGAAGTGCAGATTTCCAAGCAAGAAGAAGAAGTCCTAAAATATTAATTATATTACCTGAACTCTATTCATACATGCATATATGATCTATGGAGCAAGTTTATGAAAAGCCATGCATTTTCATATTTTTAACATATATGCATAACTTTTTTCTCTGAAAATATCTTAATAATATAATAACTTTATTCTTATACACTGCCACTATCCCCCCAAGAGAGTCGGGGCGGCTTACATATGGGTCAAAATATCAACAAAACAATCAATTAAAGCAAAAACACAATAAAAATAAGATTATGGTAAAATATAATAATCCAGATAAAAACACAATTAAATAAAACGTAAGAATATAAAACAGAAATGTTGAAACTCAAACCAATGCTCAGCAAAGCCAATAACCAGTAATAGAATGGACATGACTTCTGAATTTTATCCAGATGTGTACACACAAATAGTCACTTTTAAAAACACTATTCCCCTCTTCAGAGAACATATCACTCTAACAATTTACAAGTATCTAAAATAAAAATATGGGGCAATCCTTCTTTGCCAGTTGAGAGGAAAACGGAATCTGTGATCCAGGCTCGTGGATGGAGACAAAGCAATGGTATAAGAAACATTTCTCAATAGTTTATTTTAGATGTTCTGCATCAATAAATAATGCTGGGCAATTATGAGATATGAGCAGGGAGGTTGGGTGTCTTATTTTTACTGATTAGTCTAAGTACCAAGTGTCATATTTCTAGCTGCTTAAAACTGGGATCGTAAACATGCTAATACAAAAATTAGAACATCCAAAAGTGTACTTCAATAGAGCAAGTAAATGGTTCCAAAATGCTCAGCAGGAACACTATAGGAGTATAGCGTCTATATCAGTGGTTCCCAAACTTTTTTGGCCTACCGCCCCCTTTCCAGAAAAAAAATTACTCACCGCCCCCCCCTAGAAATTAATTTTTAATTTTTTATAGCGATTAAACAGAAAAATATATGTATTAATGCAGTGGTTCTCAACCTTTCTAATGCCGTGACCCCTAAATAAGGTTCCTCATGTTGTGGTGACCCCCCAACCATATTTTCGTTGCTACTTCATAAATAATTTTGCTACTCTTACAAATTCTAATGCAAATATCTAATATGCAGGATGTATTTTCATTGTTACAAATTGAACATAATTAAAGCATGCTGCTGCCAAAGAGGGCTCTGAGTGGACGGGCAGCCACAGCCTGAGGGAACGAAGAAGCGAGGCCTGCTCTCCCCGCAGAAGCCCTGGGCTTTCCTGCTCCATCCTCCGGCTCCGCTGGGGAAGGCTATGCTTTCTTCCGTATTGGCGGAGAGCTCCGCCGGAGGACGCGGAGGCCTTTGCACTGCAGCCTTCACACTGCACTGCGTGTGGGGGCCAAAGCAATGGGGGCGAGGCTAAAGAAGGGGGCCGCGTGACCCCTCCTAAATGGCAAATCATTCACCGCCCCCTTAAAGGGGTTCACCGCTCCCCAAATTCCCGAGCCTCCCACTGCCCCCTTGGATCGCCTCACTGCCCACCAGGGGGTGGTACCACACACTTTGAGAATCAGAGGTCTAGATCAAGTAAATAATAATAATACCCTATTATGCTTTGGTCAGATCTCATCGGGAATACTGTCTCCGGTTTTGGGCATCTCAACTCAAAAATAGTATTGATATGCTGAAACATAAGAAGGGTGATCAAAACAGTGTCTGGAAACCAAGTTCTATAAGGAGTGGCCTAGGAAGAGGATTAAGAAGGGACATGATAGTCACATTTAAACATTTGAAAGGATGTCACACCAAAGAGCGGGCAAATTTGTTTTCTGTTTATGTAGAGATGAGGACATGGAACAATAGATTCAAATTGCAGGGAAAGAGATTCCACTTAAACATTAGAAAGAATATCCTGACAACAAGAGCTATTTAACAGTGGAATATACTGCCTCAGAATGTGGAGAAGTCTCCTTCTCTGGAGGTTTTTTAAACAGAGGCCAAATGGGTATTTGTTCAGAGTGCTTTGATTGTGTATTCCCACATGGCAGAATAGGATTGGACTTGATGGCCCCAATGGCACTTCCAACTCTATGATTATGTGATTCTATTCATCCAAGAATGCAGGAATTCCAGAATGAATGGTTTTGGGTGTCACAGAACAAACTTTACAGAGGGAGTGTCTGTAAACAGTAAGCTTCGATAAAATATTTCCTCCATAAAATAATAATAATAAACTTTCTTTATACCCCACCAACATCTCCACAAGGGGACTCGGGGCAGCTTACATGAGGCCACACCCTTCAGTACAATAACACAATCTAACACAAAATAACACAAGAACAGCAAGGAAAAAATACATAAAATGCAAAATCAATATAAACAGCGCAACACTATAAAATCAGAATATTAAAACACTAAACATGAGCACATTTGTTTTCTGGTTTTATTTCAGGCCTACAAATTTTTATTCCATTTTTCTAGTTGAATCCAAAGGAGCCTTATTTATTATTCCTTCCTAAATATTTATTCCTTTCAGTTCCTCTCTCATTTTTACTTTTCTCTTTTTCATTCTATCCAATTTCCTATCCTTTTTAGTTCCTTTTTTCAAATTCTTTATCTAATATTTCCTTTAGTTCCTTTGGGAAATCCCTTTCCATTATTATTGGTGTTAATACAGAATTCTTACTAATTAATTGCCCTTTATATTTGTTCCATATATCCATTATTTACCCGTCTATACCTGTCAGACATGCTGTGCATATCAAAGAATCAGATGAGAACATGCAACTTCTGTTGAACCACCTTCAATGGTTCAACAGAAGCACAACTGGAATTTGTGTGGTAGTTGCAATTCTACTGGGTCTGCAGCTTGGTTACACGAAGTGTTGCTGTTTCCTTTGCGAGTGGGATAGTCAAGCAAGAGATCTGCAATATATTGGAAAAGACTGTCCTCCCTGTAATAAATTGGTTCCAGGGCAGAATAATAATAATAATAATAATAATAATAGCTCGCCACCATCTCCACCAGTGGGGACTCGGGCGCCTTACATGAGGCCAAGCCCAAACAGCAAATTACAATAAAATAAACCAGACACAAACAACGCAGTAAAATAAAAAAAATATAAATACAATAATCAATACAAAATATAAAATACAATATCTACAATCACAGTGACATTGAGCGGGCCGCATGTGCAAGATAAAATGCTAAAAACTCAGGGTGAGATAAGGAGGAGCAGATTATTTGTGAGATAGAGCTCATAAAGAAACGGGGTTGTTAAAAGAGGCTTTCATATAAGCAGGGGAAGAGTACTCCAAGAACAAAGACGTTGAGGGGAGCAATAGTGTATGGTTGTGTGACTATTCTCCGAAAGCACAATGTTTTGAGGTCCTTCTTGAAAGTTTCTAAGGTGGGGGCTTTCCTAATCTCTCTGGGCAATGAGTTCTAGAGATGGGGAGCCACAAAAGGGAAGGCTCTCCCCCTAGTGCCCACAAGTCGTGCCTGTGATATTGGCTGGGGCAAAAGGAGGGCCTCCCCGAAGATCGAAGAGCTCGGGCTGGTTTATGGAGAGTGACCCACTGGTTGATCCAAAAAAGATATTTCTTCCGCCTTTATACATCAAACTCAGGCTAATGAAAAAATTTAAGGCAATGAATAAGCAAAGTGAAGTCTTCATGTATTTGTGGCAGATGTTTCCCTGCATAATAATGCAAAGATAAAAGAAGGTGTTTCCACTGGCCCACTAATCTGAGATGTGATGAAGGACAGCCACTTTGATGGTCTTCTACAGGGTGCAGAACATGTTGCACGGACAGCCTTTAAGAATATTGTTTGTAATTTTCTTGGCAGCACCAGTTTATGTCCAACAGGTTGAAAGTCTGCTTCAGGCATACAAATCAATGAAGTGCAAAATGTCACAGAAGATCCATTTTCTTCATTCCCACTTGGACTTCTTTCCAGACAACCTGGGCTCTGTGAGCGATGAACTTGGTGAAAGGTTTAATTTACTGCCAAGATGGACAAACAGTATCAGTGCAAGTGGAATCCATCTATGTTGGATAACTATGGTTGGACTCTCATCCCGGAAGCATTGGACAGTGATTACAAACGAAAATCTACAGCAAAACATTTTTAGTTTTGGTTCCTGATGACACTATTACTGTCACAGTGTATGCTGCTATAGACATACAGCAATGCTTAGACATTGGTTTTTGACTCTGAATATGTTTTAAAGGATTTTAACTGTGGATTTTTAATACTGTTTATATTAATTCAGCTGTAAAGTTTGAATATATGCATTTTAAATTGTATGTGAATGTGCTAATGTTAAGGAGTACAAATAATCATAATCATAATAAATTGCCTTTTTCTGGAAAACTGTATGTGATACAGTCATAATAAATACATAGTTGTGTTCAGCATGTTAAAATCTACTTAGTTCACCCAAAATTGTTGAGGAAACAAAACATTCCCAAAAAATGTTGACCAGTGTAATGTGCAACCCTAGACATGAACTGGGTGGGAATTAGCAGAGATAACTTTCCAAGATTACATGGGAACCAAATTTTTAAACTCATCTTGGCCCATTTTTTAAAAGTGTTATTATAATATACATATCTAAACAATTTAGTGCCATGATCCTCTCCCCTTTTTTGAATAAATGGGCTCTAAATGACAACTCGCTTATACAAAAAATTAGTACAATTGCATGATGATATATAAATGCATGCTGTGTTCAATCAGGTTCTTAATGCTGTTTCTTTTACATGTGTAATATATCTACCATGAGACTGACTGCTTAATAAAGGGAGTATTTTACGCCTAGCATGTAAAACTTTATCTCCTAGTTCTTCTTAGTTCCCAATGGAATAGAATTAATTTTTAATTAGCACTTTAAAGATAAATGCAAATCATGTATGCACATGTACAATGGGCAAGTTGTAACTGGAAAATTAAATAATAGGAAAACGCTTTTCAAGGAAAGTTCCAAATCCAATAAAGGAGGAGAATCCTACATGGCAGTCAAAACCATGCAAGTCAAAACACAATCTAGCATGAACAAAGCAGCTACACAGCCAAAATTTTAGCAACGCTAAATAATATCAAACCTGTCATTATGTCAAACAGCTTGGTATGTTTCCACTGTAAGACAAAAGTGACTTTTGTTTTGAGTGTCAAATGTGCTCTGAGCAAAAAGGAAAAACAGTATGAAGGGTAGAATGAGTTCTCTAAGGTGAAAAGAACTGCCTATAAATAACAGTCACTCTTGCCACCTCTATTTAATGCTCAAAATAGATGCTACAAATATAGTTACAAGCTTTCACAGAGATGCACTTGTGTAACAGATTATGTTGTCGTTGGAAAATATCCTGTCCTTTCAAAAGTTGGTATGCAGCTTAGAGAATGAACCCAAATGACACTTACAAAAGTATGCTTCTTTTATTTCACCCTTTCTTAAGAATTTTCAATGCATTGCAGTACAGGCAGTCCCTGAGTTACAAACATCCAACTTACAAACAACTCATAATTACAAATGGGGATGAGACAACAGGAAGGGAGAGAAATCTACCCATAGGAAGGGAAATTCACTCCTGAAAGAGTTATCATGGAGGGGGGGGGTCTCAACTGAAGCTTTATCAGCAACCCTTGTTTCCAAAGCAAGCCAAAATGTTCAACATTGAATTATCAGAGGGACGGAAAGTGAGGTGAAATCTTCTGAACAGAGGCACAGAGAGCAAAACAAACACCCCAGGGGTGTTAACCCTTCTCTTTGTTATCCAAAGCTATACAGACATTTCCCAAGTTATTAACAAGAATGGTTCTATAGACTTGTTCTTAAGTTGAATTTGTATGTAAGCCAGAACAGGTACTTTGTAAAGTGTAACTCCACACACACACACACTTATACATATACATATACACGCATACATACATACATACATGCTTTGTATGGAAGTATAGAGAAAGGTTAACACTTCTGTTTTATGCGTTATGCTATCTGTGCCACTGCAACTATTTTGTTTTATATTTTAATACATAATGTCAATTTCCAAAAACACTATTTTCTAGCACATTTTCCGTACAACAGTATACACAATGCATGGAATCTGCATTCTAAAACTTAGTTTGGATTCAATCCATTATTTAACATGCACTTAGATGGGAGACCACCAACAAACACCAAGTGCTAGAAGCTATATTTCAGAGGAAGGAACTTGAATTCATTTAGATTAGACAGATATTCCTGTACTCCCTATTTACCTATTATGTGCGTCATTCTCTGCTCCATCATTCCCAAGTTAAGCACTGTCAACCTTTTGAGAGGAGACTGGCAAAGAAGATGTTGAGAAGTTCTGCCTTTTCTCTGTCCCCTATTAGCATGTTGCCATCACCTGTACACAGGAGCCCTGCCCATTTCCTTATTCTCCTTTTGCTACAGACATAACAAAAAAAACCACCTCTTATTGTTTTTATAGTTCTGGTACTCTTTCTGTTGTATTAAACAAAATAGATATACTCTTTCTTACAGCCAGGAGCTATATATTCTCATTTCTACTGGTAGATGTGCCAACTAGGTCAAATGTATACATTGGACGATTCTCCTCCACAGTAATTCCTGATAAATTCAGATCACATATGGACTGGGAAAAGATTTCTAGTTTAATAGTGTATTCTAGGGGTCAGATATCCTTCTGGTTTACATCTGGTTGGAAATTGCAGCTAAAAATGACACACATATGCTTACATGAATTTGTCCTGAAATACTGCTCAAACAAAAATTATATTTAGTCATTTATATCAGTTACTATACACGGACTATATATCAGCCAGAAGTTGAAGTAGAAGCCTAATTAAAATTCCATAATTCTACAATGAGGTAAAGATTGTGCAACTGTCAATTTGTTGTTGAGCTGCAACTCCTCGGACTCTTCACCATTGTCAATACTGGCTATTACAGATGTTGGGGGTTGGATTCTATGAACAGCATCTGGACAGATGAACAAGACCCACTACAAGTAGAAAACAGTATATGGCTAAAAATATATCTATGTAAGTTGACCTCATGCATAAGTTGAGGGCTGGTTTGGGGGCTGAAGATACAGATTTTGATATGACCTGTGGATAAAATTTAGAGACATGTAACAAAGATGTAAAGAAGGACGCATATGAAAACAATACCAAAGTACTTATATCATTCTGGCAGGCTTAATGATTTGTGCTCACCTAAATGCAGGTGGATGAGGAGAGAACTATGATAAATGGTTGCTGTGTTTTTTTTGGGGGGATGGGGGGTCACTAGGCACAGACAGAACTAACAAAATGTGGATCCATTCTGCATTAAGGCACAAGTACCAGCAATACTTCAGAAGACCAGCTGTCATTGCTGCCATTTTTGGGTCCAGACATTTTAAAAGGCTAGAAGCAGTGCCATGGCAAAGAGAGTACAAGCATCAATTATTCTTTTAGGTTATCCTATTTTGATAAGAGTTAAGGTAAAGTTCTAACATTGATTGATGGAAAAGTTGACCCAAGATTTTGGGGGGGAAATTCTAAACTTATACCTGAGCATATGCAAGTAACTTTAGTATAGGAAATAAAAAGTTCATTTATTACTGCATCCACAGCGCAAAAAACAAGTCTACACTCAAAATATCTATATTAATAATTATTTTACCTATGAGAGCTACACAACCAATCTTAGTATTTTTCACAAGACTCAAAACCACTCCTGATTGTTTCTAACGTTAACCATTTGGAATAAGCTTTCTTCAAAATACTCAACTACAATAACAACAAAAAGTCTTTACCCTGTGGTTAGTCCCCTAACACGAAATAGAAGAGAGAGAAAGAGCTCCTTTTACTTTAAGCAATTAAATTATGCAAACAAGGTTAGGAAACAATTTATATGTTTTCATTTGTAATCAGCAACTTAAAATTCAATCACAGTGATTTCTAATAGTGTCAGATATGTGAATAAGCAGCAGAATTGCACAAAAAGCAGACCAAAATACTAATTGCATGACTAGGATAAAAATAATAAATGTGTGCCTTAAAAGATAGCGACAAACCTCCAGATTTCATCTGATCATGGAAGCAAAGCAAGCACAGCACTGGCTGCTACTAAGATGGGAGACAACCAATGAATACCAGGTACGGTAGGCTATATGTCAGATATGTGAATAAGCAGCAGAATTGCACAAAAAGCAGACCAAAATACTAATTGTATGACTCTGGATAAAAATAATAAATGTGTTCCTTAAAAGATAGCGATAAACGTCCAGATTTCATCTGATCATGGAAGCAAAGCAAGCACAGCACTGGCTGCTACTAAGATGGGAGACAACCAATGAATACCAGGTACGGTAGGCTATATTTTGAAGGAGGAAATGGCACCTCTGCATATTCATTGCCTAAGAAAACCCTATGAAATTCATGGGATTGCCATGAATCGACAGGCAACTTAAATGCACACACATGGAATGTTCCTTGCTCTAAAAATATTTTACAAATAGCCCATTTTTTGCATGAAATGTTATGAAAGCAATTAATTACAAATGTAAATTACTTCATTTTCCGTATCAAGTCTACTGACTCATTACAACCAGGCACCAAAGAGTTATTGTTTTCTCAATCAAAATCAATACACAAATCAGTGAATTAACTGTATTACACAAGAGATTTTAGGGAATCATGACACATTGTTCCCTGAACTCTGTTTTGTCAGAGGAACAGCCATATTATGTTTGTTAGAGCAAAATAGTAGCAAAGAGTTTTCTGGCATCTTAAAGTTGGTTGGAGTCATGCATTTGTACTGTTTTTAAGATGCCATAAGATTCTGTATGTGTATGTGTGTGTGTGTGGCATGCAAATATCCTATATGCCAAGATGGTACAGGGTCAGGGTCATGCATTTGTATTGTCTTTAAGATGCCAGATAATTTGTGTGTTTGTGTGTGTGTGGTGTGTGCGCGCACACACACACATATATGTGTATGCCAGCATGTACAATGAAGAACAGTCTAGGAATTTCTCTTCCTTTTAGTTCATGTAGGCAGGTGAATAAATACGTTCTAGGATAGTAATGCATATAAATGTATTTACATACTGTATTCGCATTATGACTTTTTAATACGATAACTTTAGCCTCAATCTGAATAAATGGAGGTGGTTTCACCCGTTAACCGTTTGAATGGGTGGATGGACACCGAGTAACAATTTCTTTTAAACATGCCTTGTGAATAGTTTCAAAGATATCAAGCTATCTTTATATCCTGTCATGTGTGGAACCTATTAACTACATTCCCAGTTTTGAGTGAACTGGAAACAACAGTTAACAGAAGTCTATGGTTTGTTTACCAGCATGAAGGGAAGATCAAAAGGGAAAGACAAAAGGGTTTGTTCTTATCTCAGTTGACTAACATGTCCATTAACATGCTCACAGAGTTGAAGAATTATTAGTTTCTGTTATGATGGGAGTGGGGGCTGTTTTTCCTCCTCTTGATCTTTCCTAGATCAGTTATATATGGCAGCAGAAAACAAAGAGTTGGTCTATCTGCAGCAGCGGCTTCATTTCTAGTATTCTGTTATGAAAACAGATTTGTAACTTGCTGGTGATATAATCAGTAAGAGGTCTGGTTCATCAAGTCCAGAAGCAAGGAAAGTACGTCACTCACTTTTGATATCTGCCTATTTTCTGTTTCTACTTTTTAAATTATTTTTGTAACTACTTTTATCTACTCTAGTGGTTCTCAACCTGTGTCCCCAGATGTTTGGGCCTTCAACTCCCAGAAATCCTAACAGCTGGTAAACTGACTGGGATTTCTGGGAGTTGTAGGCCAAAACATATGGGGACCCACAAGTTGAGAACCACAGATCTACTCGTACCCTTGAGATGTTTAGCTATTTTTCAAAAGCAGAATGATAATTTAACAAACGGCTCTATTCAAATTCCTTTAATTTTTTTATAGATTCCCCTATTTTAAAACCTACGCTCCAATTTTTATCATCCATCTAAATATAAACATGGTTTGTATCTGAAAGTGATAAGAATAAATGTGCTGGCCTTTATATTGTGCAGAGAAATGAACTTAAAACAAATTTCAAAAATCAAAATATAAGCAAAATGATAATATTATAAAACTATAATAACAGTACTCATATTTAAATGTTGATAATTTTGTATTATTTGCTGCAAGTTCCACTTACAAAACTGCTAACATTACAACGTTAGTTGTATTATTGTACAATAGTAAAGGTTTAACAATATAGATAGCATGTACTACAGCACTTAAGGATTTAAGATATACCGATCTTAGAATTTCATATCAATTCACACTGGTGTCAGTTCATTATGGCCACGAGCTTATCATTTAAAACAAAGCATAAGATTTGATATTTGAACTATTATAAATAATGAAATGATTAATATTATTTTTCTTTGATGATGGGTTCTATAAGGCATGACAGAATATGTTTTTTCTGAGCAAATAAAACACTGATACAACATGAGATGAAAAAAGCTATGAAAATCTTTACAAATATTTGTACACCTCATTATCTTAGAGATACTCTCCGCTGTTAAAGTCTAGGCCCTTTATTTGTATTTGTGATTTGTTCCTAATCTAAGGATCAAACACTTAGGTTGAAGAATTAACAGAAGGCATGTGTCTCAAATACGCTTCCTTCACATCCCCAACTCCTAACAGGGTATTGAATGCAGTATCACATGCAGAATATTATCTTCTGGATGTGTAAATATTTTAGAACAAACATATGGATTAAGTTATATAACACAGACGAGGTGTTGAATTTGCTCCTATTGACAAATTAAATTTCAAAATACATTTTATCTGGCTGCAAATATACTGATAAAATAAATAATGGCGTTTAGTCTAAATCTGACATTTAGAATACAAATCAGAATTTAGTTCCCCCCCCCCTGAAAATATGCCCTTTAAAATGCATTCAAGTAAATAAGTATTTTTAACATTACTGCAAAAGAATATGTCTCTTGTACTTTTAAGGTGAACAGATCATTTCCCTTCACAGCTTCCATATTCCTTTGCTTCCCATGAACCCTAGCTCTCTTTTATGAACCCCAGCTATGTTGGCTAGGCTCACATAAATTGCAATCAACAGCATCTGGCAGAAAAGAAATCTCCCGTATCCTTCTTAATGATACACTGGAAAGTTCAAATTGTTGTACATATTGGTTATGCATTATTTTAAAACCAATTATAGCCCAAATACTGCTCAATCATACTGTTAGGATACGGAAGGTGAAGACAAACTACCCCTTATCAGAACTAGGTTTATATCCACTAAAGTTTATGAAAAACTTAAAAAACAGTTAGCCTAAAGGTGCTGCTAGGTTCTCTCCTCACCCTTCTTCCTTTTTATGCCCCAAGAGACTAACATGGTTATTTCTTTGTCCCTTAGTTGACAATATGAACGTTCTGAGCTTTCCTGATTTTGTAATCTGAGGTGGCTTCCATCATTCAAATACTCTGGTTGGACACATGTCCCCCTGAAGGCATTTGAATGACATGATTCATCCACCACAACAACAACCACACCTAATGTTCCATTACTATTGTTGTATGTCTTCAGGTTGTTTCTGACTGATAGCAACACTATAGCAAAGATTATTATTATTATTATTATACTTTATTTATTACCCTGCCCTTCTCACCCCAATGGGGGACTCAGGGCGGCTTACAGACCATGGCATACAATGCTGCATTACACATATAATGGACATGACATATCATTATTAAACAATTAGCACATCAGTTTAAACATACAGTAATAAAAATAACGTATCAATAGAACAATTCAAACATAAATACATTAAAACAGCTTAAAAGTAAAAGATTTTTTTTTGGCAGGCTTTTGACTGTTTTTAGCTGAAACTGAAATAATGCGATTTGCCCAAAATCATGCAGTGGGTTTACATGGCTGTGTAGGAATTTGTACTCTGGTCTCAAAAGTTATGGTCAAATACTAAAACCATTACACCATGCTGCCCCCCCCCCCCCCGCTCCCCGGGTAAGAAAAGCAGTATACAAATGAAGTAAATGAATGAAGTAAATAAATATTACAGAATAAGGAAAATCCAGAATATGCCCAACAACAACAACAATTTATTTATAACCCGCCCTCTCTTCTCAAAGGGACTCGATTGTAGCTTGTGCTAACTTTCCACATCATGAAACTGACTGAGCTACATGACCTGATCTCTGGACTGAAGTCACAATTTTGATCCTCATTTAATTTGCACACCATCATTGTGAACATGGTAGAGAGCACTAAAGTCAACAGATTTTTGAACCAACATTATTGTTACTTTCAAGTTTTTATTCATTACAGCAGGACCCTGCATCCATGGGTGATACATTCCAGGACTTCATGTATCTATGGATAATAACAAATCCTATTGAAATGAAAGACGTCTGGCTCCAAAAAAAACCCCACAAAATCTCATTGGAGGGCCTAGAAAATGCCCAGAAAAGTCATATTTTGTTGGAAGTAGATAAACGAAGCTGAAAATACCAGTTCTGTGACTTGGGCGTAGAAGCAACATTTCTAGACCTGCCACAATCACCTAAAATGAAAAATCTTGTAAATAAAAGGTCATATTTCACTAAAGCTGATATACATGGTTTATCAAATTGTATTTGTTTTATATTGAACCCATGCTAAAATTTAATCTTCTGCTATTTAACAAAGATAAGCACCTACATTGTTAAATGGGGATCACAAAAGTGGATCAAACTAAAATTTGCTTTTCAAAAACAGATGAGCACCACAATGGTACATAATTCATTACATAAGAAAGTTAAGTCCTGCCCCTTGTCCATAATATTTTAACACAGCAACAACTTGAATATGAATATTTTAAACCATCTACTGCTTACACAGCCCAGATAAGCATGAGGCTTAGTTTTCCATAAGCAAATTGAATTTTCTTTCATTTGTTCTATAGTACAACTTTAGCTGGGTCATGCCCAGAGACTGTAGTTCCATTGTTACAACCAAAATCACTATCTCTGCAGAAAAAGAAAAACAAATCCCATATATACCACTGAGCCCAAGTTAGAAAATTAATACACTGTCTAAATTGTTCGTATTTATACAGTGCACTAATGAAAGCAAATGTATAATTCAGTTCTAATATTTAAAACTGCAGATTAATTTGAAACACACATTCTTTTGTTATAACTAACATTGTTGCGCATATATTTGATCTTATAAGAATGCTCTAGTAAGGGAGGAAAAAAAGGAAAACAAAACATAAAAATGCACTTATAAAACCTATTGTCAAGACTACAAACATACAAACATCTTGGGGGGGGGGACCCCAAAATCCTTACAGATTATTTTATTTATTTAGTACACCCTGTTACAATACTTAGCTACTTACGTTACAGTATCCCAAAAAAGAACACAATTATATATTATGTTTTAATAGCAAAAGCAGCATGATATGGTATGGATGGGAAAATCTGTCTAAAAACAAAATCCTAATCCTTAAGAGAATACTGTCCTTAAATAATGCCTGTTGAATCTGAGAGCTGGCATTTCTCTGAGTTTCTCTCTGAAGGGACAAGTACGTCTAGTCTTACAGTTCCCCAAAACAGTAGTTAATCAACTTGAAACTTCTGAACACTTTGTTTCTTTCTGTCTCCTCATTTTGATGTGCATAATACCTTAGCTGACTTAAAGCACATTTCATGAGTCTATGCCATACCTTAAAAGAATAGGTTTCTCCACCTGGAGCTATTCACAAATGTATAGCATTGTGCAACCTTCTCCGTCTTCTATTCTTGTGCTTTATCAATAGAAGCATTCTTTCTTACTTAATGGATAACTTGAACGTCTATAAAGTTGCGGTTCATAAAAGTCTGCTCTCTGTAATATTTATTTCATTAGATGAGCGAATAGTCTATTGTCCAGCACTCTGCTGCCATCTATTTGTCAAAAGGAAAACAATATCATTGAAAGTATCTTCAGGGCAGCTGTGTTGGCCATGCAGCAGAATCTACAATCCAGAAAAGAGGGTTACCTTTATTGGCCAAACAAAAGGTAGAATAACTTCAGCAAACTCTTCATCAAAGCAAATATGTTTTAAGTCACACAGGAGAAGAAAAGTGACTACATCACGCTCACAGACTACATTTTGTCTCAGATATTATCTTCAGTAAGTCATTTCTGAATGATGCCGTTTTCTTGGCAAAACTTGTTCGGAGGAATTTTACCTTTGCCTTCCACTGAGATTGAGAGAGAATGATTTGCCCAAGGGTTTCCTTGACTGAGTGGGGATTTATTTATTATTTATTTATTTCCACCATTTCTACCCCGCTCTTCTCAACCCCCGAGGGGGGACTCAGAGCAGCCTAACAACGGCAACAATTTGATGCCAAAAACACAGTATACATATAATAGAAAACCAAAAACAGTCAGAATTAAAATACTCTTGCCTCCAGAGCTACAGTCCAGCATCAAACTAGTAAACCATGCTAGTTCTTCTAAACCAGTGGTTCCCAAACGTTTTTGGCCTACCGCCCCCTTTCCAGAAAAAAATTTACTCACCGCTCCCCTAAAAATTATTTTTTTACATTTTAATAGCAATTAAACAGAAAGATATATGTATTAATATTTCTACCTTTTTTGTAAAATATAATAAAGAAAGTTGTAAATTAGAAACAATGAAGTTTGAAATTATGAAACTATTTATTGAACTTAGAATAGAAAGGTAATACAAAAAAAGTTCAAACATTCAAAATCATCTTAATGAGAAGGATGAACCTGGTATGCTGCTACCAATCTAGTCATCCTCGGCTCTATTTACGTCAGCAGTCATCTCAAATCATCGCGATTGACTATTTTGCAATCGGTTTCTTTTTTTGTCAATAAATTGGTTACCGCACTGAATCTACGTTCCACTAAATATGTTGAAGGACATTATTATTGTTGTTATAAGAGTCAACCAGTTGGAAGGGAACCCCAAAGGTATTATTATTATTATCCCTTGCTTGGCGAAAGGAGGAGGGAGCAGGAGGAGGGAAGAAGAGAGACACACACAGAGATGGATGGTAGCCTGTCGCCTGGCTCACGCCACCGCCCCTCTCCGCCCCCTTACTGGGGTTCAGCGCCCCCCAAATTCTCCTGAGCCTTCCAGCGCCCCCCTAGATTGCCCCACCGCCCACTAGGGGGTGGTACCGCCCACTTTGGGAACCACTGTTCTAAACTTACCATCTTATGAAAGGGATCTCTCATATGCACATCAGATAACTTGAAATTAACTATTATGGATTCAATCACTTGTTTTAAATTAAGCTGTCTTCTTTGTAAGCAAACCAACCTTTCTTTTGCGTTGTTAAAGGCTTTCATGGCCGGAATCACTGGGTTGCTGTGAGTTCTCCGGGGTGTATGGACATGTTCCAGAAGCATTCTCTCCTGATGTTTCGTACACATCTATGGCAGGCATCCTCAGAGGTTAAGAGGTCTGTTGGAAACTACGCAAGTGAGGTTTCTAAATCTGTGGAATGTCCCGAGTGAGAGAAAGAACTCTTGTCTGCTTGAGGCAAGTGTGAATGTTGCAAATAGCCACCTTGATTAGCATTTAATGACCTTGCAGCTTCAAAGTCTGACTGGTTGCTGCATGTGGGAATCCCTTGTTGGGAGGTATTAACTAGCCCTGATTGTTTCTTGTCTGGAATTCCCCTGGTTTTTTTAATGTTGCTATTTACTGTTCTGATTTTGGAGGGTTTTTTAAATAGTGGTAGCCAGATTTTGTTAATTTTCATGTTTTCCTCCTTTATGTTGAAATTGTCCAAATGCTTTGGGATTTCAATGGCTTCTCTGTATAGTCTGACACGGTATTTGTTAGAGTGGTCCAGCATTTCTGTGTTCTTAAATAATATCCTGTGTCCAGGTTGGTTTATCGGATGTTTTGCTATTGCTGACTTCTCTGATTGAATCAGACTGCAGTGCCTTTCATGTTCCTTGATTCGTGTTTGGGCTCTGCATTTGGTGGTCCCTATGTAGACTTGTCCATAGCTGCATGGTATACAGTAGACTCCTGCAGAGGTGAGAGTATCCCTCTTGTCCTTTGCTGAATGTAGCATTTGCTGGATTTTCTTAAGTGGGTCTGTCGATCATTTACGGTTCTATACAGTTCTCTACGGTTCTGGCCCAGCTTACTTGTCCGAACACATCTGCCTCTACATCCCACCTCATAATTTAAGATCATCCGGGGAGGCCCTGCTCTCGCTCCTGCCAACTTCTCAAACGCGATTGGTGGAGACGAGAGATAGGGCCTTCTCAGTGGTGGCTCCCCACCTGTGTAATGCGCTTCCAAGCAACATACGATCAACCCCATCCCTCCTAGCATTCAGGAAAAAAGTAAAATCTTGGCTATGGGACCAGGCTTTTGCACATTAGCACAATGCAGCACTTTGGATTGGAATTGTAATGGCAAGCTGATGGATATGGCTCAATGCTCATGTTGTGGACGGAACATTGTTTTTAACTTAAGTGAATATGTATTACGTGTTAATGTTAACTGTATTTTAATGCTGAATGTTTATGGTTTTATATTGTATTTATATTGTGTATCGGCATCAAATTGCTGCCTTTTGTCAAGCCGCTCAGAGCCCCCCTCGGGTGTTGAGAAGAGCGGGGGTAGAAATGATGCAAATAAATAAATAAATAAATTTGTAGGTTGTGTTTCTTCATTAGCTTCCCTATGCAGTCAGTCATTCCCCTGATGTATCCTCTCGGTGGATCTTTGCCTTTGCTCCTGTGGCTTGTTCTGGGTCTTGCAGCTCTTCTGATGTCTGTGGTGGCACATCCATTAGCCTGGGGAGCCCAGTTTAGGTGGTTCGGTCCATCTTGGAGAAGGTGGGGTTCGCAGATTCTTTTTGCACTGTCTACCTTTCTGTTATTACTCCACAGTGCATTATACAGGTGTATACATTTATTTACAACAAACAAAAAATACAATTAACTGATTCAATAGAAGTAAACTATATTGGCCTATTATATGATTTACAGGTTTTGTTGAGGTTAAACAACACTTCTGTATAATACACTTATTTTAAAGAGAAATTCCAAACATGATTAAGCTTCTACCAAAGTTACAGCTCCTCTTAGGTCTATTAAAAACTATCTGTTTAGACAGGTATCACTGAACATTTGTAAACTATTCCTTCTCAAACAAAACGTACACAGCGTAAAACAACTATATGTAATGAAAACCATGCAGTCAGATTTTAAAGAGGCATGTTTTTGCTTTTAACAGGGAACCCTGAGTTTCACTATGGCCTTTGTGACATGAGTCAGTGTGCATTATATACTTTTAGGTTGCCTGTTGACTTATGGTGACCTCATGAATTTCATAGGGTTTTCGTAGGCACGAAATACAGCACCTGGTATTTGTTGTCTGCCTCCCATCTAAGTACTAACCAGGGCTGATTCCTGTTTAGCTCCCATGATTAGACTGGATCTGTTGCCTTTCGAGTATTTTGAGTGTAGCAATGTCAGCTACAACATAGTTGCTCAACCTCCAATATGATATATTCCATCCTATGTCAGCACGCTACATCAGATAAACAGGATTAACACTATGTGAGAGCATAAATATATACAAATTGAAGAGCATTTAATCTTCCTTGATGCACAATCAATGACTATTAAATTATTGCTCTGGAAGATCTGAAAAGGGAAAAGATAAATTAGGAATATATCTACAAATATGACCCCATCAACAGGGTGTATGAATAAAGACAAAGTAACACACTACAAACATGAATATATGTGCTTTCTTCACAGGTATATAACAATAGATTATCAGAGCTATTTATTTAAAACTGAGAAATAATTAAAGATTGCTAACTATATCTTCAATGCAATGCGGTGTGAAAGTGTGATAATTCAATTTAATCAGCAGCACACTGATTTCCCAACTCTTCATGATATTTTCCCTATATCAAATCAAAAGGAAGTCCTCTACCTAATATACTTACTCTGAACGAGTGCTTTCTGCAAGTGAAATGATAGGCTAGTTGCCATCATATCAATGCAAGATTTGGATCTGATTCTATTTCTCCAGGCCCCAGTGAACAACAACAACAACAGCAATGATACTCATTCTGGACATCAATCTAGAAGCGCGCTACAGAATCAAAATACAAATGAACAATCACAGAAGTGGCAGAAATATACAATGCCAGAAAACCGCAGTTTTTTGAACAACTGCAAAAGGCTACCTTACTTGGATTTGCGCACATCATTCAAAAATACATCACACAGTCCTAGACGCTTGGGAAGTGTTCAACTTGTGATTTTGTGATGTGAAATCCAGCATATATATCTCGGTTGCTGTGACATACTGTATTTTTGAGTCAGTAAAATATAATAATAATCTGTATTTATAAATCGCCCTATCTCCCCGAAGGGACTGAGGGCGGTTTCCAACAAATATGGCAAACATTCAAGGCCAAAAGAAATCTGTACAAACAGTTTATGTCAGGACAAGGCACATTAGACAATAGAAACAACCTAACGGTAACTTAATAAACAAAATAGTGAAAAATAAAAATTAAAAATTAAATTAAAAAATAAAAATAAAATAAAAACATCAAAAAATACAAAAACCCTGATAAAACACGCTGAAAATAAAAAAATATATATAATAAAAATCAGAGCTCCATCAGCCAAACAATGTGTCATAGGGCTGGGGAAGTGGATGAAGTGCAGAACAGAGTACTATCTGGTGACCTAGGGATTGGGCCTAGTTGAAAACTTGCTGGAATATCCAGGTTTTCAGTTCCTTATGAAAAGAGGACAGTATGGGGGCTCACCTAATCTCCCTGGGTAGGGTGCGCAAAAGTTGGGGGCCACCGCCAAGAAGGCCCTCTCCCTCATCTCCACCAATCATACTTGTGATGGTGGTGGTAGCGAGAGGAGGTTCATGCCGGTTCATAGGGAAAGATGTGATCACGAAGATAGGCAGGGCTTTGTAAGTCATAACCTGCAACTTGAATTGGGACTGGCAACTTATAGGCAGCCAGTGGAGCTGCTTTAGTAGGGGTGTTGTGCGCTCCCTATAGTTAGCTCCAGTTAGAAGCCTGGCTGCCGACCTTTGTACCCGTTGGAATCTTCAAAGCAGCCCCACGTAGATAATCCAATCTGGATGTAACCAAGGTGTGGACCACCGTGTCTGACATCTCGAGGTATGGTCGCAGCTGGCGCACAAGTTTACTTATGCAAAGGCTCTCCTGGCCACCGCTGACACCTGGGCATCAAGTGTCAGGGCTGAGTTCAGGAGGACCCCCAAACTACGTACCTGTGTCCTCAGGGGGAGTGTAATCCCGTCAAGCACAGATTGCCACTCAATACTGGCCTAATGACTGACCAGGAGGACCTCTGTCTTGTCTGGATTAAGCTTCAGCTTGTTAGCCCACATCCAGTCCATCACGGCTGTCAGGCACTGGTTCATAAATGGCTGTACAATTGACTGATATCACAGAATTAGAGGTGAAATTGCTTGTTTAAGGTTTAGAAAATGGGAAAACCCTACGAAAACACAGTTTCCACATTAGAACAGATACCATTATTAATATTAATTATTATATTAATACCTAGTATTAAAACTAGGTAAGCTTTTCGTGGTTACCATTGAAAAAGTTAGATCTGCCTCTATACAGAGTTGCATGATGTTACTCACAACATCTATTTTGGGAAAAAAATTGAATTCCTGTACTCTTGCTAGTACAGGGAATTATCCTCAACATTCATTCTATCCAAATTTATCAAAGTGGGCGGCTGACATCAATGGAAAACAAATATGTGTTGGCATGTCTACTACCGTGTTTCCCCGAAAATAAGACACCCCCGATTGTAAGACGTATCGGGGGTGTCAGGGGGGTCGGCTAATGTAAGCCGTACCCCTAATTTAAGCCGTACCTCATCGCCACGCCGCCGCCGCAACCGGCCCATCGGCCGCGGCACACCAACGCGGCACACCTCCTTTCTGCCACGCCTCCAAGGGAGGGGAAGAGAGCCAGAAGCATGGCAAAGCATGCGCTGCGTCAGAGTGACGCGTCGTCGCTTTGCCCGCCCCGGCTCGCTTCCCCCTCCTTTCCTTTCTCCAAGAAAGGGAGGGAGAAGGGAGCCGGGCGGGGCAGAGCGATAACGCGTCACTCTGACGCGTGTCGCTCTGCCCCGCCCCGGCTCCCTTCTCTCCCTCCTTTCCTTTCTCCAAGAAAGGGAGGGAGAAGGGAGCCGGGGAGGGGCAGAGCGATGACGCGTCACTCTGGCCAGCAGCGCTTGCCATGCTTCTGGCTTTCTTCCCCCTCCCTTCCTTTGTCCAGAAAGCTGCGCCCAAGGAGGTGTGCCGCGGGCGTGACGGCGGCGGCGTGACGGCAGCGGCGGCGTGGCGATGGGGTACGTCTTAGTTTATATAAGACGTACCCGAAAGTAAGACGTAGGGGGACTTTTTGGGGAAAAGAAAGTAAGACGCTGTCTTACTTTCGGGGAAACACGGTATGTTAGTACCATACTAATTCAGGACAATCTCAGTCCTGAAGGAAGCATAAATTGCCTCAGACAGATAGGCAATTCCAGGCTGAATAATATTTCTTTGCCCCAAGTTCAGCAACTGCAGCTTATTTGAAGAAAGAGCTTTTAAAAATTAAAATAAAAACCAGGTTATTTTAATAGTCTGTGCAATCAGAATCATGAACCCACACCAGAAATCATGAAAAAGCAGTGTGCTAACCCAGTGCTATTAAGCATAAACTGAATAAAATATAGGGGAGAACCTGGACTTAGAGTGACCTCATCTATATTGTTAAATGTCTAGATCTAGCAAAACAAAAAAAGTAACAAAACACACAAACTGCGGATTCCTCCTCCATCACAAACAAACATTTGATAATCACTGCTGCGATACTACTTACTTTGACATGGCTTTGTGCTCCAAGGTTGTAAATTTCAGTTGGTTTCACTTCATTAATTATCTTCACTAGGCAAGTACTATCTGTAAGATCACCATAATGCAGCTTCATGTCTTCAGATGAAAAAAAAAACATGATCAGGATCAGGTAAGATATAACATTAACATACTGAAAACAATATAGTGTTCTTTATGAAGTACCCTAAAATCTTACAGGCCTGAATCCTGTTGTTTGTCCTATCTAAGTATATCCACTGAATCATTATTTTTTATTTTTTAATTATTATTTTTGGTTGTGTCAGGAGCAACTTGAGAAACTGCAAGTCGCTTCTGGTGTGAGAGAATTGGCTGTCTGCAAGTATGTTGCCCAGGGGATGCCCAGATGTTTTTGATGTGTTACCATCCTTGTGGGAGACTTCTCTCATGTTTCCACATGAGGAGCTGGAGCTGATAGAAGGAGCTCATCCAAGTTCTCCCCGGATTTGAACCTCTGACCTGTCAGTCTTCAATCCTGCCGGCACAGGGGTTTAACCCACTGCACCACCTCCTTTAATTTATTGGTTCAATGGGATGCAATTGGGTTTAACTAAAAGGATTCAGTCCATAATTCCATATAAAATGTTTCTACATAAGATTTCATTGATGATTATTTCATTAAAAGTTTGTATTGAGTTAAAGACTGACATGTATTTAGCAACGACGAAGCTAACACAAATCTCTATTTTATAACGAAAAGCAGCAAAATCATCTTTATGGTTGACAAAGGACTAGAGACAATCCACCACATTTATAATTTTGACTTTGATATATTTGATTAATCATGGATTTGATTAAAATATTCTCTAATTCCTCAATGTCCTTCACATTTACACAGAGATACCCCCTGTAGGAATCTTTAGGTCCAAAGCATTTCTGCATTCAGCTGCCAATGGAAATTGACCACAGATTTGTGTTGGAGGACCTTGAAATTCCCAGAGAGGTGTTCTCTCAGGTTTTTTAAAAAACAGTTTTTCACATTCATTGTGACCTTGTGGTCCTAACCTCAGTGAATTTGGACGACTGAATGTACTTGAGATACCATTTTTTTGATCCAGGAAGTTGTGTGGTTATTTCCAGGGGACACCACACATAATCTGCCAGTCATATAATCTGTCCCAACACTTTTACTAAAGATGTTTAGCTTATCTAACCTTCTTATGAATTCACCACTTAAAACTAAGATATGTCCCCACTGATTACCTTATTCACAATCAGGCCAGTGTGACCAAGTGCTACATTGTATTTTCTGTGTGTTTGTACTGGGAAAGAGATACACTTCATATATTCTGGTGTGCTGAATATCCTTCCCATCAATGTAAAGATTTTCCTCTGACATTAAGTCCAGTTGTGTCCAACTCTAAGCCACAGAGCCGCCGTTGTTCGTAGATACCTCCAAGGTCATGTGGCAGGCATGACTGCATGGAGCGCTGTTACCTTCCCGCTGGAGTAGTGCTCACATTTGCATGTTTTCTAGGTTGGCATAAGCCGGGGCTAACAGCGGAAGCTCATGCTGCTCCCTGGATTTGAACCTGTGTCCTTTCGGTTAGCAAGTTCAGCAGCTCAGCAGTTAAACCCACTGCGCCACTGGGAGCCTTTATTTCCACTGAAGTAAGTCTTTTAATTTAATGCTAGAAAAAGCTTTGAAAAAATTGTGTCATCATAGCATTGTTTCCAAGCCTGGTCAAGGAAGACCACCATTTCACCATTCATCATGTCCAACCTCCCTTGTACAAATCTTCTAACATAGTACACAGCTGACAGAATAAAAATACATCACATATCCTTTTTGCATCCCATGCCATATCTCAACCAAGTCTTACTTCCTTCTATGTGAGCCTGTGGATTTTTGTAAAGATGTTCGATCCGTCCTGTATTAAAAGAGCTAGATCGACGAACAATTCCATGCACCTGTAATTTGAAAGATACAACAAGGAACATTTAGTTTTTAAATTGAGAATATTCTTACAATTGTACTGTCCTTATGAAAAGATTGCAGTTTAAGACCCATATATTCGAGGTACAACAGATAACAAGTAAATATTTTCTAATGTCAAGAGTCAAACTAAATGGAATGATGAGTCAAATGCATAACAGACTGTCTCTGTCTTACAGAAAAAATGGAGTATGGCCAAAGATGCCCATGAGCGAAGAACAGAGACTGAAGAATACCGCCACGTATGATTTCAGACTGCAAAGCCTTTTTTTTCTTCTTAGCTAAATTTGCACACTTGCAAGTCATTGGAAGAACAAGGCTTCTGCTGTTGAAGTATCTCCCCAATCTTCTCTTGAGAGTTCAAATGTTAAACACATGGAATTGCCATTATCATGTCTTGTTTGACCCTCAAATGCATCTGAGTCATGACCCTTGTTCAAACTGTAATATCCAAATCACGGTTTACTACCCAGATGTCCTCAGGATGTTTGGACTACATCCTCAACCATTTGGACATGTTCGCTTATGGGGATGATGGGAATTGCATGAAGCACCAGGAGGCACTATCAGGGAGGTACCAGCAGTTTGATTAGTGCAGACTTAGATAATATCAAAATCAGATATTTTTCTTTATTTTTAGCATCTATTTCCACAAAGTAAGTGCACTGCAAGAGAATGTAGAATGTACTACCAAAAAACAATAACATGTTTTGCACAGGGAATGCAGCACCACAAAAGTTTTCCCATTTTAAAACGACTCAAATGAAGTTTAGTTTCTTTGCAGTCTAGCTCCAAACAATGTAACAGCACAAATATGGCAACTGTTTCCATAAATTATTTAATGTTTGAGCAACTGAAAGAATATAAAAATAAAGCCTCTTCTTCTCCCCACCAAAATATTTAAGCTATTCCAGTTGCTATTTCAAAATGAGTGAGGTTTTGCTCATTCCATTTTAAAAAATGCAGTATATGCCATCATAATATGCTTACTTCGCCATACACTGGTTGCTGTTTATCTGAAACTAGCAGGAAGTGTGCAAAAACAGCTATACTCTAAGGACTGAAGGGATTCCACCATTATGATAAATAGTACAATAAGTTGGCATGACTACAGGCTCTGCTGCACAGTCTTTTTTAAAGTTTTGATTTGTTATCTAAAAACTGAGTGGAAAACATATGTTGAAAGTGACAGCAGAGGGAAACTGTTTCCAAATTATTCCATTAGTCTGCAGTCAGTCACCAAGACTAGTCACTCACCTCATAACCCTTTTCCAGCAGGAATTCTGCCAAGTATGAGCCATCCTATGAAGAATAAAGATAGAAACATGTTATTAAATTATTAGAACTAAAGCATTTGTTTTAGACACGTGAAGCTCCATACGGCTCTAAATATGTTGTACCATAAATGAACTTGCAACTAAAAGCACATGAGGAATGTGGCACTTAACACAAGCATTAGCATATACATCTTTGGCACAGAATACACCAAAAGAAAGTAGCAGGATATTTCAACCCATGCATTAATTTATCTGTATTTCAAATTACAAGGTATCTCCTTTTCTGCATGGCGTTGTAGGTTTGTCTTTTTGTTTGTTTTGCATAACAAAAGGATGATTTTTCTCTATTTTCACTATATGAAATGTATTTAACTACTGTAAACTATTTCCCCAAGGTCATCATATATATAGACAATATATGTCACATACATTCATATACATCTATCTATCTATCTATCTATGTATATAATAAAAGAGAATGTTTGCGGCAGGAGGTGAGTGCGGCGGGAGGTGCGGAGGAATATGTGGCAGCGTTTTGATTGGCTGCCACTGTGGGATTATTTGCATAACGCCTCTGATTGGCCAGCCTCCCAACATTCCAATACTCCTAGGCAGCAGAGAGAGAAAGGGAAAGGGCCTGAGGCAAACATGGTTTGGGCAGTTAGCCAGTTGACAGTTTTTTCCGCTGGAAATGGAATGTTCAGTACCTTCACCCAATACACTTCACAAAAAACACAAATCACAGACTAGGCCCAAAATTGACAGTAAGGCTTCATTAACTTGATTTTCTCGACTAGGCCTCAGCTCATGGGACATTGTTGGAGGAGGATGGACCATGGACGATGGGACTCCCAGCACATTCCCTCACTTCCTGAGACCACTGCAAGCTACATAAACAACTGATAAAGACCAACCTTGCCACAAAATGCCTTTCTCAAATAACCCGGGCAGCACTGGGTCCCCAAGCTAGTATTTTATAAACTTCAAACTAAGCTAAGTGATATATCCAATTGGTCAGAAGCCTTCCTGTCCAGTACTCACCTGCAATCACTCTGAATACTAGGAGCTATAAAAATGTTTTCACAGTCGGCAGTACACAAACTAACAAAATATGATTATGGAGACTTACAGTTTGCCAAGCACTGCTATAGTAAAAAAGAGGAAAATACCCACAAAAAACAGATCAGGATTAGACTAAACTACAACCCTTCGTCCATGGCTGAATAGTCTTGCAAAGCCACTATATGTACTCCTTTCACTAATATCCCAACAGAGATATGCAAAACAAAGTTCTATTATTTGTAAGAGAGTCAATGCAGTGATAAGGCAGTGGAACACCAAGGTTCGAACCTCTGCCTGGCAATGGAAAAACCCACTGGGTGACTTAGGCAAGTCACACCCTTTCAGACTCGCAGGAAAGCAAGCACAACTCCCTCTGAATGAATTTTGTCAAGAAACTCCTGTGATAGGTCATCTAAGGATTGCCCTAAGTAACAAACAACATCAAAGCATGCAACAGTAACAATTATTTGTAAATAAGCATGTATCAAACTTATGTGTTATGCTTAATTTATGTCAGGACATCATATGCATTGTAGTGCAAGTTGTTTTATATTTCTGTGTTTTTATCTATGTAAATTATTGTATATATTTTATGTTCATATGTTTTTGGATTTGTTATACCTCACCTCGAGCCATGAAGAGAGGCCTGCAGGCAATAAGTAAAATGTATGTTGTTGTTGTTATTGTTTTTTGGAATAGTGCAATTTTCCTTGAATAAAAACATTTTCAATGCTTTTTAATCCAGGGATATTAGATCACCCCTCTCCCTCCTGACCTTCCATAAGAGTGTGAAAACGTGCCTTTGTGACCAAGCCTTTGGAGAATTTGAGCAATAGATAGATATGGAATAATGTGCAATGACTACTAGAACAGCCTGGATTACACTTGATTATTAAATTATTAATTATGAAGATATTGTCTTAAATGTTTTTAATTGTTTTAATATATTTTATAATTCTATTTAAATGTTTATTTTAATTGCACATTGTTTTATGGCACCGAATAGTTGCCTATGTATAAGCCACCTTGAGTCCCCTCCGAGGTGGAGAAAGGTGGGGTAGAAATGCCATAAATAAATACATAAATACATAAATATTTTGGTGCTTATCCATAGGTGTGCTTCCTACAATGATGCACGATTACCATTGTTAGTTACAGAATCTGTACTATAATACCAAATATACACATTTCATTCAAAATCAAAACATCAAAATCTAGTTCTGTCTTAGTTGCATAACCTGTTAAAATCAAAGAGGCAAGTAGGGTAAGCCACAAAAAGAGAGAAGTAGTAAAGGATTCTGAATGTTCTGAGTGTTGATGTGAAACAGATGCGAGGGCAACTGTGCCCTGTCAATAAGGTCTTGTTCTTCTCACCAGGCCCGTATCTCAAACTTTCCAGCCACACTAGAACATTATGAACCTGCAGTGGCATTCACTTCCTGTGCATTTCCTTTCCAGGGCTACCAAGTGATAGAACATGACATGACAATGAGTGGGAAACAGACAACCGTCAGAGGCTACCAGTTTCTGATTCCAAAACAGTACTATTGATTACTTGCCTAGTAATCACACACAAAGAATATGCTTTTCACGTGACTTCTCTTATTTCTTTCAAGTGAGGTAGTGGACAACAAAAATTATACTCTAAAGACTAATTAAATTGTCTACACTTGTTTATAAAGTTATTTATTTATTTACTTACTTTATTTTTACCCCGTTTTTCTCCCATAAGGGGACTCAGGGCAACTTCACAACCGCATCAATGATGCCATATAAATACACACAATAATAACAGTTAATACAAAATATTATAAAACAACAATAAAACCATTAGCTACGGTATCATATGTACATGCTACCACCAGGGTTCAATTAATCATTCCAGTATTATCATTTCCATAAAATTCAAGTCCAGTTGCCAATTATCTAATGATCAGTACCTCAGTACCTTAGTCAAACGCCTGGGCCCACAGCCAGGTTTTTAGTTGTTTCCTAAAGGACAGGAGGGAGGTGGCTAATCTGATGTCCTGAGGGAGGGAGTTCCACAGATGGGGGGCCACTGCTGAGAAGGCCCTGTCTCTCGTTCCCACCAACCGCATTTGTGAGAGTGGTGGGATTGAGAGCAGGGCCTCTCCTGAAGACCTTAAGTTGCATGATGGTTCATAGCAGGAGATGCATTCGGACAGGTAATCTGGGCCAGAGCCGTTTGGGGCTTTAAAGATTAACACCAGCACTTTGAATTGTGCCCGGAAGTTAATCGGCAACCAGTGAAGCTGACGTAGCAGAGGAGTAGTTCGCTCCCTGTACACCGCTCCTGTTAACAACCTAGCTGCCGACCATTGGACTAATTGAAGCTTTCGAGAAGTTTTCAAAGGCAGCCCCATGTAGAAAGCGTTGCAGTAGTCTAAACGGGATGTAATCAGAGTGTGGACTACTGTGGCCAAGTTGGCCCTCTGTATCCATGGATTCCGCTAAAAATAAACTAACCCTGGCTTTTTTATTTTTTGTTTTTATAATCCTGCTGTATATAATGGCATATGAGCATTTCGATATATACAGGAACTGAACCCCAGATATAGGCCAACTGTATCTTTTTTTCTTTTAAAATTAAAGGTAATCCAATCAGAAGTCAATGCTACTAAAGAAGCATTCCTCCTATTCATAATGTGAGTAGTTCATTTACAGTGCAATTCTATTGATGTTTGTTCTAAGCTAAATTGCACCAGGTTCAATAGGATGCAATCCCCTTGTCATAGTCTACAGATTGCAACCTTTGGAAACTCACAATGACTTCACTGGCTTTGTCCACTTTGAAATTTATTTATTTATTATTGATTATTGAAAACTTTTATATCCTGATCTTCTCTACCTACGTAGAGGGACTCAGACCGGCTAACAGCAAAATTTCAATACCAACAGTAAAAACCTTTTAAAACATCATACATAAACAGTCAGTTAAAAATACATATAAGATAAAGTGCATATAAACCATTTGCCAAGATAAAATCATGTCCAACTTAGTCCGCACACTGTGGTCAATAACTTCAGTCAATTACCGGACTCAGCCATCACTCTGCAAATGCCTCATTCCACAACCAGGATTTAATTAGCTTCCTAAAGGTCAGGAGGGAGGAAGCAGATCTAATTTCATTCGGGAGACAGTTCCATAGCCGGGGGCCACCACAGAGAAGGCCCTGTCTCTCGCCCTCACCAGACATAACTGCAAAAGTGGCGGGACCGAGAGCAGGGCCTCTTCGGAATATCTTAACGCTCTTGATGGTTCACAGGGGAGAATACGTTCGGACAGGTAAACTTGAATTTGAAAGTTTATCTACCATAACATTCAGAAAAAAAGTGAAATCCTGGCTATGGGACCAGGCGTTTGCACACTAGCACAAGGCAGCATTTTAAATTGGATTTTAATGGAAAGTTGATGAATAGGGCTCAATGCTTTTTATGGACGGAACACTGTTTTTAATTTAATTGAATGCGTATGATGTTTAGTGTAATTGTATTTTAATGTATTTTAATGTTGAATATTTCTGGGGTTTATATATTGTGTTTTATTGTGTGGGCATCGAATTGTGCCTTTTTGTAAGCCGCTCTGAGTCCCCCCTCGGGGATTGAGAAGAGCGGGGTAAAATGCTGGAAATAAATAAATAAATAACACATTGCATTATCATATATGCTGTATTGTACAGCAATTTAACAAGCTCAGCTAAATGTTCTAATTTTTTGGTTCGAATAAGAATTCAAGTATAAATTCAGTGTTTCACTAGCTACTATAGCTGGTATTGGCTTAATATTGTTTGATTTATTGTTTGTACTACTGTATAGGTGCCAGTTAGATGTAGCTGTTTTAGCACTGTACTCCACCTGATCACGAAACCCACTAGACAACCTTAAGCAAGCCACTCTCTCAGTTATCAGTGGCACAGTTCTCCTTGGCTCAGTGCTAGTTTCATGCAGCCATTAAACAAGGAGGTTTGTGGCGATGGTGGTAGTCCTAGTAGCAAGGTCTAGGCTGCTCCTGTCTCAATTTGCATCCTAAAAAGAAAAGGAGGAAGATGCAGCAACCTCTGTCTTCACAGTCGCTTCAACAACATCTTAGTAAAGGCCAAGTCACTCCTCTATTCCTCATTTTCACTGCCGCTTGTCTTCGTTGGCTAGCAAAATTGCTAAAGGCTGAATCACTACCTTCCACTTCTTCCATTCAGTAGAAATGAGCAAGATGAAAAAAGAGTGTGTATGTGGAGGGGGAAGGAGTTTATTTTAAAATATCCCAAAGATCAGTAGTCTGTAATATGTAGGACAATGAGGCACCACAGCACATAGTTTATGAACCACTGCATTAACCACAGTTTGTTGGTTTGCATGACAAAACAAGGTATGATTAATCAAAAAATCATATTCTTGGAAGCTTCCAAACTCCACATACCCATAACAGTGATGAAAAAGGGAGAGAGCACAGCCAAGCAAAAGAATCACCCCATCACGGTAAGCAGAGAGTACACATTCCTCAAGCTTTTCCTATTTGACTGTGTGAATGAAGCAGCAGAAGCAGGTGATATCTGACAGGCTGTTTGTCATATATCAAAAGAGAAATTGTTTCTGCAAAAGTGAAGATGAAGGAGGTAGACTGAAACTCAAAACTGTCTTGCACAATGCATTATCAGTGGAAGAGCCTGCATTTTAAATGTCATGTTTAAACTTAAAATGGAGCAGGAAGGAAGTTCACTGCGTGCCAAACCTTCTTGCAAAATCCACATAAATTTCATAATGTTTTTCATGTGTATTCCACAGAAGGAATGTTAAAACTGAAATTGGCCCCATGTCACCACATAACAGACCGATGTTTTCGAATAAAATATAGTATGACCGACCCAAATGTATTTTTGTGGTCATAAAAATTGATACACACACCAAACTGAAAGCTGGTAGAGAGAAAGCTGAAGAAACCAACTGAAACTACTACAGAGATAACATCTGAAACAGAAATGCAGGCCAGGGACTGTAGGATTTTAAAAAACATATTTTGCCTGATGAGTTTTGAAAGCCTGCACGATGCCTTTTGAGAATTTGGGTTGGCAATAAAGATATTGCTCTTTGGTGGCTTTTTTATTTCACTGTACAAGTGTTATCAAAGCACAAATCATAGTGGGTGGTTCACTAATGAAAATTTCTTCACCTTACTTTTTTTTTCAGTGAACCAGTTGTTCTTTACTGATGAAAGATACCAGATTAACATTTAGAGCAATGCATTCTTTTAGAATGCATTTTTGGGGAAATGTTTTAAAGTTCCAAAATAACACAGATTCCTATGTGCAGTTCATCCATCAAAGTAATCCAATTGGACACACCTACTGAAAAGTGGTTTTAGTAGAAACATATAATTCTGGTCATGCTGAGCATTCTGTGGAGAACATTTGAATTTCTAATATTAAACAATGGTGCCTTTTATGCACAGTTTCCATTTTGGTTACTGAAGAATGTTAAAAGAAAGATAACAGGCTATTAAAAATCTTCTGAATTTTTATTATGTCTCAGTAAGAACTATTTTCTAAGTGATTTGTGTGTAAAGTTCAAACTAAATAATGTGCACAAATAAAAGCACTCTGAAATGTCCAGAAGTGTTATGTGTGGTGTTAAGGACATAGAAAGGCAGACTTTAAATACACCGCTCTATGGTGGACTAATCCACTATGCCAGTGTTTTTCAACTTTTTTTGAGCCGCGGCACATTTTTTACATATACAAAATCCTGGGGCACACAACCAACCAAAATGACACAAAATGACACTCTATCACAGTAATACATATAGTTAATATGTTTTAGAATGTATTTATACACTCAGTGTGAAACCTGGGTCTGTTTCGATGAACATAACATAGATATCCTGGCAGGAATGGCAGAAAGACACACACAAAGGTCTTGCTGAACAGCTGGGAGTTATAGTTCACCCGCAATCAAAGAGCATTCTGAATTCCACCAATGATGGAATGGAATCAAACTTCCCACACAGAACTACCATAACCAAGAGAAAATACTATAAGAGTTTGGTGGGCATTGACCTTGAATTTTGGAGTTGTAGTTCGCCTATATCCAGAGAGCACTGTGGAGGGGAGGGAGGAAGACGTGGGGTGAGACTGCGCAGTAGCGCCTGCAAGGGTCACGTCTTCCCCCCTCCCCCCTCCTGCAGAAGCGGCAGTGTGAGTAAAGCAAGGTAAAGCAAGCAGAGTGTCAGATCTGGGAAATCTGAGCTTGGAAGAAGTTCAGGTTTCCAGCCTGCCATGAGGTGGTGCTGACCTTTGTCCCAGTTCTCCGGGAAGTAAAGTGACCTTTGCTCTAGTTACTGAAGGACTATGCTGAGTCAGTCTGGGAGTGATGTAACTTCCAGGTGCCTCCAGGGGAAGTGAGGTAACCTCTTCTGGACTTGGACATTGGACAATGAACTATTAATGCTGACTCAGAGACTAATGAGGTCACATCCCTTTGGACTATGGGATTTGCTGATTCACCCGGATATGGTGCGACCCTGCCTGGACATTGCATGGGCAAGGGACGGGGGTTTGGGTATAAAAGGTGTGTTTGGGTGGCGGGACGGTGCTTTAGCTTTACAAGTGTTGTACCTGCAATAAAATCGTGTTGGACCGTGCTTCTATCTACGCGTGATCCTTACCGAAGTTGGAGCGTCATTACAGAAGCTAAAGCCCCATTCAACTTTCCCAGCAATGGAGAGGTTGGCTTGGAAGGAAGAGGAGTATATCGATATGTGGAATATTGCTCCTGAAGAGGTCCGGAGAACCATGGATTGGGAGTGGACTACCATTGACCAAGTGGGGTTCCCGGATGAGTCCAGGGAAGTGACGGCAGGAGGTGCGTCAGCCCAGATGGACGAGCTCCGAGAAGCGGAGAGATTGTGGGACGCTCAGGTGAGCGCTTTGAGAGGAATGAGGCAGCGAGGCCCCATTCAGGCGGGTGTCCGGATGGCCGGAGGAACCAGAGAAGCTGTGCTGAAAGAAGGGCCAGCTCAGGTGGATCCAGTGGAGTGCAGGACCAGAGAAGCTGAGGGGAAGAGTGCCCCAGCTCAGGTGGACCTGGCGGAGTGTGGTAGTGAGACCACGGAACCTGAACCGCTATCGGAATTGGCGGTGATGAGGTGTAGAATGGATGCGATGGAGCATACCATGAGAAGGATGTCCCAGGCTATGCCCAGGAGAGAGCCAAGGGATTCGGCGTGGAGTGCCCCGGGAGGAGGAGACTTCACTTTTTATTCGTGGATGGATGGCGAACCGTCAGCAGCTGAACGTCCTAGATCTCCCATGGGAGTGTGGGCGGATGGTGGTCATCTTGCGTCAGAGGAGGTGAATCCGGTCCCGGTGAGCCGGCCCCTGCAGTCGGCAGGGATGGGAAGGGGAGTCTCAAGGCTGGAGGCCCCTCAGGGGAGGAGAGTGCAATCTCAAGAGTTTGGAGGACGATTGAAGAAAGAACCTCTGAGGGTGGAATTTGAAGGGGAAGCTTGCAAGGTGGCTTTCTTTATCGCCGCAGTGAGAGATCATATGGAGGACTACGGTCATCTTTACCCCAGCGATGGTAGCCGAGTTCGAGCCATTGGAGGAGTGTTTAAAGGAAGGGCCGCTGAATGGTATGTGCAGTGCCATGACCGTAGAGATCCATGTTTAACATCGGTCCGGGCCTTCTTGCAAGCTATTCGAAACCGCTTCCGTGATCCTCTGGAGGGATAAAGCGAAGGAAGCGCTGCGCTGTCTATCCCAAGGACCCAGATCGGTTACAGAGTATGCAGAGGAATTTATGGGATTGGCTGGCAAAGTTGCCGAGTGGTCCCAGGCTACATTGCTTGAACTATTTAAAGATGGCCTGCGGAAGGAAATCTTGGAGTGGTGCCTGCACCGAGGTGATCCAGGAAATGTGGATGGTTGGATCCAGTTAGCTGGCAGCGTGGAGGGGATTTTGGCCCAGGTGCAGCGACGACGGTTCCAGTCGATAAAGTCCAGAGTTCCGGGGCGGGGTTTTCCTGAGGGTCGATTCCGAGGAGGAGAGCCTCGACGTGGTGGTGGCG
Organism: Anolis apletophallus; assembly: GCA_030556195.1. Lineage (NCBI taxonomy): Eukaryota > Metazoa > Chordata > Lepidosauria > Squamata > Anolidae > Anolis > Anolis apletophallus. The sequence continues at coordinate 45,263,778 of JARBWK010000007.1, read as the reverse complement.
ATAGCAGAACTGGCGCTATGAAGAAACCCGTGATGGGACGTGGCCTTTGTTTTGTCTGCTCTCAGCCGGGCCATTTTGCGTCCCAGTGCCGGCAGAAGCAGGTGTCGGATCCAATCCGTTCGGATCCACTCAAAGTAGCATCTGCTAGGGCGGCTTTTGTGGACAATACAGATTCGAAAAGTGTTGGGGTGAGTCCCCCAAGTGTACAATGCACCCTGGGTTTATTTAAAGGGAAGGAGATTATTGAGAAAAAAGCATTGGTTGATTGTGGGTGTTCGGAAAATATCATGTCCCCTAAGTTAGTGGGTGATTTGGGGGGGGGGACGAAAACCCTGGCAACATCTGTAACTTTTACTCAGTTAGATGGGTCATCTATTGAGGGTGGACCATTTTCTTTGGGCACTAAAGATTTAAAAGGTCGGGTGGGACCTTGGGAAGGAGGTATAGACTTTGTGGTGGCTCCCATTAAAGGTCATGAAGTGGTATTAGGACTGCCTTGGTTAGAGCAAGTAAACCCCAAAATTGATTGGAAGACTGGGAAGGTGCAATGCGAGCCTAATATGGGGAAAGGGGTTCTGGGTGAGGTACAGGGGGTGCCTGTTGAGTATTGGGATTACGCAGATGTGTTTAACCCTATATTGGCCCAGAGTCTTCCCCCCTTTCGCAATGTACAGTGTAGCATAGAGGTTAAGGAGGGGGCTATTTTACCGAAACCGAAAATATATGCTATGACTGTGCAGGAGAAGGTGGCGTTGAGGGAACAGATTGATGGATATTTGGAGAAGGGGTTTATCCAAAGGTCTGAATCCCCTATGGCGGCCCCAGCTTTGTTTCGGGAGAAAAAGGATGGAAGGTTGCGATTATGTATCGATTATCGGGGGTTGAATGCTATCAGCACTACAAATTGTTATCCCTTGCCTTTGATTAAGGATCTGTTGGGCCAGCTAGGGGGCGGTAGGTTTTTCACCAAATTGGACTTGATAGATGCGTTCCATATGGTGCGGGTGAAAAAAAGTGATCAATGGAAGACTGCTTTCTCCTGCCCCCTCGGGCTGTACGAATGGACCGTGATGCCATTCGGTTTGGCAGGAGCTCCCGGTATTTTCATGCAGCTTATAAATGAGGTGCTGCACCCCCTTTTATATAAGGGTTTTTTTGTGTATTTGGATGACATTGTGATTGTAACACGCACCAGAGAAGAGCATGTTCAGTTGGTTCGAGAGGTGTTGGAGAGGTTGAGGCAAGCTAGTTTGTATGTGAAATTGAGTAAGTGTGAGTTTGGGAAGAGTCAGATTGATTTTTTTGGGTTATAGGATTAGTGAGAGTGGAGTGGCTATGGATCCAGCTAAAGTGGAGGATGTGTTGAGCTGGGAGGCTCCGCAAACCCGTAGGCAGTTGCAAGCTTTCTTGGGGTTGGCAAATTTTTATCGTACTTTTATACCTGGATTTTCAGCTATAACTCTCCCGCTCACGGAGTTGTTAAAGACTAAGGGAAAGGGGGAGTCAAAGAAGACCAGATCCCCGGGTGCTAAGTTAGATTGGAATAAGGAGTGTCAAGCAGCGTTTGAGAGATTGAAGAGAGCTTTCACCCGGGGTCCGTTGTTAATGCATCCAGATGTAGACAAGCCTTTTATTGTACAGTGTGATGCTTCCGCTTGGGCATATGGAGGGGCGCTGATGCAAAAGGATGAACAGGGGAATTTGAGGCCGTGTGCATATTTCTCTAAAAAGTTCGGAGAGTTGGAAAGGAAGTGGCCCGTTTGGGAGAAAGAGGCTTTTGCTGTGAGATGTGCTTTGCAAACGTGGCGTCAGTTTTTGGAGGGGGCTGCTTTTCCTTTTGTGGTGTTAACGGATCACCAGAACCTCCAGTATTTGAAGAACCCTCAGAAGCTATCTCCCAAATTGGTGAGATGGGCTCAGTATTTTTCCCGGTTTAATTTCTCCTTGCAGCATATAAAGGGGAAAGAGAATGTAGTGGCAGACGCGTTGTCTCGGTATCCCAATGCGGGAGAGAATTGTTTGGAGAAATCAGAGGAGGTGTTTACCCAAAAGCATTGGGGGTTGGCAGTGCAGACAAGGTCTCAGGCATTGAGAGAGGTGAAGAAGGAGGAAGAAGTGGTAGATGAATGGAGTTTGGAGTTGCAGAAGGGTTATGAAGGTGATAGGTGGTTGCAGAGCCATGAAGGTGAATGCAAGTTGTTGCATGGGTTATGGATTATGGGTAATAAAGTGTATGTTCCTCAAGGTGTGAGGAGGAAGGTTTTACAGCTTAATCATGATCACAAGTCTGCTGGTCATTGGGGAGTCACGAAGACACTTTTGGCCATAAAAAAGCGGTATTGGTGGCCAGGGATGAGAGCGGAAGTGAAGGAGTATGTAGAGCATTGTGAGGATTGCGCTAGGAATAAGGATCCTGCCGCTAAGCCGCAAGGGTTGATCCAAGTGGTGGCTTCTCCAGTGCGGCCGTGGACGCATGTCAGCACGGACTTCGTGGGGGAGTTGCCCTCTAGCCGGGGTTACAGATATATCTGGACCGTGTTAGATTTATTTTCAAAGCAGGCTCATTTCGTCCCTTTGAAGGGACTGCCATCGGCAGAGAGGTTGGCTGAGTTATATGTGCAACATGTGTATCGGTTGCATGGATGCCCGGAGCAGGTTCTTAGCGATCGTGGAGTTCAGTTTACTGCCCGGTTTTGGGAGAGGTTTTTAGAGGTGTTGGGGGCCCAAAGACGTCTTACGACCGCTTATCATCCTTGCTGCAATGGGGGCGTGGAGAGAGCGCAAAAATCGCTAGGGGGGTATCTACGTATATTCAGTAATAAGGAGCAGAATAACTGGTCGGACTTGTTGCCATATGCGGAGATGGCATATAACAGTTCAGTGCATTCTTCCACGGGAAAGTCCCCTTTTGAGATAGTTTACGGCCAGGATGTGGCTCCTTTGCCCCAATTATTAGAGTTGGGGGGGGGGAGGAGAAGAGTGAGTGGAAGGTGCGTGCGCAGGATGATTGGAGGGAAGTAACGGAAGCTCTGGGAAAGGCGCAACGGGCGTACAAGCTGTTTGGGGATCGGCGAAGACAGGAAGGGGAGGAGTATGCAGAGGGTGATCTGGTATGGTTATCCACACAGAATTTAAAGTTGGGATGCCCGTCTAAGAAACTAAGCCCGAAGTATATTGGGCCTTTTAGGGTGGAGAAGGCAGCCAATAAGGTCTCTTATACCCTTCTTTTGCCGAAAAGTTTAGGCAAGGTTCATCCTACATTTCACTGTAGTTTTCTGAAGAGATATGTGGGACCCCTTCCACCCAAGGACTGAATGGTATTTTATTTCTACAGGGGGAGGACGCGGTGGAGAAGGACGTTATGTCAGATCTGGGAAATCTGAGCTTGGAAGAAGTTCAGGTTTCCAGCCTGCCATGAGGTGGTGCTGACCTTTGTCCCAGTTCTCCGGGAAGTAAAGTGACCTTTGCTCTAGTTACTGAAGGACTATGCTGAGTCAGTCTGGGAGTGATGTAACTTCCAGGTGCCTCCAGGGGAAGTGAGGTAACCTCTTCTGGACTTGGACATTGGACAATGAACTATTAATGCTGACTCAGAGACTAATGAGGTCACATCCCTTTGGACTATGGGATTTGCTGATTCACCCGGATATGGTGCAACCCTGCCTGGACATTGCATGGGCAAGGGGAGGGGGGGTTGGGTATAAAAGGTGTGTTTGGGTGGCGGGACGGTGCTTTAGCTTTACAAGTGTTGTACCTGCAATAAAATCGTGTTGGACCGTGCTTCTATCTACGCGTGATCCTTACCGAAGTTGGGGCGTCATTACAAGATTGTTCAAATAGGGAATAAAAAGAATTGTCCCTCTTGATAGATTATGATCTTGTTGTGGTGAGCGGGCTTGCGGGCGTAACCGTCAAAATCATGTACTCCCAGGAGGGGCCGCAGGGGAGGTTCCAGACCAAGCACATTCCGAAGACCTGAAGACCTCAACGGCAGATCAGGCGGAAGTTAACATGGTACATGTTACAACAGCTATGAAGGCTGCAACAGATTGAGAAGCCACTGTCATCATGTTAACCATGCCACTGGTTAGGACCCTCATTCTGTGAAAGCTGTGTGTTTATCTGCTGTGCACTGACCTCCACACATTTAAAAAAACTCATGCACCGCCATCTTCCAAAAAGAATACTACACTTGGAAGGCCATCATACTTGGACAACAAGGGATTACCTAAGTAAGTAAGTAACAAAGAACTGTGTAAAGAATGTATTAATTCAAACTAATTTACAGATTACATTTTGAGTATCTGGACTTCCAAAATACTCAAAAAACTAAAATTATCCACATGGGTAGCAGAGACAGAGGCATACTCTTGGTTTCATGTACAAAATGAGTATATCTGTGTACTATAAAATTACTTTTAGGTTTTTTGCATAAGATGTATACAAACGTAAATTATTTTCATGACTAGATTTGGGTCTCATCTTCAAGGTATCTCATTATATACAGGATCCTGGAACATGGCCATACAGCCCATAAAACTCACAGCTATCCAGTAATTCCAGCCATGAAAGCCTTAGACACACTCCTAATAGTGTTCTATCTGGCATACCCCTCGAATAAAGGCTTTGTAAAACAAGTTTTAGAAGAAATCCAGGAGTAATCCAAGAATATACAGACGTTTTAATCAAAACATTTAGTGGAAAACATTCAACTTGGAGTTTCCAAAAGCCTTTATCAAAATCTTCAAGAAAGATTGGCAGGTATTGGGCAGGCATTGCTATGGAGCACTAACTGGTTAGAGCACAAAGGAGGAAAACCATTCCTGTTTATACGTTTTGATTTTGATATTAAAAATTTTAAATTATTTACATAAACAAAAAGATTAAAACTATACTTCAGTGAACTATGCAGGTGCATTCCTGGCCATTATTTCTTTTAACAGAAAATTTTGGACCGCAAGCAGAAATGACATGTCAAGGATAGAGATAGGTTCCTACACTACAGAAAAATAGAGGAGGTCAACATGTTCCAATATACTGTACCACTTTCAAAACTAACATTATGTGCATATGAAACTAAACAACAATGTCAGATAAGCTTTTCAAAAAGGCTGTCAATGGAAATTACTCATGGTGGTTATACAGTATATAAAGAATTAAAGAAAGCATGTATTTGGATGCTATCTTCTGGGGAAACAAAGAGCAGAACGTGGCTGCCCTTAGACTTTTCATAGACACATGTTGGATACAGTGGGAAACAGCATGGTAGATTCTTGCACTGTGATTTGATTGTGATTTTCTTACTGCTGGCACAAATGATTCAAAGTGATCAATGTAGAAAGTTTTCATGATGGATATAGACTAGGATATAAACTTTTTTGTCCTGGAGCCGCCTTGTGGGCCCACCCGCAAGGCCAAGCCACGATAGAGTGCAGGAGGGCCCAGAAAGGGCAGCCCTGTGGTTGGGAGGCCAGAAGTGGTGGGGTGCCGGATGGGTCAGTGTGGGAGGGGATGGGTCATAACCAGGTTGTCTGTCCTCCCAGCATAAGGATGGGGCTACTACTTTCAGATGCTGCCTGTCTTCCTGGCTCAGGTCGTTCTTTCAGGAGAAGGAAGGAGCTTGCCCCATTCTTTTGCTGAGAGAAGGATGAGGCAGGGAGGCACCAGCTGAAACAGCAGCTGAGCTGTTTCAGCTGATGCCTCCCTTCCTTCTTCAGGCTGTTCTCTTGGCTGAAGGTTCATGGTGTCCCCAGGCTCAGAGGCAAAGGGGACACATGGCGTTGCCTGGAGCACTCGTGTTTCTCCCTTGGTTCTCCTCTGAGCCTGAGGAAGGCAGCTCACCTTATCCAGGCTCAGAGGAGGAGGTGACACATGCCGCTGGCGAGTGCTCTCCAGAGAGTGCTCAGCAGTGTCGTGTCTCTGCCGTGGCCCTCCTTTCAGCCTGGGGACACGGAGGGCCACTGCACCATCTTACTGAGATGAGGGCCGAGGCAGACAGGTGCCGGAGGAAAGAGCCTAAAGGACCATATCTTATATAGACAGATATAATCAATGTTATCCAAGGATTAAAGAGAATGAGAATACAGGCAGTCCCCAAGTTACAAATATTCAACTTACAAATGACTCTAAGAACAGGGGTGAGACAACAGGAAGTGAGAGAAATCTACCCCTCAGAAGGGAAATTCAATCCTGAAAAATGGTCATAGGGAAAACATATCTCAACTGAAGTTTTCTCACCAATAGTTGTTTCCATAACAAGCCAAATGTTTCAAAATCCAATTATCACAAGAACAGAAAGTGAGATGAAATCTTCTGAACCAGGGTACAGACAGCAAAGCAAACACCACTGGAGTGTTAACCCTTCCTTATGCTATCCAAAGCTAACAATATATAGTTTTGGCTGGAGTTACACTTAAAAATACACTTGCTTTTATGTTTATGTTTTGTTGTTGTTGTGACTTACATACAAATTCAACTTAAGAACAAACATACAGAACCTATTTTTTTTGTCACTTGGGGACTGCCTGTATATAAAGGAAAAGTTTTGAAACAATGAAGAAATTGACATTTTGATGTTAGGTGACATAACCCACAGAAAATACTTTCTGCCAAAATATGTGTGAAAATGCTTTCTCCAGATATTTTTAAAAGCTGAGGAAGGACCTAGCACACGCCCAAACCAAAAAAAAGCCAGTGTGATCCAAAATAGTGTTGCATTTTGACTTTGGTACAAGGCTATAATTGGTAATTAGTTTTGCTGGGTTGACTTAAAGAAGTTACTCTTGTTCAGCAGAATCCAGGGAGCTGGTGTGAAGTTAAATTAAGGATACCTATTTTATCCCTATATTACTAAGTTACAGCACTGGCAAGGAGTTCACGTGTATACATCTAAGTCAGCCTAATTTGATAAATCATTTACACACAAGACATATCCACATTCTGAATGTGAAGGACATCTGGAAACGTCAATTAATACAAAATGTGGTAGCTGTATAGAGTAATCATACTATTCCAATACTGCGTGATGTGCACTAGATATCAGCTGTTTTCTAATCTCAACTCAGCGTTGCTTGGATTGCAACCTTTAAACATTTAACTTTTGGCAGACATTTAAACAGCTTTCGGGAGAGGGAGACGAAATGGCTTACAAGGCCATTTCACCAGCCACACTGACATCCCACCTCTGTAAAATCTCCTCCCTCTTCTGTCACCACCAGCAACCATTCTAGCAGACTGTAACAGAGGAAGATCACATGGAAAAGAAGACCATTCCACCAATGCTGTTAAAAACTACTTGATTTTCCTTCCTTTGACCTCCTTTTCTGTGTATGTCTGTTTACATGTGTGTGTAGGGATTCGGGGGGGGGGGGGGCTGCAAACAAGGTCTAACTCTTTTTAATGGACTGCATTAAGCTGCAATGAGAGCCAACTTGGCTGAAGAGTGAGATGAAAAAAGCTATAAATAAATAAAACAAACAAACAAATGGATTGGAGCTATCTAAGGAACCACCTGTCTCACTGTGAACTTGTATGGTCATGACAATTTAGGGAAGAAACCTCCTTGAGGATAGTGTTGCCCACAGGTGCCTGCTTGATAGATATGTTATAGGGGGGTTTTCTGGGGCTCCCCAACTGTGGAACCCATTCCCTGCAGAATTATAATCAGTCCTCTCTCATACTGCTTTTAAATGGTTTGGATGTTTGTTGTGTTGCTTGGATATTTATTTTATTTTTGCTTAATGGTATATAATTTTTTCTGTGGTACTATACCTTTTTTTAAATAGAAAGTTGGCACATGTTATCGTGTGTAATGTAGGATAAGTAAAAATCAATTATATTATGAAATGCATTCATTTGGCTTGGTACTGGAACTTCCATAGTATTTGGTGTGGGCAGATTATAAATGTTATATATTTTATACATAGCTCAAAATCTCACAGTCTCTTGAAGGTAGACTAGGGTTATTATAGTTTCCAGTCATTATAGTTGAAATATTTGATATATTTAGGTAAAATGTTTGGCAGATTGACAGTTTTGAATAATGGAGGGCCCATCTTGCTCATAGGATTTACTGAGGTTAGTTAGACCATGAAAATGTATTTGAAGATGGTTGCTGTCTACAAATTAGCTTCTGAGTCTAGTGAAACGTACTATCTTTCATAAGAGCCCTTTATATGCTGGGATGCACATATCTCAAACATCACCAGATCCTGGGGAAATATAATCATTCCTTTTTTCCCGAAGTCTGGGTCATTCCGCATACGCCCTTTCAATGAGAGTATCTGATGAAAAAAGGTTGGAGTTTACTAATGAGTTAACTGGTCATTTACAATAAGAACTCACTTATCTACAGACTCAATATCCCAGGTTCACTTACCCATACTCTAAAACAGGGCTGTCCAACTTTTACCGCCCCAAGGGCCGGAATTCCTGTCACTGATCACCTGGGGGGCCGCTCCGGCCCCGCCTCCTCCTCGCCAGCGTGCGCGGCATCGGTTCCGGGGTGGGGCCCTCCCCTTGGCTCCGCCCTCCCTCCCAAAGCACCACGCCGGGTGGCAGAAGCGGGTGAAATCGCTGCTTCTGAGGCTGGCGTAACGCCCTAGGAGGGAGGGCGGAGCCACGGGGGGGGCCGGCTCCGCCCTCCCTCCCAAAGCGCCACGCCAGACCCAGAAGCGGCGATCTCGCCCGCCTCCGAGATCGCCTGGCTTGTCGCTTTAGGAGGGAGAGCGGAGCCATGGGGAGCAGAGCAAAGGGGGGGGCGGCCGTGGATGGCGCTTGTGCCACCGCGCGCATGCGCACTTTTTGGGGAAATTTTTTTTGGAATTTTTTTGGGGAATTTTTTTTTTTTTTTTATTCTTGCAGGAGGCTGGGAGGGCCAGATCCAAGGGGCTGGCGGGCCATGTGCGGCGTGCAAACCACCTGTTGGACAGGCCCGTTCTAAAAGATATAACCCATCGGAAGTGTTTCTGAGCTTCTGTAAGCCCTCCAGTGCTATTCCACATTATGCTTTAGCCCACGTACAGTGTTCCCTCACTTATCATGGGGGTTTTGTTCCAGGACCACCCGCGATAAGTGAAAATCCACAAAGTAGGTATGCCATATTAATTTCAATATTTATACATTATTTTATATATTATTTTCTTATCCATGCTTCCTTACCTGCCTCCCAGCCCACCCCATGGACTCCAGCCTTCCTGCCTGGCCTCCGAAGACTCCGGCAGAGCCTCCAGAGCCACACAGACAGCAGCAGGCCAGGGAGGCAGGCCTTCCCCACCTCACCTCAGGCCACTGCACTTCCGGGGTCCGTGAAGGCAAGGGAGGCAGGCCTTCCCTGACGCGCCTCAGGCCGCCACACTTCTGGGGTCCCTGCCCTCCACTGGACATAAATATTTTATATTTTATATTAATATTTCCAAAAACCTGCAAAATAGTGAGACCACTAAAAGCGAACCGCAAAGTAGCGAGGGAACACTGTATAGTAGATATCTACCTATGGGTTTGTATGCCTTGGAATGTATCCCACATGGATATGGTAATTGTATTTTGTTTATACAATTTTTAAAGGTTTCCTATCACTGCAGAAATTTGTGTTCTGTGCAAAAAAATAATTTTATTGTGCATAAAATGCCATTGTCAACTCTATACAAAACATTGTTTTTTGGTTTTTGTACAGAAAGAATAATTTACTGAGCAGGAATTGTGCTTCCTTTCCAGAATTTTCTACACATAAAGTTTTTTTGTTTCACATGAAAGAAAACTTACTGTTAGGTGTAAAACAAACACATGGAATTCCATTCAGGTCCTACCTGTTGGATGAACTGGATAAATCTGGTTTTGAGAATAGCAGTTCTACCACATTAGAATATAAACTGTCCCCAAGTTACAAACAAGATAGGTAGGTTCTGTAGATTTGTTCCTAAGTTGAATTTGTATGTAAGTCGTAACAGCAACATTTTTAAGTGTTACTTCCCCCAAATCTATCTAAGTTTTTGATAGCAAAGGGGTTAAAACCCGAGATGTTTTTTTTATTTGTTTAGCTTTGGGGTTGGTTTTTTTTTGTTCTGTCTGTGCCCCTGTTCAGAACATTTCATCTCACTTTCTATTCCCGTGATAATCACACTTTGAAAAAATTGGCTTGTTATGGGAAAACGTTTTGGCGATAAAGCTTCAGTTGAGACACCTTTTTCTCATGATAACTCTTTCATGAGTAGACTTCTCTCCCTGGGTGTAGATTTCTCTCATTTCCTGTTACCTCACTCCATTCTTAAGTGTGAGTTGATTGTAAGTTGGGTGGTTGAAACTCAGGGAATGTCTGTCTATGTACAACGAGCCTTGTGAGTTCACCTGCACTGACTGCAGATCACCAGGGCTATCCAAAAGATGCTCCCAAAACTTAAAGCAATATTAGAGGACTCGTGATACAAAGCAGGGAAGACAATGCAGGTAGAAAACTAAACCTGGGACACAAGAGGGAGTGTTTCTGTGTTTCTTCAGATCTCTCCCTTGGTGTTTACATCAAGCAACCAAAAAGATGCAAAAACCTTAGTACAGCAAAAAAAGAAGAAGTGGGAGAAATAAATAACAAAACATTCTACTGCAATGGAGCTTGGAATGAACATCTACTACAATTGCATTGTGCCCCACAATGCAATTGTATTGTTATCTTGCTGTTTATACTGAAATTGACTGAAAGAGCCTTTTTGTTTAATCTCCACAGTTTCAGATCCCTTGTTACTCACTTATGTGGTTTAACAAGTTAGCTTTCCTTAACCTTGACAAAAGACCACCCTTGGCTAGGTAATAAATTGTTTTACAAGTCCAACCTCTTGCTCTCCCATCTACTTGATCACCATCTGGAATTCCATTAATAAATTCTGTCTGTGAACCTCTTCGGACACAATGCAGCTACAGTAGGTATGTAGTTTCAGCATTCTCAAATAATGGAAAACAAATCGTTCAAATGCCAAACCATTAGCTGTATGTGACTGGATTACATTTCCTTATTAAAGGAGGAAACAATGAGACATTCATGCTGTAAATCATTCTGATCTCTCACCTGAGTTGTACACATGAATTATTTTTGTCTCCACAGGACTGCAATTGATTTGGCAATATTACCCCATCATTGAGATAATTCTGCACTGAATCTACTAGACATATTATCATTTTGATGGATCTAAAAATAATTTATTCATAACTCTGCTCATCATATGATTTAAGGCAGCATGATATAATTTAGTTAATGTTTATAGATATTCAAACTTTATTGAAATGGCAAAAGTAAATTTCATTTAAGAGAGAGAGAGAGAAGCCATGGGTTAGATCCAGCATTTATTTTCCATTTACGTAAGGGTTCCTTCTTTCTGAAGGAGGTGGACTAATTAGCTATTAATATCAAGGTTGGGATCTTAATGGGTTACTCTCTACTTCTATATGCTCCATGTTTCTGCAAAATCTGCTTTAGCAAATTAGGGGACCTTCTATGTTTTATGAAGGAGAAAAACATCCACTCCCTTCCACAAACATGATTATTTGGAACAGAACTCCGTTGAGGGGATGTTATCACTGGCAAACTGAAGCCTGGATCTAGCCCCATAACTCACAGTTGGATAAATAGGTTCTATGAAAAACACAATAGGTTCTATGGGGGAAAACAGATGCCAATTCATGATGCTGTCCCTTCTGCCTCCGTTCCTCCTCTTTTGCAATATGAAAGAAATAGGACATCATGAAACATCTGAGAAGAAGTAAAATAGCAGTTAAACATTTTAGAATGCTATGGTTAAAAATATTTAGCGTATTGCAAGGAGCCCGGAGACAGCTGTAAACAGAGTAAGAGCTTAGCCTTCCGCCAACCAGACTGTGAATTTAAAATTACATTTATGACTAATAGTAACTACTAGACCAGTTTAGGATATTAATGGAAAACCTCAGACAGGAACTCGGACCACAGTCATTTGTAAGCCAAACCTTTTGCAGTCCTCAGGATGCAAATAATGATCCATGAAGATTTGTGAGCTAGCCAAAGAGTAACAGGACTTGTCACATATGCTGACATGAAGTGTAAATCCTCAAATATCTGATGACAAAACCAAAGTGCACTTTTTTCCATTCAGTTCCACCAATGCCTTTCCACACACTCCACACTTGGAAAGAAGTTGAAGCAGTCAAAAATTTAGATCTTGGAAACCGTGATCATTCTCACGCTTCAAATCTAGCAATGTAACAAAATAGCTTGATAATAGTTTGATAAACAGATTAGTGCTCCAAGTACATTGGCCTCTTATTTCTCCAGAGCTGAAAAAATTGAAACTGTTTTGTTTGTGCAATTTATATCTCACCCTTCCTTAAAACTGCTTCTTCCCCATTTCAACCTCCCAACTACCTTTGGAGTTTGGTGAAGCTGAACAATGGAAAGTGGATGGATTTTATGAGTGGTTTTCATAGTTTACATATGTGCACCTATGCTTTCAAGTTCTGGACCCAGTCAAATAAAACTAAGAGACAATAACTCAGTTCTTAGCTTTCTGTTGACCAGATATATCCACACTGGTGCTAGAATGGATTGTGGCAGAGTAGAAGCGGAAGAAGAGATCGCCCTGTATGGAAAAGTTCACTCAGATGAATTAAGATGAATTAAGATGCATCCTTCAAAGACTTTAGCTGATGGACAGATTAAATTTTTACAGAGGCAATTATCAATGTTAGTGGGGATGAGGTGAAGAAAACATATGAAATATGGGGGAAAAACACCTGAAATTGCGAGTATGCCCACAAGACTGTTAAAAAATAAATTGCAAACAAAGAAAGGAAAATGATATTTAGAAAACAGGTGAGTGATAATATGATTACTGATAATAAGAAGATTCAAAAAATGTTTCACTGATTGTATTCTTCTCTTTATAAATGACAAAGATAAACCGGAAGACTGCATAAGTAAACCACTAGAAGAATATATGAGAAAACAGAATTTATCTTTAAAAAGGACAGAGAGCAGGCATGTAGCCGGGGGGGGGGGAGCCTGAGGGGCTTAACCCCCGAAATTCTCAGGGTGGTCCGTGAGAAGGCCTTACTGGTACATTATTTAAACGGTTATGTTTATTCATATCATGATCTGATCACCATGTTCAGTATATCCCATACTCAGTCTCACCCCCCCCCCCCCCGAATCAAACTCAGCCCCTCCCGAATCAAAATCCTGGCTACGGCCCTGACAGAGAGAATCTATAAATGTTCCAATGATATTTTAAGGAAGACTGCTACAGAAAAAAATGCAGGACCAGGCAATATGCTTTTAATTCCATTTCAGCACAGTGAACTAAATTTTACTGATTGTAAAGATTCCTGAAAACTGGGTAAAGGCTAATACAGCTTTGATAGCTAAAGATCAGATTCATGAAATACAAAACGGAATACGACAAGGATGTCCACTGTTACTATTATTGTTTATCTTGACACTTGAGGTCTTGAACAGAGATATTTGGAAAGATGAAAAGGTAATAGACATAAAAAATAAATAGAATAATTAAGAGCATTTGCTGATGATTTCGTGATTACCTTGACAAATCCATGTGAAAGAGTTTAGGGATTTGCCAAGTTTCAAAATTAATGAACAAAAGGCAGTAGCATTGACAAAAAAATATAAAGATGCGAAAACAAACAGAACTCGTGTTAAAAAGTAGTTGTAAAACAAAACAAAAGATGAAATATTCTGGTCTTACAAACTCAAACTGTTTTTTTTATTTCAAAATAATTTTGTTAACACATGGACTGCTATTTAAAAGAATGTGCAGAGACGGGACAGTATAAATATGTCTCTGTTGGGGGAAACTCAGGGGTAAAAATAGATGTGTTACCTATAATGCTGTTTTTGTTTTAGACAATACTAATTATTTCAAAAAGACTTATTGTACAAAAAATGGCAGAAAGATGTATCAAAATTTATCTGACAAAAGAAAAAACTAAGAATGAACATTAGAATGCAAAACAACAGGGAGAATTTAATTTACCTAATTTAAAATAATACTCTGCTGCCTGTTGTGTAGTTTGGTTAAAAGAGTGGAAATTGCAGAAGAATAGAAACCGGAAGATGAAAATCTGAAGTTTGGATGGCATGGATATTTATGGTATAACAAGATTAAAGCAAATTTGCATTTTAATAAACATTCGTATCAAACCAGCGCAATAACAAAATGTCACTGTGCCACTTTTCAGCACAAATAGACTTGAATGAAAAAGAAAGAAAACAGTAAAGGAAAATGGCTAAGGTATCAAGCTATGTTGGTGGACTCAAAAGGAGTATGTAATAGAAAGACATAAGAATAGCTTTTGATGGAAAGCTATACATTCCAATGGTTTTCTTATTTGTTTGAAAGATTTAAAATCAACTTAAAAATAGTTTTGAACAGTCTGAGTTTGAAGTCAAATTTTGTACAAATGATGAATAGGCAACTGGTAAAATTTTAGTAATACTTCAATATATGACAACAGCTACAAGAACATATGATCAGAAATGGAAGAGTGATTTACTGCCTCCTAAATAAGATTGGCTTTGAAAATTAAACTATTTAGTGGAAATGGATAAAGTATCTATTCTGACTGAAGAAAAATCATTATTGACACACTGAAAGGCTAGAAACCCCTGACTGACTTTTTGGCAGGGGAAAATGATGGTGGTTTTATGACTGATGGTTTTGTTAACTATTAGGCAAATCTATAGATGAAGTGCAATTTATAGAACAAGTATAAAGAGATGGGATAGTAACAGTTAAATTATAAGCACAGAAAAGATTGTTGAAAAGTCATCTTTCTTTCATTTGTTTATTAGTGTTCAGTTTTGTTCTGCATTTAGGTAGTTTACGTTTGTAGGGTAAGTGATTTATTTGTCCTTTAGTTTGTACATATTTTATAGTTGTATGTATTGTTCTTGTAGTTTGTCTTTGTTATATGTTTTATTCAATAAAATTACTTTTAAAAACAGTTCACTGAAATAATATTGAATATATATATATATAGGACGTGTTTCTAAATGGCTTTTAATTCAATTCATAGTTTCTATTTTCACTCTTGTATGTTTTTAGTGATGTGAGTTAGATGTATCTTTTAAATTATTAGCATACATCAATAGCAGCAGACCAATATCTCTTTTTAGGAGGGGGGAACCTGAGAGTCTCTTGTATGAGCAAAAGGCACACCTGTTTACACAAGGGTCACTGATTTGAAACTGTATCCAAATTCATTTGGATCTTTATTCCAGTCAGAGTTAAATATTGAGAACATCTTAGAGACACTTAAACACCATACAAGAAAGAGACGATAAGAAGAAATAAAGATTCAAGAGTCTCAGTTCGGCCAGTGTCTATCTCTCAAAGACTACATCTCCTCATAAGACTTTGTAGTGAGACTCAGGAGGAGAGAAAGTCTAAAATTCTTGTCAGTTAATAAATTCTTGTTTGAGTCAACTATATAGTCTCCAATTGTTCCCTGTGTAGCCAGTTCATCTTCCAAGTAGTTAAGATAGTGTGGGGGCAGAACAGTCACACTTTTCTTTCAACCCTCCAACACATCCCATAGGTCCGCAAAACTACGGAGCAGGTTTGAAGGGAGGTTTAATGGTAAAAAAAAAAAACCAGGAAAACTCCAATGTAGTCTGGGTCTTACCAGGAATTATAAATATAAATACAAACATTAAGGTCAATTCCCAACCGTCAATCCCAACTAGAGCAAATCTTCTAACACTCAAATAACATTCAGTAATTGAGTCAACATGTCTGCTTTACTTTGAATTAGATATTACATTTAACTCTAACTGCTTTGTGGTGGAATACCTGCCTTTTTAGGAATAACCAGTTATTATATCACAGTGTCATCTAAATATAGACCTAGAATCATTAAGCCACAAACCTGGAAACAGAAAGCACTTCATTTTCCCGGGTAGCTAAATATAACGCCAGTTATACAGAGACCCTAGATAGTCCTTGGCTCACAGCATTTTCAAAACATGATGTCCATTGTACCTCCTAACAATGTATGGCCCTTTGTTTTTAAGGAATAGTTAAGGAATACTTATTCATTTATATATATTTTTAAATGGCCAGATTTATGCATACAGTACTTCTATTGATAGAAACACTCTAAAGTATTCATTCTACTCAATATATCTATATTGCCAAGTGTTTGGAAATTTTTGCAAACATTGCCTTTGTAATTCTTACAGCCATCGTGTGATAGGCCAGGAAGTGAAGCAGATTGAACAGTGGTTTTTCTAGCCCACCTAGTGGAACTCATAGCTTAAACAGTCACAACATATTTTGGTACACCAGTAAAGAATATAAAGGCTTACATTGAATTGTAAATCCCAACTACAGCTATTAGTGGGATTATCAACTCGATTAGACCACAATGTTCACTGAATTTATATTAAAACTTTTTTTTAAAACCCTAATAAACTTAAATTAATATTTTGACTTAATACTCTTTTTAAAATCCCTTCTCAATGCCTAATTTACACTGGTTTGTTTCTCTGTGAAACGCAACACCATATGTTGCGGGCAACAAGCAAAAACGAACATGTCATATCATATTACATTCTGATCCAAATCAAGAAGTGGAATATTTTATCATCAAATCCATATCAGTATTCCCTGCAGAACACAATTGCTTTGGTTTAAGACACAATCAAAACAAAGAAACAATCAAAACTAAAAGGAAATCCATGTAAAAACATTTCTGCCCTACACAATTTAAATGCTTTACTTATTTTTTCCATAAATTCCAATCTCTGCAGCTACTGAATAATATCAATTAAAAATTCTGACAATTTCTCCTACAATTATAACAATCTCACATGTCAAAAAGAATTTGAATGCTCACAGTTACCAGAGAAATTTGATGATTAATTTCCCTCTCCAGAATCCTCCTATTTATTGTTGGTTACAAATAATACTAAGAGTAGAAATCCCGTACTCTGAAACTTATTTTCTGTTCCAATATTGCCTTCCTGTCAAGAAGTTCTAAGTTCTTCCTATATAAAATATAAACATAAACCATTTAAAATAAAAATTAGTATATGGAGAAGAGGAGGATTAGATAACTAGAGACCACTATCTGACCTCTGGTTTGAGAATTATTACAGTATTGGGGCTCTGTCATTCTATGTTAGCCCAGCTACCATCTCTGGTCACACAATCAACTTTGTGAACCTTAGTTGGCCCCTGAAAATTAACTGTGGATGTTTTATGATCAGATTTTATGTTATTATATAATTTTTATTTTATTATGTTTTGTTTGGTTTGTTGATGTTAGGTTCCAAGGTTGTACTCATATGTGGGCTTATGCGGGATTATTATGTTGGTATTTCTGTGTTTTACAGAAGCATTGAATGTTTGCCCTTTGTATGTTGGAATCTGCCCTGAGTCCCTCTGGGGAGATAGGGCGGAATATAAATACAGTTATTATTGTTATTGTTATTGTTATTATTAATCAAATTGAGTAAATTTGTTTCCAACCATCACCAAATATGTAAGCTAGCATGTATTAACATTTTTTTCAAGATGCTGTAAAGTTAAGAATATCCATGATATAGCTAAGCGTTGCTTCCATGGTTGTAAACGAAGAAACTTAATTTAAGACATATGTTTACGTATTTCTATTTTAAATTGTAAAAGGGTCTTTATATACATGTTTTAGTTTTTGCTGTACAAAAATACAGATAATGCAGCAAAAGCTTCTGTTTTCAGTGCTAAAATACAATTAAATCGAACAACAGCTTTAACAGCATTTCAGATGTTTATAGAACACAACTACACAAAGAGAACAAGGACCTTCCCGGGATTTTCCAGCCTATATTCTTGAGCCATCTGCTGGCATGGTTGTTTCACTGCAGTGGAATACAGCATGCAGTCGACATATATTCTTGAACAGGATCTCACCTCTACCCTCCCAGGTGCCAATTTGACACTACAGAATTCACACATAGTAAAACTCAGCAATACTGTGGTAATAAAGCCACATTTCATTTGCTTCTGGAAACCTGCTTGCAGGATGCTGGTTACACCACAGATGGACTGTCTCAAAAGCTACATTGTGAGCCTAAGTGTTACACAGTAAGCACTGGGTATTACCACCTCTCACAATTTGTGCGATAAATCTGGACATGAACTTTTCCTCAAGGCCTCCAGTAATATCACATCTGAGAAAAAATAATATTAGCAAACCAATACTGAAAAAGAGCAACTCTCATATCCAAGATGTATAACATATCAAATGATTCTCTCTCAAGGGTATGAGACTTACAACATATCCCAACACACTGGGCCACATTTCAAAACATGGTACATATACAGTATTCCTGCATTTATCCATTCTAAACAGATTTAGCATGTGCTTTACCCCTCACTTACTACAGTTTGCAATAGTACTGCCTATTTGAAACTCCTAATTATACTCACTCCTTTAAATGCTGCGATAGTGATCATAATCCTGCTTAAGTGGAAACACGTTTGATTGGAATCAATGCAGCCAACACTTTAATGTTCAAAGATATTTGTAAAGTCTTCTCTAGGTAATTATACATCATCATTATAAATGGAGTACTATTTTAAGAATATACCATTGTACCTTACTGACACTAGCAATCAACCAAGTTTTCCCTTTTGGTTGATAGTTCAGGGAGTCAAACAGAGCTTAATGTTTATGTACTTAAGGTAGCTACAAATCAAATAAGGTTTAAACATGGGAGAGAGCAATTAATGAAGTAGTTCTGAATAACTATCCACAACTTCACTGGGGAGTTCATCTTATTGCTGCCACCATATAGTGCGATAGCAGCAGAACGCCTTTAAATTTTAGCAAAGTCAATGGATGACATGTACCTTGATTTTAAACCAAATTGTGGTCTCCAACCTATTGTAGCTCAGGAACCTGGTAATGACTACATATTTGCCTGGTACCACAATGAAAGTTCAGCCCAGCAGAGTATAGCAATGATGGGAATAGTAGAAATAGGCAGGACCACATGTTTCTCTCCCCAATGTAGATCCTTACCATCTGGCTTTGCACTCAAATGCCAGGGTTAATAACAGAAATGGGCCAATTTGCCTTACTCTATGAATTCCCCCTCCAAACAATCATATAATAGCATTGTTTTATGGCATCGAATAGTTGCCTATATGTAAGCCACCTTGAGTACCCTCGGGAGTGGGGTAGAAATGTCATAAATAAATGTAATAAATAAATAATATACAAAATGTAAGATTACATTTTATGGTGATTCATAGATGTATGAAATGTATGAGATACATCAACTAACATATATCATATTTAAATAAACTAGATACATATTTTAAATTACAACTGGAAAAGAATGGAAAGTTAAGACATTTCTCCATCTTCAAATGACTACACTGTCAAATCACATGAAATTTCAATTCTTTATACAGAGAGAGCACAAATAAAATATGATCTAATTTCCCATGCTTTCTGTACTAAGGTTGAAAAAATTACAACACCCCCCCCCCCCTTCCTTACTCTTGCTTGCCTAAAATGCTGTTCAGTGGCTTCCAATACCATTAGCAACTCACGAGCCACTTGTCTGAATTATCTGGTGGAAATATATTACAATGGTCATGCTCTTACCGTCTTACCCAATTTTTACAAAAGACAACTGCCCCACTTGTGAAAATTGAGTGGTACTATTTCCATCATCATTTAACATATTATTTAACATGGACATGTAATCAGTGCAAGAGGTATAATGGGAACACAGGCTGAAGCGTTAACAGTACAAGAACACTGACCTTTCTCTTCTAGTCAATGTAGATCAGTCCTGAGACCTAACCAATTGATACCACAATGATGGGGGTTCTGATGGCTTGCAAATAGGACTATGTCTTATTTTGAATGACATTGCACCATTCCTAGGGGCAGAATCTTTGGGAGTGTGGAGCCCACATTATGGTTTTTGAAAGAACACAGAACAAATGTGAGTACAACTAAATGTGTATATGTGTATATCCAAATAAAAAGTTAAAAGGAAAATGATTTTCATGGAACAAACAACCCAAAACAGAAGGAAATGGTAGCAAACCTATAGATTCTTCCATACGTTTTCTCCTCAAACCACATATATTTGGCTTTAGAACAAGTCCTCCCTAATACCTTAAGTCTCTAATCAGGCAACAACTTTACTCTCCTTTAAGTAGTTAGAACTTGAGTAACAACAGTTTACAAGTGGTTTCCTTCTTCAAATGTAAACACTCCTTCCATTTGAAGACCCAGACCCCCCCCCCCCAGTTTTCATGTCCCCCTGAATCTTCCAGAACAACATTCTGCCCATTTAAAGAAGGGGGGTTATAGGGAGAATTGCTGAATATATTTCTTCCCCTCCCCTCCTTCCATCCAGACAGACTGTCTAGATCAGTGGTTTCCAAACTTTTTTGGCCTATCACCCCCTTTCCAGAAAAAAAATTACTCACCGCCCCCCTAGAAATTAATTTTTGTAATAGCAATTAAACAGAAAGATATATGTATTCATGCAGTGGTTCTCAACCTTTCTAATGCCATGACCCCTAAATAATGGCCCCCAACCATATTTTTGTTGCCTCATGTTGTGATGTAACATAATTAAAGCCACAAAAACAATTTGTTTGGGGGAGTATGGACAACCATACCTTCAATCAATTCAGCTCTGACTTCCACAGACCACTGAGACCCCCATAAATTACAGAACTGGATCAAACTTGGCACAGAGAACCCACATAACCAACAGAAAATACTGGAGGGGTTTGGGATGAATTGGCAGTGATTTAGGGTAGATGTAGTTCACCTACATCCGTAGAGAACTGAGAACCCAAACAACTATGGATCTGAACCAAACTTAGCATGAATACTCAATATGCCCAAATTTGAACACTGGTGGAGTTTTGAGAAAAAAGCCCTTCTCATTTGGGAGTTGTAGTTACTGGGATTTATGGTTTACCTACAATCAAAGAGCATTTTTAATTCCACCAACAATGGAATTGAGCCAAACATGGCACACAGAATCCCCATGACCAACAGAAAATACTGGAGGGGTTTGGAATGAATTGCCTCCGCCGGGGAAAGCCGCGCTTTCTTCCGCGGTGGCAGGGAGGCTCCACCGGAGGAAACGCGGAGGCCTTTGCACTGCAGCCTTTGCACTGCACTGCATGTGGGGGTCAAAGCGATGGGGAAGGGGCCAAAGAAGAGGGCCGCGCAACCCCTCCTAAATGGCCAATCGTTCACCGCCCCTTTGAAGGGGTTCACCACCCCCCAAATTCCCCTGAACCTCCCACCGCCCCCTTGGAACGTCTCACCGCTCACCAGGGGGTGGTACCGCCCACTTTGAGAATCAGTGGTCTAGATAAACCCTCAGTACATTACAAAGAGTCAATAATTTCTTTGGTATCATATGTACAACAGAACAATATCTGTCTCTCCAGATAAATTATCTGATCTTGTGATAAACGCCTGGAGCACTTAATGGAGGGTGATTAATAAGTGAGAAATTGAATTGAATAAGACAAACAGTGATGGACAAAACAGAAAACACAAACAAGAAAACCTATGATTATGTATCTCAGACTGTGACAAGAGATCATTTTGTTTTCAGACTTCACTGGCAACAAACATAAACATAGCTGTGTGAAATGAAATTTAGGATCCATGAAATCATGAACTTCTTTTTCAATATATATTTATTTTTTAAAATATTTTAAATTACATGACAGCAATTTAAAGAAATTAATACTATGCATCAGTGACATTTTGGTTGAAGGTTGCAATATCACCTGCACAGAGGTAAATAAATATAAAAATCACATGAGAGGCGCTCACAGGCATGCTTAGATTTCCAAATCAGAAAGAGCTTTATATCAAATTTTCCTAGTACTTTTCTTTCCTCCTGAAAGGATAAGATTCAATGTATTTAATGCAATGATTTAACATGCCATGTAAAATAGGTTTAAAATAAATATGAGAACAAAATAAAGTACAATAACCATTCATTACCACATTACAACAAAAGTACTGATACTTTACATGCAAACAACACAGATGCATAGTATATTCATAATTCTCATTTTAAAGACACAGATAACTCTGTCAAATAAAGATAAGCATAAACTCCTTTGTCTAACGTATGCAATGATAGTAAGGTCTCCCTGGCAAAAGTTTTTAATTAAGCAAGTTTTATATTAAAAAACCAGAATAATTAACAGTTTAAATTCTGTCAACTTTCAATTGCAGACTACAAATGACTAACCCATATGAATATGAACTTCCTAAAATATTTTCTCTCTCAATCACATCCTGTGTTTCATACAGGCCTCATAAATAACCAGCAAAAGATCTACTTAACTTATATTGTACCTTTATCCAAACCAGCACTGCAAAATCTGAGATTTTGAACAGGGCATTTTAAAGCATCTAGACTGTTTAGAACCCAAAAAGCGTTTCTGAAGTAACTCTAAATGATTTCTCTTTTGGTACACCTGAGCAATTCCAGCACATTATTAGAGAAATCAGTTCCCTAAGAGGAAGTAGATCTCTACTGTCTAGACATTCAATTTAAAGTACATTTCTTTCCCATTTCTATTTGAAATAGACTTGTTGGCACAGATAGAACACATTTGTTTTACACACAGCATTAACAGTTTGAGCATGTATTGAAGTAACGATTTATTTTCCTTCATATATAACAATATATTATAATTTCAAGACATTCCACTTAAATACTGAAATAACCGAGAAATTCAGAAATATACATTTGAAGACTCTGTGGAATATAATTAGGAGACTGATTATGGAGAATGATTCTCTGAGCCAAAATCTGATGAAAAAATCTAAACGATACTAATAGAATGAGTTGTTTGAATATTGGATTTCATTTCTTTGGATTCTCCTAGTAAAATGATAAGACAGGCTTGTAGGGAGATGTGGATTGAGCAATATCCAAATATCTGATTCTTATCTTAATTGAAGAGAGTATTCTGTTTCAGCTGAAGATAATTTGAAAGGTTTATTGAAAATTAGGTATGAGGAAGAACATGCCTTTTAGCATCTAGATGTTTGAAGAAATGTTTTTTTTAGTTATTATACAAAAAATAAATTCTGACTAATTTGTTTGTATTTTGAAGGGCAATTAAAGTATTAAAGCTGGCACAAACCAGTTACTTCCCATTCAATTCCATGCTTCTTATTATAAAGCAACTTAAAGTTTTGTCTTTTAGGTAACATTATCTATACTCAAGAAAAGGTTTACTGAGAAATAACAATTTATAAAATCAATATTAATTCTCTTAGTTCAAATCTTTAAGCATTACCATTCCGGTAGCCACTTCAAAAAAGGCTGAAACATTTTATCTGACAGCACCCATGTTGTTCTAAAACTATATCAGGTAGTACTTCTACTGTGACTTCTCAGTTTCTCTGAAACCCCCAGAACTGCTCCGAAAATACTGGTAACACTCACGACCAAGCACTAACTATTAGAAACTTTCAAACTAACATTGAGAGGTTGAAACCACTGCTTAATCCTTTTATTTACAACCAGCCAAGTAAGGTTTAGGGGGATTTCACAAACTGATATGCAAATATATAGAGAATCTACACATACCTTTTATAATCCATTTGGCTTCCTGGATTAAACAGAATCCAGAAGGAACATTAGTGAAGCAGAAAGGACATTAGTGAAGGGAGATGGCAATGATCCCAAATAATAATGAGACAAGACAAGTAAACAAAGTTACACTTGTTTCTCAGAAACTGGGATGTAAATGAATACAATACACATTATTTCATTGTCTTTGGTTAAAAGACAAAAGACAATGCATATTTACAAAATTACAGTGTATTCAACACAGTGCATAGGACCGGAATACAATTACATCCGCTTTGTGGATTCCTGAAACCATGGATTATATTTTGACCACATACGGGCTGGAAGCATACCATATAAACTAGGCATGGGCAAACTTTGGCCCTCCAGGTGCTTTGGATTTCCACCGGCTGTTGGGAATTGTGGGAGTTGAAGCCCAAAACACCTGTAGGGCCAAAGTTTGCCCATGCCTGACATAAACACTATGGAAGGTCAAGAGCAGGGCTGTCCAACTGGCGGCCCGCGGCCCATATACGGCCCTCCAGTCCCTTCCCTACGCCCCCTACCCTTTTAAAAAAGAAATCGGCTGTTTTTTATTTTTTTTTATTTTTTAAATTTTTTTTTTATTTTTTTTGGGGAGGGGCGGGGCTGGGCGGGGCAGGGAGGAGGAGCAGGCTCCCTCCTACTCCCTCCCTCCCCCCCGCCAATCGGCCGGCGCAGTCGCACTCACGCCGGTGCAGGCGCACTCTCGCCGGCGCAGGCGCATTGGTGTCGGAGCAGGCACAGTCTCGCCGGCGCAGGCGCACTCTCGCCGGTGCAGGCGCACTGGCACACTTGCGCCGGCGCAGGCGCAGGCGCACCGGTGGTGGAGGCCTGGCGGAGGCCTGGCCGCGGCCGCGAAGGCCTGGCCCAGGCCTGGCAGCCGGAGGCCTGGCCCAGTTCACGGAGGCCTGGCCCAGTTCGCGGCGGCGCTCCCGCCTCCTCCGCCGCCACCTCAGGAGTCCCAACTGCCGCCTGGCCTTCTTTCCTCCCCCTTCCTTCTCTTTCTCCTTCCTCCCTTCCTTTCCTTCCACTCTTTCCTCTTTTCTTTCTTCCTTCTTTCCTCCCTCCCTCTCTTTCACCTTCTTTCCTTCCATCCATCCATCCACCCTTTCCTCCTCCCTCCCTCCCTTCTTCCTCCTCTCTTTCTCCTTCCTTCCTTCCTTCCTTCCACCCATCCATCCACCCTTTCGTCCTTCCTTTCAACTGTTCTCCCTCCCTCCTTGCCCCTCTTTCACCTTCCTTTCTTTCTTTCCTGCCACCCTTTTATCTTTTCTTCCTTCTCACTTTCCCTCCTCCCTTTCCTCCCTCCATCCTTCTCTTCTTCCCCTCCTTCCTTCCTTCTCCTGTTCATATTTGGGCATATTGAGTATTCATGCCAAGTTTGGTCCTGATCCAACATTGTGCTCTCTGGTTGTAGGTGAACTACAACTCCAAAACTCAAGGTCAGTTCCCAAGCAAACCCTTTCAGTACTTTCTGTTGGTAATGAGAGTTCAATATGCCGAGTTTGGTTCAATTCCATTGTTGCAAGAGTTCAGGATGCTCTTTGATTGTGTGTTAACTATAAATCCCAGAAACTGTAACTCTCAAATGTCAAGGTCTATTTTCCCACAACTCTATCTGTGTTCACATTTGGGCATATTGAGTATTCATGCCAAGTTTGGTCCAGATCCATCATTATTTGAGTCCACAGTGCTCTCTGGATGGAGGTGAACTACAACTCCACAACTCAAGGTCAATGCCCACCAAAGCCTTCCAGTATTTCCTGTTGGTCATGGGAGTTCTGTGTGCCAAGATTGGTTAATTCCATCATTGGTGGGGTTTAGAATGCTCTTTGATTGTAGGCGAACTACTAATCCCAGCAACTACAACTCCCAAATGTCAAGGTCTATTTTCCCCCAAATCCACCAGTGTTCACATTTGGGCATATTGAGTATGGGGGCGGAGCCAGGGAGGGGTGGAGCCAGGGAGGGGCGGGGCCAGACCCTTCGGCCCCCCAAGTCATCAGTGACCGGCAATCAGGCCCCTGGTCCGGTAGATGTTGGACAGCACTGGTCTAGAGAGACCCACAAAAACTTCCAGTGAGAGAGGAACCAGAAAGAAAACTACCGCTCCCAAAAGGAGGAGATGCCAAGAAGCAGCTCACCACATATTTCATGTAGTCTGTCTAGAGATAGTCGAAACAAAGAATGTAGTGATATCTTGTTACACATTAACTCTGTATGCTGAGAGATATAGGACCAATCAGGTTATGTATGGACAGAGAATGCACCCAACCCAGTTAAAGCCTGAATGCAATAAGGAAGGTCTTGCACCTCAGACAAGAGTAGCCCCTCTTGAATCACTCACACACTAGACAGTACTTGAAAAACTAGTTCTTTTATTGAAGCAATATAGTTCCAGTAAATAGGTTAAAAAGGAAAAGGCAAACAAAGATAGTCAATCCAACAGAGTCAATCAGTTTAAAAAGTATACAGTAAAAACTGTTATGCAAATAACTTGAAACATAGCAAGGTAACACAATCCATATATCTAATACAAGAACTTGAGACAAGGCAGGACAAGGCAGACCAAAAAATCAAAGGAAACAAGGCACTAGGCAAAACCATGATCCATGGGTCAAGAACAAGATTTCTTCAATGCTGTCTATTCCAAACGAAGGCTGGAATATAACATGGGTCTGTCTCTGCACTTTAAGTAGAAAGCCAAGTTGGTTTAACTTTAGCTTTCTGTCTGATTCTCTCGCTTCAGCGTTGATTCTCAGCCATCTGTCTTCTCACACAGATATCCGCCTTGCAATCAAAACTCCCTTCAGTTTCCCTAGCCTCCTTTCGTTGGTCATTAAAATCATCACCCGTTGTTTTATCTAAAGCAGACAACTCCTCTATCCTTGACCAGATGAATCTCAACTAGAGCTGGCCGGGGAATGCAGCTGTTCTCATCAATGGAATTTCCATCTGCAGGGCCCCTGGGAATCAAAACTTCATTTTGCACTTCTAATGCACAGCCCAGGTCTCTGCTGTCAGCAGATCCGCATTTTCCCATCTGCATCAAGCTAGATGGCTGGCACCCTACCTATCCAGGAGCGACCTAGCTACGGTGATCCAAGTGATGGTCATCTTGAGATTAGACTACTGTAACGCCCTCTACATTGGCCTTCCTTTGTCTGTGATCCGGAAACTCAAGTTAGTGCAGAATGCTGCAGCTCGTCTGCTTGTCGGCACACCAGCCATTTGTCATATCATGTTCACGGCCGGTGTGCGACATATCACTCCATCCTGCAGCAACTGCATTGGCTCCCAGTAGAGTACCGGATTACATTCAAAGTGCTGGTGTTGACCTTTAAGGCCTTATATGGTCTAGGGCCGGTGTATTTGAGGGACCGCGTATTTGAGGGACCGCCTCATCCCATATGTCCCCCAGAGATCACTATGGTCTAAAGAACAAAATCTTTTAGTAGTTCCCACTGTCCGGATTTTCCACCTGTCTTCCACTAGGCAGAGAGCGTTTTCGGTGGTCACTCCGACCCTCTGGAACACCTTGCCAGAGGATGTTCGGGCCCTTAGAGAGTTATCCTCTTTCCGGAGAGCCTGCAAAACAACGCTCTTCCAGCAGGCTTTCAATCTTGTGGCCTCTGATAACTCATGTTGATTCTCCTATGCTGGTTGGATATTTGTTTTAAACTATTTTTATTGTTGTATTATGATTATGTTTTTAGGTTATGTAAACTGCCCCGAGCCTGCGGGGAAGGGCGGTATAGAAATGGAAATAATATAAAATAAAATAAAATAAAAAATTCACTGTCAGCATCTCCATTGAAACCAGCCTCATGGGCTTGAGAGCCAGGCTGAAATACCACAGAAAATGAGGTAATTTGAAAGAGAGTATAAAAGTTTTTTTCCTGCACCACAAGCGTGCGGCAGTCCTTTGTGTGCACCTTTGAAAGTGCAAAACCATCCGTCTTTTGCAGATCAGCAAGAAATATTGGATCTATATTGGTCTATATTGGTCTCTTTGGAATTCTTTCAACTTTGTGGGCCCCGCTACCCTAAATCCGTGTTCCCTTACACCAAAAGGTAATATATTTTGGGGAGCATGGGTAAGTGGATATCAAATCAATGAAAAGGAGTATAGTACTGTATATAAATTGCCATAGTTAGTATTAATCAGCATACACCTCAAATTCAGACAAACAGTAAGATTTATGTCTGTGGAAGCTGTGAACATTACTGTTCACAAAGTAATTTCACTATAAGCTGCCCAGAGATTTTATGACATGGTGTGGGATTGAAATATTTGAAATAAATAAATGAGAGCAGATCACAAATTTCTTCAAGCTAAGCCACACGACGATGCCAAAATCTAAATAAAAGCAACACCAAGTAACAAGGATTATATGAAGTTATTCAACTTTTGTTCAAATAAATTTCAAATAAATCATTGTTGATCAACCAAGAGGTAAAAGTCAGAACATATAAATCATAGATGGAAAGTAGTTCAATTAGTTCTTGTTAACCAATAAGCATCTATTGGTAACGATATTTATCCTTTTGAATGGAAATTTTACTGAACAAAGCATAGGTTATATGACACTAGAAACTGTAAGTTTTGAGTCAACACAAGTTAGGCATGATAACATGGCTTGTGAGGGTTCTCTACAGATCAACAGAATCTCTACACTTGCAAACGAAAGAGATTTAAATAAGACGTGCACTGTGCATATTCATATTAGCCAAAAATGAATACTAAACTCTCAAAGACAGACTTTTGAGAACCTAACTTTGACAATCTCAGTAAGGAGATATATATATATATATATATATATATATATATATATATATAGACAACAAATAAGGTGCCACTTTTATATAGCTTTTTATATATATCGGCAATGCTTTTCACATTTAGTAGAGATAAATTTCAAGAAAAAATCAATGTGACATGAATGGACCTGCTCCATGCATACTATTTTTTTACTTCTCATTTTCTAATGAATCACATCTCTGACTACAAACTCTGGAAATCTGTCCTTTTTATATTTTGCCCCTTTAAACATAAAATTAATTGTATTTATAACAGAAGTTTCACTGTTATAAACAAAACATACTTTCAAATAGTGTTGATTTGCTGAAAGATGCCATACAGAGCACATAACTTATTTGATGAAGACATTCTCCGTACATACAGAATGCAGTTTAGGAATGAGGAAATCAAAGAAAGTAAGTCTCAAAATGCACACAGAAATTCAACAGTGTATCTATTGTACAATGCCTAGTGGAAATTTGTCTAGAGTAACTCAATTACAGGAAGTCGGGCATAAAAGCTCTGGTTTCCGGCTACAGTACAGTTGTGGCACAAATGTCAGAAAAGGCAGTGATTTCAGAAACACATTAAATCCGTCTATCATTTCCTCCATTTCAAACATGCAATCATTCTTATTTATATAAGAGATTAATCCTGATTAATAATCTGATGTAATTTATTATTCAAAAACAAATGCTTTGCAACAGTCATTACATGTCACAGCTTTTCTGTGACAACAAATAAGGTGCCATTTTTATATGGCTTTTTATGCAGTGCAAGGATCTATACTGTACTAGCTGACCCGTGCACGCGTTGCTGTGCTATATATGTGTGTGGATGTCTATTGATGTATATGTATATATGTGTGTGCATGTGTGTATATGTGTATGTATATATGTGTGTGGATGTGTACATATGTATATATGTGTGGATGTGTATATATGTATATTTGTGTGTGAATGTGTATATATGTATATGTGTGTATGTATATATGTGTGTCGATGTGTATATATGTATGTGTGCATGTGTGTATATGTGTATGTATATATGTGTGTCGATGTGTATATATATGTATGTGTGCATGTGTATATATGTGTATACAGTATATATGTGGATGTGTATATATGTATATTTGTGGATGTGTGGATGTGTATATGTGTGGATGTGTATGTATGTATATGTGTGTATGTATATATGTGTGTGGATGTGTATATATGTATGTGTGGATGTATATATGTGTGTGGATGTGTATATATGTATATGTGTGTATGTATATATGTGTGTGGATGTGTATATATGTATATGTGTGTTTGTATATATGTCTGCCGATGTGTATATATGTATGTGTGCATGTGTGTATATGTGTATATATATATGTGTGTGTATATGTATATATGCGTGAGGATGTGTATATATGTATAAGTGTGTATGTATATATGTGTGTGGATGTGTATATATGTATGTGTGTATGTATATATGTGTGTATGTATATATGTGTGTATGTATATATGTGTGTGGATGTGTATATATGTGTATATATATGTGTGTGTGGATGTATATATGTGTGTGGATGTGTATATATGTATTCATGTGTATGTATATATGTGTGTCTGTGGCTAACCCCTTTTGTATGTATGTGTTCCTTTCTTCTCTGTTCCTTCATTCCTTGTATACTTTCCTTCCCCAGAAACTTTCTTTACCTTCTACAGGGAACATCCGTGCAACGCTGAGCCGATGGCATGTTTCCTCTAACAAAAAAAACTACATTTCCCTGCATCCTTTGCAATGGGACACGCCCACCGCTGGGAGGGAAAGGAAAAGCCCGGAGGGGGAGGAGCCAGCAAAGGCTCCCCTCCGGCCTCTTCCTTTCCTCCCAGGTGTGGGCGTGTCCTGTTGCAAAGGATGCAGGGAAATGTAGTTTGGTTTTGTTAGAGGAAACATGCCATCGGCTCAGCGTTCCACGGATGTTTGCTGTAAAGAAGGTAAGGAAAGTTTGTGGGTGTTTGGTGTTGTGTGTGAATGCATGGTACTGGGGTTGTTTGTGAGTACATTTCTGTGCGTCTTCTTGGTTTAATGTTGTGTGGGTGTTTTTAGGGTGAATGTGTGTTTTTAGGGCACGGGAGGAGGCGGGAGGGGCTGGGAAGGAGCGGAGGGTGTCCCCGCCTTTGCCACGCCCCCTGCCACTCCCTTACCGGGGGTGGCAGGGGGCGGAGGAGGCGGGAGGGGCTGGGAAGGGGGGGGTGTCCCCGCCTCTTGCCAGGCCCCCTGCCACTCTCCCTTACCGGGGCGGCAGGGGGCGGGAGGAGGCGGGAGGGGCTGGGAGGAGGAGGGGGTGTCCCGCATCTTGCCACGCCCCCTGCCACTCTCCCTTACCGGGGCGGCAGGGGGGCGGGAGGAGGCGGGAGGGGCTGGGAAGGAGGGAGGGGTGTCCCCGCTCTTGCCACGCCCCTGCCACTCTCCCTTACCGGGGCGGCAGGGGGCGGGAGGAGGCGGGAGGGGCTGGGAAGGAGGGGGGGTGTCCCGCCTCTTGCCACGCCCTGCCACTGGTCCCCGCGCCTTGCCCGCCACTCTCCCTTACCGGGGGGGGGCGGCAGGGGGCGGGAGGAGGCGGGAGGGGCTGGGAAGGAGCGGAGGGGTGTCCCCGCATCTTGCCACGCCCCCCTGCCACTCCCGTACCGGGGGGGGGCGGGGGGGGGGGGAGGCGGGGGGTGGGGCTGGGAAGGAGGGGAGGGGTGTCCCCGCCTCTTGCCACGCCCCCCTGCCACTCTCCCCCTTACCGGGGCGGCAGGGGGGCGGAGGAGGCGGGAGGGGCTGGGAAGGAGGGGGGGGTGTCCCCGCCTCTTGCCACGCCCCTGCCACTCTCCGTTACCGGGGGGGCGGCAGGGGGCGGGAGGAGGCAGGAGGGGCTGGGACGGAGGGGGGGGGTGTCCCCGCCTCTTGCTACGCCCCCCTGCCACTCTCCCCCTACCGGGGCGGCAGGGGGGGGAGGAGGCGGGAGGGGCTGGGAAGGAGGGGGAGGGTGTCCGCCTCTTGCCACGCCCCCTGCCACTCTCCGTTACCGGGGCGGCAGGGGCGGGAGGAGGCAGGAGGGGCTGGGAAGGAGGGGGTGTCCCCGCCTCTTGCTACGCCCCCCTGCCACTCTCCCTTACCGGGGGCGGCAGGGGGGCGGGAGGAGGCGGGAGGGGCTGGGAAGGAGCGGAAGGGTGTCCCCGCCTCTTGCCACGCCCCCGGCCACTCTCCCTTACCGGGGCGGCAGGGGGGGGGAGGAGGCGGGAGGGCTGGGAAGGAGCGGAGGGGTGTCCCCGCTCTTGCCACGCCCCCCCACTCTCCCTTACCGGGGCGGCAGGGGGGCGGAGGAGGCGGGAGGGGCTGGGAAGGAGGGAGGGGTTTCTCCTCCTCCTTCCAGGTCCCCCCCGCCGCTCTTCCTGAGGAAGCGGAGGAGGCGCTCTGGCTGCCATGTGCGAACGTTCTAAACGTTCGCGCTGGCAGCGAAGTGGCCGGGGTGGGAGTGCTGGTGGCAATGTTTTGGGGATCGTTTTTTGGGGTGCTGGGAGGATGTAGGTCCGTTTTTTTGGCTGTTGTCTGTAGCGAGTGTAATGGTCCAGTAGGCTGCCAAGTTTGGTGCCTCTGCGAGCCATAGTTTCTTTGTCTATATACGACTTTAAACGGACTCACCAAAATTATATATATAGATATTCATTCCCTTATTTCTTCCAAGTCCTTCTCAAAACTCACCTCTTCCAGAAATCTTTACAATTATCTCTCAGTCCTTATATTTTAGTCTAAGCCAAAGTACATGCAATTGAAGTAATCATATGTCCTTTCCATGTTGATCCATACCTCCACATTTCCCTTCCTGTGTTGCTGCTCAACTTTCATTTTGTCTATTATACACTGTGAGCACTTTGAGACAGGAGTTTGCTGGGTATACAAATGCCTCTGCATTCATTTTTAAAACAAAATGCAAACATGTAGAATAGGAATACAAATGTACATGACATATAAGAAATAGAGATACAGTATGTGTTAAAAGACTGCTGTTGTTGTTGTTCAAGGCATTCTGGATCAGAGAGACCCAATCACACACTTTTTATGACATCATTTGTTCAAAGGTTTGCCTTTACATTCCTCTGAAGCTGAGAAAGAGTACCTTCCTAAGGTCACAGAGTGGCAATTCAAACACTGGTTTCCAGTGTTGTACTCTCACAAAATAGGAGATTCCATCTGAACATTAGGAAGAACTTCCTGACTGTGAGAGTTGTTTAGCAATGAAACTCTCTGCTCCGGAGTGTGGTGGAGGCTCCTTCTTTGAAAGCTTTTAAACAGAGGCTGGATGGCCATCTGTCGGGGGTGCTTTGAATCCAATTTTCCTGCTTTTGGCAGGGGGTTGGACTGGATGGCCCATGAGGTCTCTTCCAACTCTATGATTCTATGATGCTAAATATTAGCAGGATACACATATGAGTGGTTGGAATCTTAATGCCCTCCAGATGTTGCTCGATTCTCAGTATTTATTACCATTGGTTATGCTGGTGAAATTATGGTTATGCTGATGGAAACTGTAATCCAATGAAACCTGGAGGGAAACATGATTTCTGTGTTTGTATAACCAAGTAATTGGTAATTGTTGTTTTACTTAAAATTACTGACTGTGCCCTGGGTCAGATTAATCCATTTCTGTAACCCCAGAGGTGCTCCGAGGCTGGCTATCTGCTGAACTACAACCTGGGGGTTTCCACCCAAGTAGTAGAATTTTTAAGTGTGTGCAATCCTCAGATACTCTGCAAGTCTTTTTCCACTGTTAGGTCTCGGGACCTTAAAGAGGTACTTCCAGAGCTCTATCCTACAACACAAGGGTGCAAAGGTGTTCACCATAGCCTTTTTATTTACTTCACCATTAGCCAGCTGTTCAAGATCCCCAGATACAGTGTGGGATACGCCAAAAAAACACCCCAAAATTGATAAAGGGGAGAAAAATGATGCATTGATTGGAAACAAACATGTAACTCTGTCCCTCTTCCCCCAACTTTGCACTGAAAACTGAACACAAAGGTTTTCCTCCCTGGAGACCATCAAAGGTGGCCCCCTACTCATAGCACTGGGACTTGAGTGACCGGGACCCCATAAATAGTAAATGAGGACATCACAGGGAAACTAAATGAATCTCTTGCATCCCATTTCACAGCAAAAAATACACATTTGGTACACAAGTCTGTTTTTACAGCCCATAAACATCCCAAATTCCCCCAGACAACACTTTTCCTCTTTAAAAAAAACTGCATTGCCTGAAAGTGTCTAGAAGTTGTGATTCGCCCTGCATTTTTAACATCTAAAAACGGTGTTTTTCCAAAAGCACAAGAGGGTCGCAGGTAGAGAAAAGTGGATCTGTCAAAGTTGCCTGACCCTGTTCTAGAGCTGAGAAATTAAAAATCAGAAGGTCACAAGGTCCAGATATAGCACCTGCAATTATTAAGGTTTCTTACCAGAAATTTGGAAAGTCGTCAAAGCATTCAGCCCAAGAACTCTATAGCTAAATGAGGCTGCCAATGAGGAAGGAGTTTGTGAACAGAAACCATTATTGCAGATAAAAAAACACATCTTGCTCAGGTAAAATCAACATGATTTCTGCAGATAATAAAATGCCAGTATAAGAATCAGTATATTATTTTAACTGCTTAAACTAACGTTATTAAATGACACCTTGAGCACCTCTGATATAAGGTGACTTACAAATATTTTAACCAATTAATAACTTGCATTACAATTCGAGGAAACTTGGATCCCTTTTGTAAAGTTTTTGAAAGAGAAAGAAAATATAAATTTAAAAGGACTGAGACTCTAATAGCATTGTACCAAAGCTTTATCCTCAAATACTGACTCAAGTAATGAGATGTGAAGTGAACATTTCTATTTTCTTTTAATTCTCTCTTCACCTTGAACCATCTCTCTTTCTGTCTGGCCTGAGCCCAGATAAAAGTCTAATACTTTACTATTATTCTTGCTCCTCTCTCTTGAACTCTACAGGCATAATTTTGGTGCCCACTTCATTTCTATTCACTCTCTTTCGGTCTCCCCTCGTCCCGCCCCTCCCTACCCCTCCTTTAAGCTGCTCTTAATTTCTTCTGTTCTTTGCTCCAATAGCCGAAGGCTATGTGATGTACGGGAGAACCCGTTACTTCTACTATGTTTTTAAATCCTGTAATTTTCTGTAGCCTACTTTGGATGTTTTCAATAAAGCTTTTTAAAAAATTAAAAAAATAATAACTTGCATTACAGTTTTAATAGGCTGAAGGAAGCCAATTAAGAAAAATATATATCTGTAAACTGTATCCTGTTATATCTGTGTAACAAACACATTTCTTTTTTAAAAGCCATTTAGGAATGGGATCCCTTAACGGTAACATAGGCCTGAGAAAAACACTTTGTCAACATTCATATCTTTAAAGAAGTAACACCACCTAAGAACACTGCACCAGCAGAAAAACACTTTGTCAACATTCATATCTTTAAAGTAGTAACAGCACCTAAGAACACTGCACCAGCAAAAAGGCATCAACCAGCTATCAGGACAATAAAACCTTGCCTATATTGGCAGGAAGCTCCAGATCCTGGGCTCGGCAATCAAGGTTGCCCATCAGAAAGGACTATGATGGTGGCTAGGCAAGAATCTCTCAGAGAAGACAGTGGCCATTCCTCATTTCCTCCTATCTTCATCCTTTAATAATAATAATAATAATCCCATCTCTCCCAGCAGCAGACAACAATCAAATATGAGCAACTTTATTCAGAAAAATGTCTAGTAAGGGTATGGCACATAATAGTTTCTTCGGCTTTGGCATAACCTAATGCAATAAACTTTGGTCTTCCATTTTTGTGGGTTTGATACTACTACTACTAATATTATTATTATTATTGCTACTACTACCAATAATAATATTAATAATAATAATAAAGACCTTGGCCTGCACTTAAAAACAATTGACTCTGACAAAATTACCATCTGTCAGCTACAAAAGACCATCCTACTCAGATCTGTATTGGTCTGATGTGTGAGCAAATACAAAAGCCAGCATAGTGATCTTGTTTGCAGTGTACTAATCTTGTTGGGTATCAAATAATAATAATACATTTTATTTGTTACCCACATCTTCTGATGGCTCGAGGCAGGGCAAAACAAATTTTAAAAAGAAATGAACATAAAATACAATAAAATACTAAATTACATAGATAAACATTTGATTATTGATGAGTTGAAACACTGCCTCTTCCTGAAGTTGGGGCTATTGGGATAACATGCATGTGGCAGCCCCATCCTCAGGAGATAGGTGAGAGGGCTGTTCTGGAGGTACACATGATGTGATTCTCTGTTTCACCTAGTATCTCCCTTCCTTTGACTGCATGAAACACAGATATGAGGAGGAGCCAGCGCTATACCATCTCTGTTCCGCATGGGCAAAGGAAGAGTACACCAGCAAAGTGGAGGCGGGGAGCAGGGGGAGGAGTAGGAACCTAATCTGCTGGCTCCTGTTTGCACAGGTGAAACAAAGGTTCACATCATGTAGGTAAGAGGAGCCAGCCCCATGTCACTTCGCTTACTCCGTGGCACACAGGAATAGGGAAAACAACTGGATCTTTCTGGGGTAAATGATGAATATGAGCTTTGTAAAAGAAGCATATCTTGTTCTATTTTAAAACTGGACTTTCAGAAAATGCTTCTTTAGCATGAAACACAGCTGGTTGCCCCAAAAAGGTAATTTTCCACAATGTGCCGATAAAACAAAGCCTGAGTAAACTCCTAAAATGCAAAGTTCTAGAAGTGCAAATTTCTAGTTTTCTCATAGCACCTAAAACATGGGATTTCCTAAGTTAAAAGAGAGGGTAACAATATGATGCTAGCGGTAAATCCACACTGATTTGAGGCAACAGATGGAAATCACAGGGTATCTAAATTCTAAATTCTTTTATCTAAATTCTGGCCAGAAAATGTACATTACTGCATATCCCTCCATGTGCAAAAAAACCCATATGATTTCCTTCCCTCCCCCTTGTGGAGATTGCTCCAGCACATGTCCACTTTTTAAAAGCCCAAAACAGGTGATTAGCTGATTCGGCTGTGAAGGGGACACACAGTTGATTTAAAGCAGAATGAGAGTGCACACCTGGCATGAATTACAGATACAAGCTGGCTAGATAAAATGATTTGTATGAATTGGTTACTATGAAATTTATAAGTTGCACTTACTGCAACTTTATTACTTTTAGATTTTAAATAATGTAACTGTAAGGTGTTTGGATAGAAATTTTAGTTTTGTGACTACACCAGACCTGCACAACTTGTCCAAGATTTCCCTGCAATCCCTTGGGCAGACCAAACCTCCTCCACCTTCCCTAGCCTGTGAGGAGGTAGGGTTCAAGCTTTTGGGGGAGGGGGGGACCCCGGCCCTTTCCTGAGTTTTGTGTTATTCCCATAGGAACAGCGGATGCTGGGGAGGAGCCTCTGTTTCGCCCTTGGCACCCTTTCCCAGACTTGCACCGTTTCTAGGGAAAAGTTATGAAGGTGAGGCTGAGGCAAGGCCTGAGGTTGCTTATGGATAGCAGGGGAAATCGTATGTTCTACAGACCCGAGTCCCCCCAGGGGTGAGAAAAGTGGTATAGAAATGCAGTTAATAATAAATAAATATACTTTTGCTCTAACACACCTACAATCTTGTTTGCAATTCAGTAAATCACTTGGGCATCCGGTACATATCCTGTCTAGTTCAAACAATGGCTGGTGATAACATATACAGAACGGTAAACTTTAAACTTGTCATGCAAGGGGAAATAAGGAGTGAATTTTTAAAGGAAACAAAATTTGTATATGTATTGAAATTATTTCAGTAAATATTTGTGGCATTATATTGGATAGTTTGAGCATGTCAACCACAAATATTGACTGAAGGTTTCATCTTCCAATTAATTTAACACCAAACAACCCCAGCTCAAGCAGAAAACTCAAAAGGCAGAATGAAATGAATAACTGAACACCACTGTAAACCCTAACCTTTATGTCCCTTTATAACCTTTAACTCTCTGCTCAGATTAAGCTTTGGCCCTCCAGATGTTTTGGGACAGCACACATCTCATACTGTTGGTTATGCTGAATGGAGTAGGACCATCACTATGCTAAGCCAAAGAAAAAGGGTTCCATCAGTATATGGTATAACAGAGCTGCAGGAACCTAGCTCCATTCCAAAACAAGTGTAGAGAACAGATGGTTCTCCAGATGGTGTAACGACTCTTCAATACTCGGTAAGGATCACGCGTAGATTGTATCACGGTCCAACACGATTTTATTGTAGGTACGACACATGTGAAGCAAAAGCACCATCCCGCCACCCAAACACACCTTATATACCCCGAGCCCCTCCCCATTGCCCATGCAATGTCCAAGCAGGGTTGCACCATATCCGGTGATTCAGCATATCCCATAGTCCAAAGGGATGTGACCTCATGGCCCCATGAGTCAGCGTTATGAGTCCAATTGTCCAATGTCCAGGCTCGGAGGAGTTACCTCACTTCCCTCCGGAGCCACACATACATGTGGAAGTTACGTCACTCCCACTTGACTCAGCACAGGCTCTATGCAGCTGGAGCCAAGGTCACCAAATAACTGGGGCAAAGGTCGGTGCAATCTCATGGCAGGTTGGGAGCCTGAACTTCTCCTAAGCTCAGGTCTCCCAATCCTGACAGATGGTTCTGAACAGCAAGTCCCAGGAGTCATTTGAATTACAGTAAGAATTCATTTCTAGGTCCTCTAGTGCAACTCTGGTGTACTAGGATCAGATGCCAGGTAATTTAATGATGTTTGGTTATATTCACATTCAGGAAAATACAGTCCAACCAAGAACATATCCCCCACAGATAGAGGGATCTTACTTTAATAACAAAGTCAATTTATGTAACATTATATTTTTCATTTTTAAGCACTGAAATTCTGATATTATTATATTTAGGATATGGGAATTCAAAAGACTTTATGCCCTCCACATATGCAGGTTTGATTATTCGTGGCTTTGATTACTTGCCTCTACCCAAGACTTGTGGTAAATTACAAGGCAGACTTAAAATACAACAGATCGCCAGAAAGCACATAAAACCATTTAAATGCATGCATCAGAACATACATGCGATTAAAACACATATTCAAATCCTCCATACCTATAAAATGTCAATTTAACATTCATAGCTTAAAATCAACTGGGCAGACCTGCCAGAAAAGAGCCCTGGATGTGCTTTTAAAAACATACACCAAATGCCATTATTTAGTACTACGTAGCTTGGGGACCCGTCAGTGTCCGGGTAATTTGTGTGATTCGCAGTGCTCTCAGGATGTGAGTGTAGGTATTTCAAGTCCCATCATCCATGGCCCATCTTCCTCCAAACTGCACCAGGATGTGGTGTGGGTCATGGGGGCTCTGTGTGCCAAGTTTGGTATTGATCATTCATTGGATGAGTGTCGCAGCGGTCATGGGAAGTGCGTGAAGGTACTGCAAGTCTCATCATCTGTGGTCTGTCCTCCTCTCAACAGCACCAGGATGTAGAGTGGGTCATGGGGGTACTGCAAGTCTCTCTGTGTGCCAAGTTTGGTCTTGATCCATCATCACTGGGAGTTGCAGTGGTATCATGAAATTACTGAAGGTACTCCAAGTCCCATCATCTGTGGTCTGTCCTCTTCTCAACAGCACCAGGATGTAGAGTGGGTCATGGGTGTTCGGTGTGCCAAGTTTGGTCTGTATTGGTCATTGGATGAGGGTTGCAGAGGTTTTAGTTAGTGAATGAAGGTACTGCAAGTCCCATCATCCATGGTCCATCCTCCAGCAATCTGCAGGAGGATGTAGAGTGGGTCACGGGAGCTCTGTGTGCCTACGTGGTCTTGTTCTGTCATTGGATGAGGATCGCAGTGGTTTCAGTGAGTGAGTGAAGGTACTGCAAATCCCATCATCCATGGACCATCTCCCTTGGAACTGCATCAGGATGTGGATTTGTTTGTGAGTACTCTGTGTGCCAAGTGTGGGCCTGGCCTGTCATTATTGGGGGCCGCAAGGTGTTTTGGACTTAAACTCCCTCCATTCCTGACTGCCTGAGGCCCTTTCCTTTTCCCTCTGCGTCACCTTAGAATGTTGGAATGTAGAAGCTGGCCAATCAGTGACCTTATGCAAATTCTCCCACTGTAGCAACCAATCCCCTCTCTGCCTCCTTGGAGTGGTGGAATGTTGGTGGTTGGCCAATCAGAGCTGTTATGCAAATATTCTCACAGTGGCAACCAATCGAAACGCTACCACATTTTCCTCTGCACCTCCGCAAACACTGACTGCCTGAGGGCCTTTCCTTTTCCCTCTTTGCCTCCTAAGAGTGTTGTAATGTTGGTAGTGGCTGGCCAGTCATGAGTCCGTATGCAAATTCTCCCTCAGTGGCAACCAATCCCTTCTCTGCCTCCTTGGAGTGGTGGAATTTTGGTAGTTGGCCAATCAGAGGACTTATGCAAATAATCCCACAGCAGCAACCAATCAAAACGCTGCCACATATTCCTACGCACCTTCTGTCCTCCGCAAACGCTGACTTTTATTATGTATATACATAGATAGATAGATAGATTAAATTATTAGAAGATAAGGATTGAGAGCCAGGATGGTATAGTTGCTTGAATTTTGAACTAGAACACGAGAGACCAACATTTGAATTCCCTCATAGAAACACATTGGGTGATCTTGAAAAGTTATACACTTTCAGCCTTGGAGGAAGCAAAAGCCAACCTCTGAAAAATTTCTGCTGATAACACTCCATGATATGGTTACTGAAAAGAAACCAGAAAAGAAAACACACAACAGCAACAGATCAGCACCATTGTACAACTGTATTCTAAATTTTACTAGCAGTATCAATTAAAATATATTCTTCAAATAAAGCGGATCTCCACAAATGTTGATTTAACATTCAAAGTGTCTTCTAGTTGAGATGATCAACAGGATTCAGGCTCCAAAGTTCAACAACCAGACACAACTTCACACACTACACCTTCTTTCATGGAATTATTATTGGCCATCTGAGAGTACACTCCACACATCTGACAAAGTAGCCTGTAGGCCATGAAAGCATACACCAAATAGAACTTATTAGTCTATAAGGTGCCATAATGTATTGTTTTTGCTGCAACAGACAAAGAGGCTTCCTTCAAAAATTTTACACAGAACAAACACTGCTATATAGGAGGCAGACTATATCATGGGTAATGGAGGGGAGGGAGTGACCATTTCTGGAATCCAAAATTAGTAATGATGTCAGAAGGGGTATCCAGGTGAGTTGGAATTAATTATCGCAATTACCAATCACTAGAACTACACTTTCACAATGGATTTTTAATCAAGATCCCTTGCATGCAATAGGACAGGGAATACGTAGCCATCATAAAAGGCTTACAGGGCAATGGCTGCTGCAAGGAATAGGGGGTCAGTTATCCAATGGATTGCAATGCAACAGGCCAATGTTTCCATACCCTTCTCTCCAGCAATCTGTGGTGTGACATCAGAAGCAATTTTTCCTCAAACCACAGATGCCTCATGGAAGTACACTGCATCGTAATGGGCAGAAGGACACACATCAGTTACTTGCAGTGGCTTCTACTTGATGTCAGGATTTAGGGTGTCACACCAGGAGATGCTTCTTAATGTTACTTATAGGTCTAGAAATCTTAATAAAAAATCAGTCCTAAAAACTTGGGTCAACATAACCTTAATTCTTATCAAAATAGGAACCATCGCTTTCTCCATATAGTGAAAGCCAAGAGCTTAATCCAGTGGTTCTCAACCTGTGGGTCCCCAGGTATTTTGGCCTACAACTCCCAGAAATCCCAGCCAGTTAACCAGCTGTTAGGATTTCTGGGAGTTGAAGGCCGAAACATCTGGGGACCCACAGGTTGAGAACCACTGGCTTAGTTCATCTTGGAAAAACTTAAAAGAAGCAACAGCCTCCCTCTACTCTCTCTGCCATGGCACCACTTCTGGCCGTTTTTGAATGGGGAAAAAACTGGTAGTGATGGTCAGGGGCAGCCAGTTTCCCAAAGTGGCATCAGCACTTTCCCCTCCCCATGAAATAATCTTTGACTTATCCATATCAAAATCCATACTTCCCCCCACCTGCTCTTGACTGATACATGAGCTCAACTTATGCATGAGTATATATGGAAATTAAGTAGCAGATCTAGAATCATAGCCTGCAATCAAGTCCTACATTTGTCATCTCAAATTAAATCCCAGTTAGACAGCTAGAAAAAGTTAGCGACCATGGGTTCAAGTGGTGAGAATATTTGCCACCTCAAGTTAAGCAATCTAAATACCCTTCCAGACAGGCCCTATATCCCATGATCTGATCCCTGTTTTCTGCTTTAAACTGAATTGTATAACTCCACACTGCCAGATAATCTGGGATAAACATAAAACCAGGAATCAGATCCTGGGATATAGAGTCTGTGTGGAAGTGTGCTTTGATGCTAGAAAAAGCTAGCTACTTGAAGTTCAGGGTGGAAATTCAGGTTGAAGGTTTTTTTTATTCATAATTCTAAAATCTGATATACTCCAAAATCATCCAACATGGCTGGCCAAGAGAGGGCTGGCTGTTGCTTTCTGATGGTCCACTATACACAAATTGTGTTTTGTGAACAAAATTGATAAAAACATTGTGTATAAAATTACTTTCAGGCGATAAGTTTGAGAGACACATGAAACAAAGGATTAAAAAAAATGTTTTGACTTGGATCCCGTCTCTAAGAAATTTCATTATGTACCTATACGTAAATACAAGTAATTTCAAAATCCAAAAATAATCCACAACTTCTAGTCCCAAGCACTGGACTAAATCAAATGGTTGGCATCACAGACCTTTCCAGCCCAATCATTGGGAGGTTTACTCTGA
Organism: Anolis apletophallus; assembly: GCA_030556195.1. Classification (NCBI taxonomy): domain Eukaryota; kingdom Metazoa; phylum Chordata; class Lepidosauria; order Squamata; family Anolidae; genus Anolis; species Anolis apletophallus. Next base: position 45,221,371 of record JARBWK010000007.1, on the reverse strand, counting down.
ACTAGGGTTGCCACCTGTCCCATATTATATGGGACGTCCCGTAGTTTTGCTCTGAATTTTGTGTCCCGTATTTTCAGCTCCTGTCCCGTATTGACAGGACAGGACAGGTGACAGCAGGAGGTAAGGCCGGGTCAGCAGTGAGCACCACCGCACCGCCAGCAGCTTCTCCGCGGTGCTTGCACTCACTCGCTCGCCTCGCACTCACTCGCAGGCACGGCAGGCAGCAGAGCATCCCCAGCAGCGCATCCCCAGCAGCGGCGCACCTGCCCGGCTACAGGTGGTGCCTTGCTGGGCTGCCAGGCCAGCATCCACCTTCTTCCTGGCCTGCCCCCGCCCTATGGCGGGCTCTGCTCCGGTCAGCTAATGAGGGCAGGCCACCATGGAGTGTGCACACGGGAGAGAGGCAAGAGCAGCAGAGACACCACAAGGCTGAGCTGAGAGCAGGACGACACCAAGAGAGCGAGAGAAAGAGAGAGCCAGGCCCAGAGCCGAGAGAAGATTCCATTCGAAGTATAGGAACTTAGCAGGGAGCAGGTCAGTGAGGCTTACTGCCTTTTGGGTGGTGATTTAGGAATTTGCCCATTTTCCCCTGCAACCCCAACCATTGCAGGAAAAAATGGGCAGCCTACCATTTAATTCCCTGACATTATTATAAGGCTATTATTAGTAGTAGTAATTTCAAAATCCAAAAATAATCCACAACTTCTAGTCCCAAGCACTGGACTAAATCAAATGGTTGGCATCAAAGACCTTTGCAGCCAATCATTAGGAGGCTTACTCTGAACTAGGGTTGCCACCTGTCCCGTATTATATGGGACGTCCCGTAGTTTTGCTCTGAATTTCATGTCCTGTATTTTCAGCTCCTGTCCCATATTGACAGGACAGAACAGGACAGGTGGCAGCAGGAGGTAAGGCCGGGTCAGCAGTGAGCGCCACCGCACTGCCAGCAGCTTCTCCGCAGTGCTTGCACTCACTCATAAATGGTTGGCATCAAAGACCTATGGTGAACTCGCCACGGGTCAGGGCAAGAGAGGCGCCCCCAAAAAGAGATATAAGGACTCCCTGAAACAACATCTCAGGCTTAGCCAGATTGATCACTAACAATGGTCCACCCTGGCCTCACATCGAGAGGCATGGAGACGCACTATCCACAATGCTGCAGCCTCCTTCGAGAAGACACGCCAAATGGGTCTTGAAGAGAAACGAGAACGCAGAAAGAACTGCAACTTGGAAACAACATCACCCAAGGAGACTTTCTGCTGTGCTTTCTGCAACCAAACTTGCCTATCTCAGATTGGCCTTTTTAGTCATCAACGCGCTTGTAGAAAGCGTGGGATGGTTCCTTCCTAAGAATCTTCATTCGCGAAGTAATGCTGAGAAAGATTATTAGCAGTAGTACTGTATGTAGTAATACAGTACAATGCATTAGGTATGACAAAACATGCAGAAATGTACTATGTACTGTTAAGAGGGTGTAAGCCAGTTTCTTTTATGAATTTCAATCATTATTTATTTATTTATTCGGTCTTGTATACCGCTCCTTCCCGCAGGCTCAGAGCGGTTTACATACAGCCAGCAAACACACTGTGTACAACAATAGCAATAAAACAGGAAGCAATGGGTAAAATTACATAAAATGTCATAAGCAAACAATAGACGGTTACAATATCCGGGATTCAGTTAAAGGCAAGCCTAAATAAGGTGGTTTTGTATGCCCTCCGGAATGGAATGAGCTCAACAGTGGCACGGACGTCATCCGGCAATGTATTCCATAATATCGGGGCAGCAACTGAGAAAGCTCGTTGCCTGGTGGTTGACAAATGGCAGGAGCAGATTGATGGTACAGCTAATAAATTTTGCTCTTCCGAGCGAAGTGATCTCGGGGGTTGGTAGCCAGTGCAGTTGCTGTAAGATGGGAGTAACATGCTCTCTTGCCGGTGCTCCCACCAGCAAGCGAGCCGCAGCATTTTGCACTAGCTTGAGTTTCCGGATTGTCGACAAGGGAAGGCCTATGTAGAGGGCGTTACAGTAGTCTAGTCTTGAGATGACCGTCGCTTGGATTACTGTGGCCAGGTCGTTCCTGGACAAGTAAGGGGCCAGCCGCCTAGCCTGTCGTAGATGGAAAAACGATGTTTTGCTGACCGTGGAGACTTGGGCCTCCATGGTCAGCAATGGGTCTAATTGAACCCCTAGGCTTTTTACCAAGGATGACGGGCTTAGCTGCTCGCCATCCAGGTTAGGCATCTTATTCTGTAAATAAAACTATTTATCCCTAACGTTTGATTTTCAAGTTTTTTATGAAGTGTCCCTTATTTTTGTGAAAAATCCCGTATTTTTAGGTAAATGTCCCTTATTTCTTACATCTAAAAGTGGCAACCCTACTCTGAACCTACTTGGGAGCAGGTGACTTGGTAGCTCAACTTCAGGTAGGAACCACGTGAAAGGGGTCCACATGCATTGATCTCCACCTGGCCATGGGTTTCCTAATCCAGTGTTTTTCAACCTTTTTTGAGCCGCGGCACACTTTTTACATTTACACAATCCTGGGGCACACCACCAACCAAAATGAATCAAATTGACACTCTAACACAGTAATACATATAGTTAATATGTTTTTCAATGTACTTATACACTCAGTATGAAATCTGGGCCTGTTTCGATGAACACAACATAGATATCCTGGCAGGAATGGCAGAAAGACACACACGAAGCTCTTGCTCAACAGCTGGGAGTTATAGTTCACCCGCAATCAAAGAGCATTCTGAACTCCACCAATGATGGAATGGAATCAAACTTCCCACACTGAACTCCCATTACCAAGAGAAAATACTATAAGAGTTTGGTGGGCATTGACCTTGAGTTTTGGAGTTGTAGTTCACCTATATCCAGAGAGCACTGTGAAGGGGAGGGAGGAAGACATGGGGCGTGTCTGCGCAGTAGCGCCCGCGCAGGTCACATCTTCCTCCTTCCCTCCTCCCGCAGAAGCGGCTCCGTGAGCAAAGCGAGGCAAAGCGAGCACAGCGAGGCTGGGAAGAAGGGAGCCTGAGAGGAGAAGAAAAAGTGTTCGGCAGGAGGGAGAAGAAAGGGTATTGGAGGTTCCAATTTGCCACGGCACACCTGATGATCGCTCACAGCACACTAGTGTGCCATGGCACACCGGTTGGGAAACACTGTCCTAATGCATGGCTGTTCATCACCTTTAAAAAGACAAGTGTTGCACCTTTTAGAATGGAGATGGGTTGCTTATCAAAGGCATATAGTGCATTCGGAAGGCTTCACAAAAGAGTCTGGAGCAACAAGCACCTGAGGCAAAGCACCAAAATCAGTGTGTACAGAGTTATCATACTGTCTATTCTCCTCTATGGGTCTGAAACATGGGTCACCTATCGCCAACACCTACGACTCCTTGAACGCTTTCATCAGCGCTGTCTTCGCACAATCCTAAATATACACTGGACTGACTATGTGACTAATGTTGCTGTCCTTGAGCAAGCAGGGATCACCAGCATTGAGGCCATGCTATTGAGAACACAGCTGCGCTGGGCAGGGCACATCTCTAGAATGGAGGATCACCGCCTCCCAAAGATACTACTGTACGGTGAACTCGCCACGGGTCAGCGCAAGAGAGGTGCCCCTAAAAAGGGATACATGGACTCCCTGAAACAACATCTCAGGTTCGGCCAGATTGATCACTAGGATTCCCATATGTCCCTTATTCTAAGGGACGTCCTTTATTTTGCCCCTAAAATTTGTGTCCCTTATTTTCAGGCCCTGTCCCTTATTTTTGACTAGCAGGACAGGACTGGGCGGGGTTGACCAGAGGAAGGTGCGCGTTGTGGTTTCCACGGCAATGCCTGCCCGGGGATTCCAACTCAAAGGGCAGCCTGCGTCCCCGTTGGACGGAAGAGGCGATACAGGACTTTTTCAAAGTACAGTAGACTAATTAACCGTACCCAAGGGAATGTTGGATCATGTTGGATAAAGATAGTTTCTGGTTGCTTGAGAGTTACTCTTAAAATAGGCCTAGCTGTGCATCCCAATACTATACAATGCTGTGTATCCCATACTATTCTACACCATTAACTATTGACATAATAATCATGAAGATGTACTGTCTTATAAAATTTATTTTATTTTACTATTTAGACAGTGCACTTTTAAAGTCGGCAAAGTCAAGTACTAAATACAGATGGAGAAAATTAGGTAGTTCTAATAATGCAGAAACATACCACGTACTGTTAAGAGGGTATAAGTCAGTTTCTTTTGTGAGTTTCAATCATTATCTTATTCTGTTGATAAAACTATTTCTACCTAATGTTTGAGTTTCAAGTTTTTAATGAAGTGTACCTTATTTTTGTGAAAAATCCCGTAAATGTCCCTTATTTCTAATATCAAAAATGGCAACCCTATTGATCACCAACAATCAGGGCCGTAGCCAGGATTTTGATTCGGGGGCTGAGTTTGGTCTGGGGGCTGAGACTGGGTGGAAGAGGGTCTACCCTAGCAAACCTTTTGTATTGTTATCCCAATAACCCCATTAATGTGGGATATAATGAGCATGGTGATCAGATCATGATATAAATGCACATAACAGTTTAAATAATGTACCAGTAAGGCCTTCTTACCGGATCACCCTGAGAATTTCGGGGCTGAGCCCCTTAGCCCCCGGCTACATGCCTGCCAACAATGAATGGTCCACCCTGGCCTCACATCGGGAGGCATGGAGACACACTATCCACAATGCTGCGGCCTCTTTCAAGAAGACTCTGGATTTCATGTCCCGTATTTTCAGCTCCTGTCCCGTATTGACAGGACAGGTGGCAGCAGGAGGTAAGGCCGGGTCAGCAGTGAGCGCCACCGCACTGCCAGCAGCTTCTCCGCAGTGCTTGCACTCACTCATAAATGGTTGGCATCAAAGACCTATGGTGAACTCGCCACGGGTCAGCACAAGAGAGACGCCCCCAAAAAGAGATATAAGGACTCCCTGAAACAACATCTCAGGCTTGTCCGGATTGATCACCAACAATGGTCCGCCCTGGCCTCACATCGGGAGGCATGGAGACACACTATCCACAATGCTGCGGCCTCTTTCAAGAAGACTCGCCGAATGGGTCTCGAAGAGAAACGACAACGCAGAAAGAACCGCACCTTGGAAACAACATCACCCAAGGAGACTTTCTGCTGTGCTTTCTGCAACCGAACTTGCCTATCTCAGATTGGCCTTTTTAGTCATCAACGCGCTTGTAAAAAGCGTGGGATGAGTCCTTCCTGAATCTTCGTTTGCGAAGTAATGCCGAGAGAGGGTTGCTCAGGTGAGTCTGCACAGGGCTGCACTTACCTGGCCAGTGATGCCAGTGATGAGAGCCACTTTCCTGCTGCTCATGTCTGCACAGTCCTCTGCTGCTGGCGCGCAACTGCTGCCTCCTTCCTGCTGCTGGGAGCATGCCATGGGCCTGGCTATAAGGAAGGAGGGAGGGAGGGGCAAGTAGGTGCCACTAGGGCAGGGATCAGGGCAGTTGACACAGTGAGCTGTACCAGGAAGAGAGTTCAACAAGAAGGCATTGGCCAGGAGGGGAGGGGGCAAGCCAAGGGGCAGCAGAGTCCTTGGGGGAGCAGCACCTGAGGCAGAGCAGTGACCACAATGAGAGTAAGGGGAGGCATTCACCAACCCCACAAGAAAGAAGGGGGCGTGGGGCCAGGCAGCTGCAGCTACTGCCCTGAGCGTGGGAACATCTCCGCCTTCACTGCCAACAGGGAGCGCGCGCCTTCCCCTTGCCTCAGCCACTCAGCCCTTTGGAAAGAAGCGCGCGCTCCAGGTGGGAGGCTCGCGCGCTCTGCACCACTTTCCCTTCTCCTTCCAACAGGCGGGCGCGCGCTCTCCCTCTTGTCTCGCGCCTCTTGGGATGACGCGCCTTGGAGCGGGCTCTCTCTAGCGCGCGCACTCTCTCTCTCTCTCCCTAGCGCGCGCGCACCTTCATTGAAAGAAAAGGGGAGAAAAGGGCGGAAGATGTAACAAATGGGAGGAGCCCAGGCAAAAGCAGTCGCGTCTAACCAGCCAATGAGGTGAGCGGCCTTCTCTTTGTGTTCGTGGGCGGGGAAAAGAGAGTGATGTGGCGAAGCGAACGGGAGGAAGAGGCTCGCGCAGAGGAGGCTGCTCTGAAGAAGCGAGCCGAGCCAGTTCCTGGTTACCACTGACGCGGAGGAGCAGCGCGCATGCGTCGAGGCGGTTGGGCAAGAGCGGCGCGCCCGGCTACAGGCGGGAGGCAAAGAGTGGGTTGCGCAGCGCCCCTGGTGGCTGGTGAGGCGCGGCGCAGCCTGGCAGGAACTTCCAAGAGGAAAACTACCAAAAGAAATGCAAAAAAGGGAAAGTGTCTGAAAGCAAGCGGTTCTTTTTTTTTTTAGCTTTGTGACTTGAGTCTGCAAAAAATAAGCAAAACTACTCTTTTGTTTCTGCTGTTTTAAGAGACAGATCCATGATCCAAATTAATCAAAACTACTGATAACAGTTTCTGTTTTATTGACTACTAGCTGAGGACCCGGCGGTGCCCGGGTTATTTGAGGAAGGCATTGTGTGCCAAGGTTGGTTCCTATTAGATGTGTATGTGACTTGCAGTGGTCTCAGGAAGTTAGTGAAGGTACTGCAAGTCCCATTGGCCACGGTCCATCCCCCTCCCAACAGCACCAGGATGTAGAGTGGGTCATGGGGGCTCTTAGTGCCACGTTTGGTGTTGATCATTCATTGGATGAGGGTCGCAGTACTCTCAGAAGGTGAGTGAAGGTACTTCAAGTCCCGTCATCCATGGTCCATCCCCCTCCAAACAGCACCAGGATGTAGAGTGGGTCATGAGGGCTTTGTGTGCCAAGTTTGGTCTTCATTAGTCATTGAATGAGGGTCGCAGCAGTCTTGGGAAGTGAGTGGAGGTACTTCAAGTCCCATCATCCATGGTCCATCCTCCTCAATACTGCACCAGAATGTAGAATGAGTCATGGGGGCTCTGTGTGCCAAGTTTGGTCTTGATCAGTGTTTGGATGAGGTTGGCAATGGTCTGGTGAAATGAGTGGAGGTACTTCAAGTCCCATCATCTGTGGTCCGCCCTCCGAACTGCATCAGGACGTCCATTGGGTCATGGGGGCTTTTTGTGCCAAGTGTGGTTATGATTATGGTTATGCACTGGATGAGGGTCGCAGCGGGCTTGGGAAGTGAATGGAGGTACTTGAAATCCCATCCTTCATGGTCCATCCTCCTCTAAACTGCAGTAGGATGGAGTGTGGGTCATGGGGGTACTGTGTGCCAATTTTGGTCTTGTGTTTCTGGGCCGCCTTGGTCTGTGGGGAAATGAAGAGTTTGAAAGTACTACAAATCTCATAACCTGTGATGGTACTTCAAGTCCCATCATCCATGGTCCTTCCTACTCCAAACTGCAGTAGAATGAATCATGGGTCATAGGGGCTCAGTGTGCCAAGGTTGGTTACTGTTAATTCAGGCCATACACAATGTCCCATTAACTGAGGCCTAGTCAGGGAAATCAAGTTAATGAAGCCGTACTGTAAATTTTGGGCCTGGTTTGTGATTTGTAGGGCATACAGTGTTTTCTGGGAAATTAATTGGGTGAAGGTACTGCAAATCCCATCATTCGTGGCCCATCCTGTCCTAAACTCTCTTTTGGGGCCTGTAATGTTCTGGCCTGCTCTGCTGGTAATTGGTAACTTTAAAAGGCCGAATGGCAGGCAGCCGTTTTCTAAAAGCTGAGGGGGAGGAGAAAACAGGAATCCATTTTGTTTTCACAGAGCCAAGTGGGGAGGGAATGTTGATGGTGCATTTTTTCCCCTCAGTGGGAAGAAATCCTGTTGTTTGAATGTAGAGGCCTGGATTCTGGGATGCTGGCTAATCAGTGGCAATCAATGCCCTCTGTCTGGTGCCTTCGAATTTTGGAGTGGCGAGACTGGCCAATCAAAGGACTTTATGCAAATAGCTGCCACATATTCGCCCTCCGCACACATACATACATACATACATACAAACATTCCGCTTTATTAAGGTATACAGATACAGACTAGCTCGGGGACCTGGCCCTGCCCGGGTTATTTGAGGAAGGCATTGTGTGCCAAGGTTGGTCCTTATCAGTTGTTTATTTGGCTCGCAGTGGTCTCAGGAAGTGAGTGAAGGTAATTCAAGTCCCATCATCTGTGGTCCAATGTCTTCCAGACTGGAGTAGGATGTGGTGTAGGTCATGGGGGCTCTGTGTGCCAAGTTTGGTCTTGATCAGTCAGTGGATGAGGGTTGCAGCGGTCTCGGGAAGTGATTGGAGGTACTTCAAGTGCCATCATCCATGGTCTGCCCTCCTCCAAACTGCAGTAGGATGTAGAGTGGGTCATGGGTACTCTGTGTGCCAAGTTTGGGCCTGGTTTGTGATTTGTAGGGGCTTCAATGTTCTGTGGGAAATGAATCGGGTGAAGGTACTGCAAAACCCATCATTTGTAGCCCATCCTGCCCTACACCGCACCAGGTTGTAAAGTGGGCCAGTGGGCATCTGTGTGCCAAGTGTGGTCCTGATCCTTCTATGGTGTGGGCCACAGTGCTCTAAGCAAGTGAGTTAAAGTACTGCGAGTCCCGTCATCCATGGTCCATCCTCCCTCAAACTGCACCAGGATGTAGAGTGGGTCTTGAGGGTTCTGTGTGCCAAGTTTGGTCTTGTTCTCTCGTTGTTTGGGGTCGCAAAGTGTTTTGGCCTGAAACTCCCACCATGCCTGACTGCCTCAGGCCTTTTCCTTTCCCGCTCTGCCACTTTAGAGCGTCGGAATGTTCGTGTTGGCGACTGCCTCAGGCCTTTGCCTTCTCCTCCTCTGCCAGTTTAGAGGGTCGGAATGTTCATGTTGGCTGGCCAATAGAGGCGTTATGCAAATGCTCCCTCACTGGCAACCAATCATGTTGTCAGAATGTAGAGGCCGGGAGCCAATCAGAACGCTGCCACATACATACAAACCCGCGCACACACACATACATACATACAAACATTCCGGTTTATTAATATATAGAGACTAGCTTGGGGACCTTCGCAGTGGTGTCAGGAAGTTAGTGAAGGCACTGCGAGTCCCATCGTCCATGGTCCACCCTCCTCCAAACAGCATCAAGATGTAGAGTGGGTCATGGAGGCTCCGTCTGCCAAGTTTGGCCTTGATCCATCATTATTGGGAGTTGCAGTGGTATCATGAAATTACTGAAGGTACTGAAAGTCCCATCATCTGTGGTCTGTCCTCCTCTCAACTGCACCAGGATGTAGAGTGGGTCATGGGGGCTCTCTGTGGCAAGTTTGGTCTGTATTGGTCATTGGATGAGGGTCACAGTGCTCTCAGGAAGTGAGTGAAGGTACTTCAAGTCCCATCATCTGTGGTCCGTCCCACACAAAACTGCAGTAGGATGTAGAGTGGGTCATGAGGGCTCTGTGTGCCAGGTTTGGTCTTGATCAGTCATTGGATTAGGTTTGCAGCAGTCTTGGAAAGTGAGTGAAGGTACTTCAAGTCCCATCATCCATGGCCTGCCCTCCTCCAAACTGCACAAGGATGTAAAGTGGGTCATGGGGGCTTTGTGTGCCAAGTTTGGTCTTGATCAGTCAGTAGATGAGGGTTGTAGCGGTCTTGGGAAGTGAGTAGAGGTACTTCAAGTCCCATCATCCATGGTCCATCCTCCTCCAAACTGTACCAGGACGTAGAGTTGGTCATTGGGGCTGTGTGTGCCAAGTGTGGTTTTTATCGGTCCTTGTTGGTGGCCACAGTGGTCTGTGGGATCCAAAACGTTTGAAAGTACTACAAATTCCATAATCCATGGGCCATCTCCCCCAAACCACACCAGGACATAAAGGGGGTCAATGGGGTTGTGTGTGTCAAGTTTGGTCCAAGTCTGTCACCTGTGCTTGTCACTGTGGCCTGTGAAAGTGGGAGCCAATTGGATCGTTGCCACATATCCGCCCTCCGCATCTCCGCAAGCATACATACATACATACAAACATTCTCTTTTATAGATTCTAAAGCCTTTGACTGTGTGGATCATAATAAATTGTGGCAAGTTCTTGGTGGTATGGTATGGGGATACCAAATCACCTTGTCTCTCTCCTGAGGAATCTGTATAAGGACCAAGTAGCAACAGTAAGAACTGACCATGGAACAACAGACTGGTTCAAGACTGGAAAAGGTGTATGACAGGGTTGTATACTCTCACCCAACCTATTCAACTTGCATGCAGAACACATCATGCGATGTGAGGGGCTTGATGAATGCAAGGCTGGGGTTAAAATTGCTGGAAGAAACATTAACAACCTGAGATATGCAGATGATACCACTGTGATGGCCGAGGAAGAACTGAGGAGCTAATCAAGGTGAAAGAAGAAAGTGCAAAAGCTGGGTTACAGTTAAAATAAAAAAAACTAAGATTATGGCAACCTGACTGATTGATAACTGGCAAATAGAGGGAGAAAACATGGAGGCAGTGACAGACTTTGTATTTCTAGGTGCAAAGATTACTGCAGACGCGGACGGCAGCCAGGAAATCAGAAGATGCTTACTTCTTGGGAGGAGAGCAATGTCCAATCTCGATAAAAGAAGAGCAGAGACATCACACTGGCAACGAAGATCCACATAGTTAAAGCAATGGTATTCCCCGTAGTCACCTATGGATGTGAGAGCTGGACCATAAGGAAGGCTGAGCAAAGGAAGATAGATGCTTTTGAACTGTGGTGTTGGAGGAAAGTTCTGGGAGTGCCTTGAACTGCGAGAAGATCCAACCAGTCCATACTTCAGGAAATAAAGCCCGACTGCTCATTGGAGGGAGGGATATTAGCAGTAAAGATTAAGTACTTTGGCCAAATCATGAGAAGACAGGAAAGCTTAAAGAAGACAATGATGCTGGGGAAATGGAAGGAAAAAAGAAGAGGGGCCGACCAAGGGCAAGATGGATGGATGGTATCCTTAAAGTGACTTGAGGCTTGACCTTGAAGGAGGTGCGGGTGGTGACAGGGATCTCTGGCATGGGCTGGTCCATGAGGTCACGAAGAGTCGGAAGTGACTGAACGAATAAACAACAATGACTGATAAGAGTAGAACATGATAGAAGGTTTGGCCTCCCTCATTAGCAGGAAACTTTCTAACTGGTACAATGGTTTGCATTGGTACATTTTAAAGACATTTTGGGGCTTGTAGACTGGGTAATGTGACCTGGGCATTCATGGATTTGGGTATCTACAGCAGGTCTTGGAACCAGGCTCCAGAAAATACCAAGGGCCCACTATGTTTTAACTTTATTGTAAGCCGCTTAGGGTTCCAAAGTATCATAGACTGGGAATGGACAAGGAGCATCTAATCCAGGCATCTTCCAACTGCGCCCCTCCAGCTGTTTGGGCCTCCAACTCCAAGAAGCTTGTTCAATTGTCAGGAATTCTGGGAGCTGAAGGTCCAAACAGCTGGAGGGCCACAGTTTGAGGATGCCTGATCTAGTCCAACAACCATGCAGGAATATACACCTAAAGCATTCCTGAATTTTATTTATTTATTTATTTATTTATTTATTTATTTATTTGGATTTGTTCGTCGCCACTCCCATCCGGCTCGGGGCAACTTACAACATTAAAAAACACCGTTAAAATAACATATATAAAACCACAGCATATACATACAATAGCACAGTTAAAATAGCATATAAAAGCACAGCATATAAAAGCACAGCATATAAAAGCACAGCAAAAACACACCATAAAACTCATCTCAATTGGCATCTGAATGATGCCAATCCAACCTCTGTTTAAAAACTTCTGGAGGTAGAGAATCCACCACCTCCAAGATAATCTCTTTCAATAATATCCAGCTCTTACCAAAAAAAAGTTTTTTCTAAAGCTTCTGTTGATCTCTTTTCTTGGATTTAAATCCACTGGTTTGTGTCCTAATTTCTGGAACATCAGAAAACAATATTGCTCCATCTTCTAATATTATATACCTGAACACACATATATAAAGCTTCTTGGAATCTGTCTGAAGATTTGGCATTTACTTCATCAGTATGTGGCTGACACTCAACCATATCTCTTGTCTCCATCTAATTCCAAGAAAGCCGTCTCCGTACAGAATGCTATCCTGGAGTAGATCATCAGTCAGAGTGACTAATGCTGATTTGGTGTTGTGCCCTGGCTTGAAACCAGACTAGAAACTGGAATGGGTCCAGATAATCTGCTTCTACCAAGAACATCTGAAGTTGTCTGGCTATCACACACTCAAGCATCTTCCCCAAAATTGGCCTATGACCAATTGAGTTATAGTCGTTACATACTTCTGAATGTAGAGAAGTCATCTCCTAGAAATACCTTTACAATTCACCTCTGCTAGATGTAATTCATCAGATTAGGTAGGATTCAAGTCAACATGTGATGGGATGTACCAATTCAAGCATCTTCTCCACATCAGCATGCTATAACTGAAAAATGATTTTTATTTATTTATTTATTATTTCGATTTGCTAAACCGCCCTACCTGAGGCTCAGGGCGGTTTCCAAACATATAAAAACACATCAAAATTTAAGAACATCGAGGAGTTCCGGTCAGGCAAAGATGGCGGCAGGTCGGGCACTCTGAGGGCTCCCGGAGTGCCACCTGCCCCTTTGGCCGGAGGGCGATCGGCGCCCTTCTCCCACGGACGTAGGGACGTCCGGTGGGACAGCGCAGTTGCTGGGCAGGCTCCGCTGGCTCCAGAGGCCCCCCTCTCCTCCAGGAGGTGCACACACTGCCGGCCCAGCCCGCCCCCCCCACCCACCCCACCCTCCCCCACCCTGAGGGCAAAGGAGAAAGGGGGCAACGAACCCGAAAGTAAGTAGGGGACCGCCAGCAACAGGAAAGCAGCATCCGCGAAGAAGGAGAGGCGCGCCGACATCCCCTCAGGTCCCAGCAGCGACTCGGCCTCAGAGAGGAGAGCGGGCCCCCACCCCCCCTCCACCCCGCAGGACACGGCAGGCAGGGAGCTCGCAATGGCCTCCCAAAAAGAGGAGAAACTGGGAGGGAAGGGGAGAGGGGAGTTTCGGCGAGCGGCAGGAGAGGGCTCCAAGATGGCGGGAGGGATCTGACGAGCCCGGGAACAGGGAAGAAGACGGCCAATTTTGGCGGGAGCGCCATTTTGAATTTTTTTTCTCCCCTTCTCCCTCTCTCCCTCCTCGCGATTTAAAAGAAAGAGAAAAAAAGAAAGAAACAAACAAAAAACCAGACAAACAAACAAAAACAAAGCGTAGTACTGGCTGGAAGGCAGAGAAAGGGACCATAAGGTCATCCAGGGCCCTCTCGCTAACAAAGCACAACAGGAGGGCCAATAGTGGGAGGGCAGCCGGGAAGAGACGAAGACCCCAGGAAAGGAGAAGAAACTAGGGATACGGCAGGGAGACCCGCAGGAGCCAGATCCCTCCAGGAGAGGACAGAATTGGGGGCAGCAGACCACTCCAGGCAGAGACATCCAGGGTGACTTCAGTGCTCCTCAGGGGACCCAAGATGGCGACCAGAGCCTAGGGGACAGGCAAACAGGGGAAGAAGGCAGAAGAATTTGGGCGGGAGCGCCATTTTGAGGAGGGAAGAAAGGGGGAGAAGAGGCCAAAGAGGAAAAGCACAAAGCAAGGACTTGCCCACGCCAGAGGGCTCCAGCCCAGAAAGGTGTTTTTTTTCCTTCTCTCCTTTTCTCTCTCTCCTCTCACTTTTCGTCTTGATTTTTTGCCAAAAGCGCATCACAATAAGGGAAGGAGGAGCGAACAGACAAGACTAACTGAAGGGAGATTGACCCCTTCTCTCCCACCCCCACCCGCGATGGTACAAAGCCAAAACCAAGAAATCTCCGCACTGCCAGAGCTCCCCACAACCTGAGCACCCAGGCAACTCCCCCATCTCCCCTTGCGCACACCACAATACAAGAGCGAAGACAGAGAGACCACCACGCTCCCTCCGCACGCCAGGAACAGAGCAAGGGGAAATTTAAGCACAGACATGGCCAACTCAAGGATCATCAAGACCACCTCTGGGGTGACCAAAAAGCAGGCGCTGGTGGAGGAGACGACGCTTAAAGACATCCTAAGGGAAGTCCAAAGGATAGCTGAAAGGCAGGAACAAGCTCAGAAGCAAATGGAACAGATGGCTACCAGACAAGAATCCCAGCACAGGTCGGTCCAAGACCAGTTGCAGAGCATTAAGTCGGATCTCTCCAAGGAGTTGTCACGCATCCATGACGAAATTGGGGAGATAAAGCACGACGAAGAGAAGATGGCAGCCGCTCAAGACCAAATGAAGACCAGACTGGAAAGAGTTGAAGCCAAAAGTGCACGGCTTGAGCAGAGTCAAGAAAGGTTGGAGCAGGCCGAGCTGGAAACGTGGCTGCGCTTCAGGAACGTAGTGGAAGAACCTAATGAAGACCTGCAGAAAATAGTCCGCACCTTGACAGCTACCATCTTGAAGAAAGGAGAGACTGAAACAGCACAAGAGATCGGCAGAGTATTCCGGGTTAATACGGCGTACTCTAGGAAAAACAAGACACCACGAGATGTGGTGGTTCGCTTCGAAAAGCGAAGAGTCAGAGATGAGGTTCTCAGGGAAAGGAAGGCAGTGGACTCAGTCTACAAGGGGAGCAGAGTGATCATATTAAAGGAGTTTACGGCGTCGTCGATCAGCAAAAGAAAGGACTACCACTTCCTGACGGAGGAACTAAAAAACAGAGGAATTCGTTTCAGATGGGAGAAAACGGAGGCGGTGATGGTCACACATGAGGGTCAAAGGTTTTGGTTAACCTCCGTCGACAAGGCCAAAGCCTTCATGGAAAAACTAAAATCAGACCGACGGCAAAGGGCACCTCCGCAGCCCACCCAAAGTGACCCCTCGAAGAAACGATGCTTTAGCTCCCCAGAGCAGGGACTGCCCCTCCCAGGCGGGAGCCACGTGACAACGGTAAAGAGGATGACCCACGAAACACGGAGATAGGATGCGGCGAACCGGACCACACAATAGAGATGCAAGATGAGTGAACTCCACATTCAGATCTCTTGCTTCTCAAATAACATCACTGGACTGAACTCGGCTCCCAAACGGAAACGGCTCTTTAACGCTCTACGGAAGAAGAGGTACGATGTGGTGGCACTCCAGGAGGTGCACACCAAGAAGTCACATGCGCAGCACCTGGAGAGCAATCGCATCGGCGCTCTCTTCCACTCACTAAACGAGAAGAAACGAAATGGAGTTACCATCTACGTGGCCGACAAACATCCGGCGGAGTTAGCCTTCAAGGATGAAGAGGGCAGGATGGTAGGAGTGATGGTCAAGGTGGGTCTCCAGAAGCTGTTATTCTGTAGCATTTATGCGCCAACTGGCCCCAAATCGCAATTTATAAAGGAGCTGCAAAACCGCATCGAGGTGTTACGATTTGACAGCTTAATCCTGATGGGGGACTTCAACGGAGTGATTGAAGCACGACTTGACAGGTCACCGGGAGTGAGAAAGCCACCAGGCCCGAGCCCGAACACAAGAGGCATGCTCCCAAAGATGTTCCTGCAACTTAGAGACAACATGGGGCTTCAGGACGCCTGGCATACCAACAACTGTGGGGAGAGGGACTACACGTTTTACTCCCACAGACACCAGAGCTGGTCGAGGATCGACATGATCTGGGTTTCCAAATCCCTGGTCACAAAGGTCTCGCGGATCACCATACTTCCAAGTGATATCTCCGACCATTGCCCACTGGAGATGCTGATAAATCACAAGCCTCTCACGAGAAGATGGAGATTAAACAACAACCTCCTGAAGAGAGAAGAGGACATCAAGCGATATAGAGCAGCGACAGTCGACTACTTTAAACACAATGACATACAAGAAACCCTGCCAGAAATCGTCTGGGATGCCTACAAGGCAGTGCTGAGAGGTCACCTTATCCAGCACAATGCACTCAAAAACAAAATCCGCAGGGAGGAGATGCAAGGCCTGCAGGGGAAAATCAAGGTGGAAGAAGCGAAATTAAAGGTGTCTCCAAGGAACCGGGAGTTGGTTCACAGCTTAACTGCCCTGAAGCAGCAGAAGCACCACCTAGAGCTGGAACAGATGTCCAAAGAATTGAAATTTTTGAAGCAAAAGAATTTCCAAAATGCCAACAAACCAGGGCAATGGCTAGCGAGGAGGATAAGAAAGAAGCGTCAAGCGGGATTTATTACCAAGATTAGGTGCGGTGACAAGCTATCCTCAAGGGATGAAGATATCTCGAGAGAATTCCAAGGCTTCTTCACCAACCTCTACTCCAGAGACCGGGTGGAAACGGAGGACATAATACGATACCTGAGGGAACAGAACTTAGGGAGAGTTCCGGACCATCACAAACTCTCACTTAATAGGGAAATCTCGGAAGAGGAGGTCAGAAGGGCGATCCAGAGCTTGGGTACCAACAAGGCACCAGGCCCGGATGGGCTGACCGCGAAATTCTACAAGGTACTGGCCAACGAAACGACTCCCTTTCTGCGAAAGATCTTCAACAGAGTGCTGACTGAGGGGGTGATTCCTGAATCGTGGAGAGAGGCCAACATCACGCTAATCCACAAGGAAGGGTCAGATGCTACGAATGTAGCCAACTACAGGCCCATCTCCCTTCTCAATAACGATTATAAGATCTTCGCCAGCATTCTCGCAGAAAGACTGAAAGCCTGGTTGCATGAGTGGGTGGGACCGGACCAGAACGGTTTCCTGCCAGGTAGGCAGACCAGAGACAATGTGAGAGTGGTCATGGATCTTCTTGAATACTACGGGGCGCATCCCAAAAAGGAAGTGGCCTTTCTTGCCCTGGACGCCGAAAAGGCTTTTGATAATCTAAATTGGAGTTTCTTCCAGCTACTGATGGCGGAACTGGAGATGGGCGAGCCTTTCATGACGGCCATTGGGGCGATCTACCAAAGGCAGAAAGCGAACATCTGGATCAACGGGCAACCAACAGAGAAATTTGACATCCATAAAGGAACGAGGCAGGGATGTCCCCTATCGCCACTAATCTTCGTGCTCGCGATAGAAGTCCTGTTGGGGAAGCTCAGAGCGAATCGGCAGCTGCTCAGCCCGAAGTTGGGACAACATGAGTTCAAAGTCAGGGCCTTCGCGGACGACCTGATCTGCTTCGTAGAGGAACCGGTGACCAATCTGCAGGCATGGCTAACAGACATAGAGGAATTCGGCAAGTTAGCGGGGCTGAAGATAAATAAGACCAAAACGAAAATCTTGACAAAGAATATGTCCAAGGCCCGGCAAGAGAGGCTGGAAGGTCAGACTGGCATCCAAGTCGCGAAGTCCATCAAATACTTGGGGATACATCTGGCAGCCCAAAATTCCCAGCTGATAAAAAATAATTACGAGACTCTATGGACAAAGGTGCAGGCAGATCTGGAGAGCTGGAAGCAGGCAGGCCTTTCCTTCATGGGGAGAATAGCGGCAGTTAAAATGAACGTGCTCCCAAGACTGCTCTATCTGTTTCAGAACATCCCGGTCATACAAACAAACCGAACATTTGACATCTGGAAAAGGGACCTCTTGAAATTCATATGGAAGGGGAGCAAAGCAAGGATTAAATACTCCACGCTAATAGATAGCAAGGACAGAGGGGGCCTGGGCCTCCCAGACATGAAGCTATACTTCGAGGCCTGCAGCCTGTCCTTCCTGACAGATTGGATGGATCTGAAAAGAGATGAATTGCTAGCCTTGGAGGGCTTTGACTTGCAATCGGGCTGGCACAACTTTTTATGGTATGCTACCTCGAAAGAGGGGAAGTGCCTCAGGAGACATCCGTTAAGAGCAGCCTTAATGAGAGTCTGGCAGAAGTATAAAAGAAGGTTCTACCGCTACACCCCGCTCTGGGTTTCCCCCCTGGAAGCGAGCCAGAAAAGACTTCTGGGAGGGAGTACATGGCCCAAATACGCAGACCTCACCACCAACGCAGGGGGGGAAAGGCGCCTAAAGTCGCTGGACCAGATCAGGGCCGACTTCAACAAGCTGACGTGGCTCCATCTCCACCAAATTAGGGAGCGCTTTAAACAGGACGAACTCGTAGGCTTTGAGGAGAAAGAAGACTTGTGGAGATCTCTGCTAAAGACCCGCAAAAAACAAATTACCAAATTATACTCCAGGCTGTTGGAGTGGTCCACCGAAACAGAGGTGGTGAAGGACTGCATGATAAAATGGGCCAACAACATCAGCCGGCCAATCACACTCCACGAATGGGAAAAGGTATGGAGGAAGAGAATAAAATACACGTATGCGATGGAGATCAAGGAAAATTGGCACAAAATGTTCAACCGCTGGTACATGACACCACACAAACTGGGTCTTATGTACGGAGAAGTGCAAAACAAATGCTGGAAGTGTGGCTCCCAAACAGGCACCTTCTATCATATGTGGTGGACTTGTCAATGTGCAGTGAACTTTTGGAAGAAGATCCACTTGGCTACGCAAAAGATCCGGGGCCACCCAATCGACTTTAAACCGAAGCATATTTGCTGGGCCTGACGGCAGAAGAAGACTTGCCGGAAGAGAACGCAGAGAGACTTTTCACATACCTGTCGACGGCAGCGAGGATAGTGTATGCAAGGAGATGGAAGGCCGCAGAGACTCCTACCACCGAGGATTGGTTGACTAAGATAGGGGAAATTATGAACATGGACAAGCTCACTTTTCTCCTGAATGAAGCGGGCGGACACCCGCTCAAACAAACCGATTGGTCGCCGGTCAAAGACTTTCTAAGGACCCGGAGCAACGCTGGAGGAGAGACAATCAAGAGCTGCACTACCAGCCAAGAATAACACAACATAAGCTCCAAGGACACTGACAGCGGAAGAGGGAATATAAATAACCAGGAACACCTGGCCGGCAGCGATGTAGAAAGGACACTCGTCAACTCTCCCTCCCCCTCCCCCAGACTACCTGCAGCCGACTCCACCCCCCACCCTCAGAGCACCCAGTTTTCTTCGCCTCCCCCACGCACCTCCCCGCACTACCCAGCCCCCCTCTTCCCCTCCCCCTCTCTCCCTCACCATCACCCTCCCCCGGCCTCTCCTCTCTCTATCTTTCCTACTGTCCTGTACCTGATATTGTTCTCCCACTTTTATTGTCCATAGAAAACCCGAATAAATATATATTTTTAAAAAATAAATTTAAGAACATCCTAAAATATCCTAAAAATACCATAAAACAATCCTATTTAATTACAATCACATAAAATCACGCGAATCAGAGCAAGGCTGATTCATGATAAAAGACAGTGGCAGCACGGCTAGGCAGGGGGTTAACAGATCAGGCACCTAACCAGATGGAGTGCTGAACACATCCTCAGATTCTGGGATAACTATGGCATCAAGTTCTAAATGAAAATAAGCTAATTTCTCCTTGAAGTGTCTGTGGCAAATCTATAACATCAGAAAAACAATGGTTTCACTGCTGGTTTCTCTGAGTCGGAAGCATGCCAACACTCAAATAGCTCTGTGGCACAGCGGGGACAATAGTATGACTTATTTTGGCCAGATATGAGACACAACAAAGAGTTTATGCTGATCTTTATATAATCTGTACTATCTGTAATCTAACCATCACCCAGTCTGCTTTCTTGTCTGTAGATTTTTACGAATTAGGGGCTTTATTGCACTGGATTGGGCATTTAGGGGTGACTGTACCATAAACTATACTGCATTTTATACAAAATATGTAGCATTTTCATTTTTTCCCCAAGCTAACATTTTGTTCCATACATATTTCATAAAACTCAAGAATATTTATATACTGAGGCACTTGCAATTCTCTGACTTTTTCAGATATCTCAAATTACTTCTGCACGAGGGAAATTGCTGCTCTGAATCCAAGCCGAAGGTTCCTGTTAGTATTCCAAGAACACTTATGGTTTAGTCTAGACGTATTCAAGATACTTGTCCACCTCCCTCAGTGATAATTAGTTATTGGCAAGTCTGTATCGGACTTCCTATGCAAAGTTTGTGGATAAGGTCATTCTTGAAAGGGATGCCTTCTTTTGTTTAAAAAAAACCACAATTAAATTATTTTAATGGCTAAGATACAGTGTGAGAGAGCCATTTCCTCGGGACATGTTATCTCACATATTTTCTGAGAACAGGATTGTCTTTAATTTTCATCTCCTTAAATCAGTGTTGTTAAGTTAGACCCAGGGGTTTTGGGGGATTTTTTTTTAGCCTCATGACCAGTATGCTAAAACCAAAAGTGGCTATTGAAAAAGATGTGGGGAATAGCTATATTAGTCAGCACACAAAACTATTGTTTTGAGTTTCACATACAACTTTTTATTACACTTCTTTACTTTATTCAGTTTGAACAGTGAGAATATACACTGATCTGTTATAGTCCCGCCCTGGGGCACGGAGCAGGTGTTCCTATATGGCACAGAAATGACTCACAGAAAATTGTATTGAGTGTCTTTGCCTGCTTAGCACTTGTCTGATAATGTATTGTATGGTTGTTTCATACATATAGAGGTGCTGTCATGCCTGGATCTGCCCCCTCCCCCATTTGCCCGATAAATGCCTTTTTGCTTGTTCCACAAATAGATTGGGTTTCCAAACATATTCTATATGTAATATTGCTATTGTCACATATAATTGTATACATATTATACAAGCCAGAAGCTATGAGGAAAAGAATATGGCATTTATAATAATAATCATTATCATAATTATCATAATCTTTATTTATATCCCATTTTTCTCCCTCACAGGATCCAAAACAGCTTATTTACAACATGTAAACAATCCAAATACATTGATAATGAGTATAAAACATCATAAAATAATAATTTAAAACATCACTCATATACATTCACATTCTTGTGGCATCATGTCAGATCATATTGCACTTTGTTCCAGTCCATACACATTATGGTGTTTCTTATCACTCCAGCTTAGTTTCCTTCACTAGAGACCAGTCTAAACAGGACATTTTTTAATTGGTTCTTGAAGGAAGAAAGGGCGGGAGCTGTTTTAATTTCTTCTGGGAGGGTGCTCCACAGGGTTGGGGTGGCCACCGAAAATGCCCTCTCCCTCATTGATGTCAGTTGCATTTGCGATGGTAGTGGAAGTGAGAGTAGGGCCTCACCAAAAGATCTTAAAGAGCGGATCAGTTGGTATGAGGCGATGCGATCAGATAAATAAGTTGGACCTGAACCACTTAGGGCTTTAAAGGTCAAAACAGATTGGCACCCAGTGCAGGTGCTCTAACAGAGGGGTTGTGTGCTCTCTGGGTTCAGCACCTATAAGTAACCTGGCTGCAGCTCTTTCGACTAATTGAAGTTTTTGGGCACTCTTAAGGGCAGCCCCACATAGAGCCCATTATAGTAATCTAAATAGGATGTGACCAAGGTGTGGACCACCATGGCCAAATGAAAATGGGTATACAGTACACCACGGATCCTAAATTGTGAGTTCCCCTAAAAGTAGTATTAAAATACACTGGTTACAGTCCCCTTGATATACATCCCAGCTTAGATGCCAAGGTTCCACTAAGATCAAGTCAGGAGGTGCTGTGGTTTTTAACTTTGAATATTTTAATGAATTTTAACTGTGAGTTTTAAAAATACTGTTTATATATAATTCTGTTTTAATGTTTGTATATTTTAAATGGTATGTTTTCGAATGCTTTTGTGTCAAGCTGGTTTGAGTCCCCATCGGTATAAATAAATATAATAACAAGAATAATCCAAAGCCTGTATCCTGACTGTCTGGAATTCAACTTATGAAAGCAGAATCCTGGGATATGTAGATTTCCAGAGAGCTTTGGTACTGAGGTTCAGGGGAACAGACCAGGGCACTGCCAAGCAGAGAAGTGTAAGTACCTCACCAAACTACAGATCCTCAGATTCCAAAGTATCTTTACAAACTATAAATTCAATGATTCAGTAGAATTAATACCTTAACTTTATCTTTTTCTTAATATAATTAATACTTAGAAATTGCAAAAAGCATCCCAAATACATTGAAGTAAGGCAGTAATATCCAAAACAGAATTATATAAAGTCTTCCAATAAGACAAATTTCAGTGCGTATGAATCAGTCGGGGCCTAAGAACTAGAAATATCGCTTTTAAAATATTATGGAAAAATGAAACTAACACCTATCCTTGTGATCCATCTACTACAGTCATAATACAACATGTATTAATTCTGAAATCAATCCCAAAAACTGTCTGTCCATAGCGAATGCCTCCAACTTTGTCCACTGTAAAGTCCTTGGAAGTAAATCAAAAGTAAACTGGAGGTCTGTTAATACACAAGAGGTTTGTGCAGAAAGGATTACATGTACAAAAACTTTATCTGAAACTTATTCTTTTGGATCTGAATGTTCCTGCATGATAGAACAAAAGGAAACATTCGCTTTATTGTAAATCACTGTGAGAAATAAATTGTGTTTGTAGTCATTTACAAGTTCATGGGTCAGAATACTAATGGTCAAACTAATTTAAAACAAAAAAGACCTTCCACATTGTTTCACAAGAGATGAGGTTACACCTGGAAGGCACTGCCCTACTAAAAACATGTTGGAGCAGTTAAGATTGTGAATTTTCTTTAAAACAGAGTACTGTTGGTGATTTCCAGATGCTTGGCTTACCCATGTCTTCCTCATAGGTACTAACTACTACAGTGACTGTGCCGTCGCCCCAGGCCTCTAAAGCCTGTAGAAAGGCGTAGACGTGTACCTCTCTATTCCTGGGGGGTTACGAGTGCCTTCCTGTGGCTGCTTTGGGGGTCTTCACGGAATACTCTGAGGCTTGCTCTTTGTGTTAACTGATTTTATTGGTTAAGGGAGTTGCATTACTCCAAGCAAGCAGAAACAGCCTCTCAAATACAAGTATGGATTTTTAGGCCCCAAAATAAAGTGAACAATTCTTACTCTTTTCCAGCGAAGATCAAGAGATGGAGTCTCCCCAAAGTAGTTCTTCCCTCTGGCAATGAAGTCAGGGGACATTCAAAGCCACCAACGACCAGCCTGCTGGATGTACAAGCCGTCCACTACCTGGCACGGTCGCTGGGTAGAAGGTGTCCAGGTCTCCTTTCAGCGTCACTTAGTCATCCGATGTACTAAATATGCCGTTTGAGTCCTGGTTTGATTTTGTTTTAGGAGGTAGCCTGTCCAAGGGATTGCCTGGTGGACCTCTCTAAAACACATCTATAATCTTTTACTCTCAGGAAGCCTCTGGAAAACTGTACAAAATGGAGGCTGCAGCCTAGGAAAAAGGGCGGGACCAACACAAGCAGGGACTAGCCAATCAATGCAAACATTAGCTTAGCTGTGCCTTTAGGCTGCATGCAAGCTTGCAACCACTAGGGCAACAGAAAGCCATACAAAGACGGCACACTCCCGGTCTAAATTTCCAGGGTAAGGAAATTTACAACAACTAAGAACAATGTTCATACTTTAAACAACTGT
>JARBWK010000007.1:45175044-45197806 GCA_030556195.1 Anolis apletophallus | reverse complement strand
CTTTAAACCCAGATGGTGCACCTGGTATGAAAAGGAACTTCATTTTGTCAAGCTAATTATGTGAGAATTGTTAAAATGCTACAATGATGAATAGATGAAAACCCTGAAATAGGAAGCTTTCAAGGTGAACATTGGGCTAGGGAGGAAATGAGAATTTTAACATGTGCAGCTTGCTGCTATAACCATTTGTTCCTGTAGTCCAGTGTTTTTCAACAGTTTTTGAGCCGTGGCACATTTTTTACATTTACAAAATCCTGGGTCACACCACCAACCAAAATGACACAAAATGACACTCTTAACACAGTCATACATATAGTTAATATGTTTTTAAATGTATTTATACACTCAGTGTGAAACCTGGGCCTGTTTCAATGAACACAACATAGATATCCTGGCAGGAATGGCAGAAACAGCTGTTAGTCATGGGAAAACTTCGGCCCCCTGGGTGCTTTGGACTTCAAATCCCACCATTCCTAACAGCCTGAGGCCCTTTCCTGCTTAAGTGGCTGGGGGGGGGGGGGCTGCGGCTGCTAGGAATAGTAGGAGTTGGAGTCCAAAACACCTGGAAGGTCCAAGTTTGCCCATGCCAGCTTTCGATTCAATCGCCACATCTATCTTCAGCCTCTGGCAGTTTGAATATATGTCATTATCTACATGATTTTCTACCTTGTCGCTATGATTATGGTGCTGCTTCTTTAAATTGTCCACAAACTGACTGTTATTGTGCGGATCCCGGAACTGACATTGGATAACATCGTGAGGATACACTTTGTTTTTTGCACTCACTTCCGTGATTTCATCAAATATAGTGAGTTTTCCGTAGAGGAGTGCTTTGTGAACTCTCTACTTCCTGGTTCGCAACTCTTCCGCTCTCTGTGGCGACCATGCCGAACTACCTTATGTAAGACTTTTGATTTTCTCCAGCAGGATTGGGTGTTTTTGAATGTGTTTTTTGCGTATGATTATGTATGATTAATTGTGCATTTTGTACTGTGACGTAGCGGCGCTCCTTTAATAAGTAAGGGTATTGGAGGTTCCAATTTCCCACGGCACACCTGATGATCGCTCACGGCACACTAGTGTGTCCCGGCACACTGGTTGGGAAACGCTGCTGTAGTCTATATTCAGTATCTTTTTTCTTAGGGAAGTGTCTGGTTGCTGACTGTTATTTACCTGAGATAGTAACGTTCCATTTTTTTCTTGACCTCACAGTACTTTCCAGCTTGTGACCCATAGGATTTGGATTTCCAGAAACCTAAACCAGTGTGGTCAATGCTCAAGCTGAAGTCAAAAACACCTGGAGAATTTCAGACTCAGAACAGACGGCACAAGATCTCTCTTCCAAATTGTTGGGTTTCATCCATGGACTGTACAAGTTTTTGTGCCATCAAGTTTCTTGTTCTCAATGAGTAGTCAGAGTAGAGACAGAGCTAA
Organism: Anolis apletophallus; assembly: GCA_030556195.1. Classification (NCBI taxonomy): domain Eukaryota; kingdom Metazoa; phylum Chordata; class Lepidosauria; order Squamata; family Anolidae; genus Anolis; species Anolis apletophallus. Next base: position 45,196,372 of record JARBWK010000007.1, on the reverse strand, counting down.
GCTCGGGGATTCCTTTTCCCCACATTCCTATGCATGTTTTCCAAAAGGGCTTTGTCTTGTGGCTTCACTGCTAGACACTCCCCCCTTGATGATGTAATAATGGAATTGGGAACCATGTGGTTCCACCATTGTTTTCTTTGTCCCCATGAGGATGCATTTTGCCTCTTTGTGGGCAAAATGTACCTGCATGGACTTTTTAACCTTTTAATCTTCTTTAGAAGAGGAGATTTAGTAAGCTACTTACCTGCAAGACCTTTGTAAAATCAATAATATATTTCTTTTACTTTAATAAATATTTTTGAACCTAAAGTTCTGATTCTGCAATCCTAAACCATCCTGAAGATTAGAAGGCTATCCCTTCTCACCAAATGTACATTTCTGCTGTTTATGGAGTTTACTCCTGGTACTCTGCTATATTTTGGTGGAATTGCCCCAACTGAGGGTTATTTTTAATTGCTGTTATAGTCCCTGTGTAGGGAAGGGAGACTTGTTCTTTCTCTTTCAGACAATCTCAATGATTTGAGGGCCCTGGGAGCTGGCCCACCCCTCTGTGGGTCAAATAAGTGCAATCTGTATATACCCTTTCATGTAATTATTTCAGTCGGATAATTAGAATTGTTTTTGAAGCTTTGTATCTTTCTTCTTACTTCTCCTTTTGTGTATCTCAATAGAATAAATTTCCTCTTGGTGCTTAAAGTATACTTTAAAGCAGTGTTTTTCAACCTTTTTTGAGCCACGGCACATTTTTTACATTTACAAAATCCTGGGGCACACCACCAACCAAAATGAAACAAAATGACACTCTAACACAGTGATACATATAGTTAATATGTTTTTAAATGTATTTATACACTCAGTGTTAAACCTGGGCCTGTTTCGATGAACACAACATAGATATCCTGGCAGGAATGGCAGAAAGATACACACAAAGGTCTTGCTCAACAGCTGGGAGTTATAGTTCAGCCGCAATCAAAGAGCATTCTGAACTCCCCCATAGATGGAATGGAATCAAACTTTCCACACAGAACTACCATAACCAAAAGAAAATACTATAAGAGTTTGGTGGGCATTGACCTTGAGTTTTGGAGTTGTAGTTCACCTATATCCAGAGAGCACTGTGGAGGGGAGGGAGGAAGATGTGGGGCGAGTCCGCCCAGTAGCGCCCGCACAGGTCACATCTTCCTCCCTCCCTCCTCCCGCAGATGCGGCAGCGTGAGCAAAGTGAGGCAATGCAAGCAGAGCGAGGCTGGGAAGAAGGGAGCCTGAATGGAGAAGAAAACGTGTTTGGCAGGAGGGGGAAGAAAGGGTATTGGAGGTTCCAATTTCCCACGGCACACCTGATGATCGCTCACGGCACACTAGTGTGCCACGGCACACTGGTTGGGAAACACTGCTTTAAAAACGAAAGTTATTTTCATGTGACTGTTGGAAATGAATGTAACCCTATTTGCATCACACATCACTTATGAAACACAATGACATGGAGTTAACAAATATTTAAGAAAAGTTCAATGACATCCTTTAAAAATACAGGGATGGGATCCATTTATATTTATGTATGTGTTGTTTAAGACATACAACCCAAAAGCTATATATACACATCATATTCAGTGCAGGTCTTTTGAAACTGGATTCTGATAGCATGTGATTCTAGTTACACATTCTTAAGCACTAAGTCTTTTGGTGCTCTTAAACATAGTTCATGGGTCCTCCACACAGCCATATAACCCAGAATATCTTGGCAGATAATCCACAATATGTGCTTTGAACTGGAATATCTGAGTCCACACTGCCATATAATCCAGTTCAGTGTGGATTTTATACAGCTATGTGGAAGGGCCTACAGATTAGTTCAAGATTTCTATTTAGTTTTTGGAGTTCTGGCATAGTCAATACTTCCACCTACTGGCCTCACTTGGAAGAAGACACATAAGATTAGTACACAGCAAACAAGATTGCTATGCTGGCTTTTGTATTCCATCACACGTCAGATACTTCCCAAGTGTCTAGGACTGTGTGATTTATTATTATTATTATTATTATTATTAAATATACATTGCCTTTCCCCAAGAAAATCTGCAACTCACAATATATATTACTGTAATGTGAAATATCAGTGACAGCACTTTCTGATACTAATAAAATTGCAATTGAAACACTTGTTAAAATCAGTTTTTATATATTTTTAAAAAAAATTAAAAAATAAAAAATATAATAATAATAAATCTTTATTTATATATCCTGCTTTTCTCCCAATCAAGCGACCTAAAGAGGCTTCCAACATATTAAGAACTGTAAAAAATATCAATGGCAATTAAACACGTAAACTATACATAAGACATAAATAAAATATAATATAATATGGATTATAACACAACGAATACTCACAGATCTTCCATCCTTCTTCATACAGGTTTTTTTTGGGGGATGGAAGGGGCATTGATTAGGTAAATAATTATGTCTTTATTATATTTATTTTCCGTATCAAACCAAATTGCTAGTAGTAGAACTTGATGAAAAGAAAACTAAAACATTTCAAATGACACGGACAAACATTTAACAAGAATCCTCTCCTGAGCTCTCGGCTTTGAAATAACTGAGAAGAATGTTGTGCGTCAGTTACATATTTGGTGTTGCTTTTTTTTTGCATGGTTCCTTTTCATTCCTGCTGAAGTTTTGTGCAAGACATTTGTAAAGGAGTTACTCCGCACCCTTCAGTCTACCGAATACTCAACTTTAATAATTCTTTCCCCAGCTCCATATTCTGACTTTTATAATGATATTATTCAGAGCCAGATGGCTTTTTGAAAAATCACCTTCTGCAGTCACATCGAATGTGGTTGGAACTGTGGCCACAAGGTGCTTCTGCATGATTACCTGGCCAAGACTAGGACGTTTTGAAGTTTGAGATTCATGGGGCTGGAGCCAGCTTTCAGAGGTGTGCAGGTTTTGGTTTTTTTTGAAGTAAGGGATTTTGTTTATTTGTCATTTGCTTTATTTGGAAGAGAAATTTGACATTTTTGGCTGCAAAATGTGTTGTGAGGTTTGGAGGGTGGTGTTAATAGAATTACAAGTCTGTTTCTTTGAACGCAAACACTTTTAAAATTCAGCCGGCGCCTGCAGTTTGGTTGCAGTCTGGTACTCTAAAACAGGGTGAGTGGGAGAACTTTGGGATTGGGATGTACCACCTTCTCTTCTCTCTTACCATACTTCTCTTACGCTGAAAAACCTACAATAAGGAGGGGGGAGCGTAAGCATCAATTTCTTATTTTGGTCATTTTTGCAGCATTGGGATTCATAATGCTGGAATTTAAAATTCTGTCATGTCTGTGATATCAAAGGTTAGTTTCTCATAGCATAGTTTGGCTTTGAGAACATTCATTTCCGTTGCTAAATTGATTTTAGACATATTGCAAATATGTGCATACTTTGGACAGAGAACCACATACGTTACACCATTTTTGCAAAGTGCACTGAATTTTTTTCACTTCAGCAACTGCAATGAATCTTAATGACTTTTGCACAAAGTAGATGGGCTTTTTCTACAAGCTTTCAGGAAATGTAATGATAATATGAATAACTATGCAAAGAACATCACACTGTATTTAATAGAGCTTTCTCAAAGATCAGTGTGCTCAGGATTACAGACTGAGTAGATTGAGTCCAGCAAAGGATCGTTACCTTGTTATGGCACCTCAATGATGTCACAAGCAAAACCATGAAGGGACACCCAAGACGGGAAGGTCATGGCAGAGAGGTCAGACTAAATACGATCCCTGGGGAAGGTAATGGCAACCCACCCCAGTATTCTTGCCATGAAAACTAAATGGATCACAGACATGGTATTTCTAGGCATGAAGATTACTGCAAGTGCAGACTGCAGCCAGGAAATCAAAAGACATTTCTTTCTTGGGAGGTAAGCAATGACCAATCTTGATAAAATAGTGAACAGTAGAGACATCACACTAGCAACAAAGATACGCATAATTAAAGCAATGGTAATCCCCGTAGCAACTGATAGATGTGAGAGCTGGACCATAAGGAAGGCTGAGTGAAGTAAGATAAATGCCTTTGAACTGTGGTGCTGGAGGAAAGTTCTGAGGGTGCCTTGGACCATGAGAAGATCCAACCAGTCCATACTTCAGGAAATAAATCCTGACTGCTCATTGGAGGGAAGCATATTAGCAGCAAAGATGAAGTACTTTGGCCACATAATGAGAAGGCAGGAAAGCTTGGAGAAGACAATGGCACTGGGGCAGGCATGTAGCCGGGGGGATAGCCCCCGAAATTCTCAGGGTGGTCCGCGAGAAGGCCTTACTGGTACATTATTTAAACTTGTGTTTATTCATATCATGATCTGATCACCATGCTCATTATATCCCACATTCATGGGGTTATTGGGATAACAATACAAAAGGTTTGGTAGGGTAGTCCCTCCCTTACTCAGACTCAGCCCTCCCCAAATCAAAATCCTGGCTACGGCCCTGCACTGGGGGATATGGAAGGAAAAAGGAAGAGGGGCCGACCAAGGACAAGATGGATGGACGGTATACTTGAAGTGACTGGCTTGACTGGGGAGCCGGGGGTGACCATGGTCAACAGGGAGCTCTGGCTTGGGCTGGTCCATGAGGTCACGAAGAGTCGGAAGTGCCTGAATGAATAAACAACACATTGAGTCCACCATAACTAAAGGCAACTTCTGTCTATCACATTTTTAATTTATCAAAGGCTGGCCCATAACTTGCATCTCAAAGCTTGAAGCTTTGTCTTTCTGAATGCTGAAAACACCTTTTTGTTCAGGAATCAATGTGAATAGTTGGAGACAAAACAATACAGGAATGCTAGTGTTTGTGGTACCGCACCACCTTCCTTTCCTTTGGCTTTTGCTTCCCTCGTCCCTGTTGGTTTTTTCCCCGCTTCACAATTCATATCTTGTTTTAACCCATCTGCAAGCCTTGTTCTTTCATGTCCCACAAGCAATCCCTCCTTTCCTGGGATAGTTTTCTTTCTGCAACCTCTTTTTCTTCATTTAGTCCTTGCTTTTCTCCAGTATCTCCTAACTATGCTTTCCTTTTCTCTGTCCTTTCCTCCCAAAACCCCACACCACATTTCTATCTTCTTCCTTCTATGTTCCTGAATATTCCTTCCATCTCTTTCTCCTTTCTTCTCCTCCCTGACTTTCAAACTTCCTTGACTGTTTTAAAGCCACGTAGCTTAATGTAGACTTACTATAACCAGTTGGATGGTTGAGAGTTTTGTTTCACTTAATTTTTATAAGAGTTGTAAAGCTCTTCATATCTTCTCTTCATATCTGGAAAGGAAAGGTTTAAGATATTGGAATGTGAAAGAAAGAAAACCAGTAAGATTGACCCAGCTAGGCTTGGGCTTTGTGGTCCTATAACTTTCAGAGTCATTGAATCCCTTTATAGTCAACCATATGGCTTATGGTGTATGAGACTTTTAACTTTCACACCTTTAAAACAGGAAGGAACAACATGCTCTGTCTCTGCTGAAAACAACAGTATGTCATATGTATTGAACTGGGCTGATGCAAATTTTGTGATCAAAAGTCATTGTAAAAACATGTTGAGATTATTATAATATGGGGGAAGGGGAACCCTGAATGCGGGAAAAGCAAAACTGACAGAATTTCCATCCACAATCACCATTACATATACATTGAGGTGAGAATCCTATGTTCCCCAGACAGTGTTGGGCTGCAGCTTCTATCAATTATAGAAATCTTAGCTAATAGTGAGGAATGCCAGAACTGCAGTGCAACAACCTCTGTAGGGTCACATAAGTCCCAGATTAATCTAGGGTGAATTGCTCTTGAGCTGCCCCGTTGCAACTCTAGAACATCTCTAGAGCCCTTTGGAAATCCACATGGCTGCAGGCCCGGATTAAGACCTTTTTGCGCCCTAGGCCACACTTTGGATTTGCGCCATCACTCGGGCCCCGCCCCCGGAGGGAGTGACGTCGCTCGGGCTGCACTCCTCCTCCCTCCCTCCTTCTGAGACCATGGCGAGTTGTCCCAGCGGCAGCTGCTCGGTGCCCTTCCCCGGAGAGAGTGACATCGCTCGGGCCCTGCCCCCAGAGGGAGTAACATTGCTCGGGCCCCGCCCCCGGAGGGAGTGACGTTGCTCGGGCTGTACTCCTCCCTCCCTCCTGTGGACACGGCAAGTTGTCCCAGAGGCAGTGGCAGCTGCGCTGCGTGAATGGGGCGCTGCGTGGAAGGGTGCCGTGCAGCTGCCGCTGGGACAACTCGGCGTGAGTCATCGCCATTTTTTTTGGCCTTGATCTGGCGCCCTCCTCGGTTTACGCCCATAGGCCATGGCTTTGCTGCCCTAATGGATAATCCGGGCCTGCATGGAGAAGGGCATTTTCTATTATTGCCCCTATGCTGTGGAATTCCCTGCCACCGGAGACCAGGTCACTTAGCTACCTCCTGGCCTTCCGGAAATCATGCAAAACCTGGCTATTTCGACAGGCTTTTCCAACCGAGTCACCCTAAACATTGTCAGTCGAGTTAAATGCTGTTATTTTATGTAATTTTTAATGTTTTATTGCTGTGTTTTATTAATTTTAGCTTTATTGCTATTTGTTATTCCCTGATTTTGTGAGTTGCCCTGAGCCTCTGGGGAGTGGCGACTGAAAAGTCCAATAAATAAATAAATAAAAATGTGGGAGAGGATGTTTTTTGTGGTCACCATAGATAGAGGCCAGAAGATACCATGTGGTAGTGCTCAGCAGTAGGATACTGCATGCAATGCAGATAGAGCCTTGGGCTATCTTATGTTTGGCCATCCCCACCTCATAACTTTTTGCAGCACAAGGAAGAGACTGTGCTGGATTGTGGTTTGCTAAATTTTGCTGAGATCCTACAGTTTCTTATCAGCTTTGGCTGCTTGCGCTTCGTCTTATTTTGTTGGACTCTTTTGGGTTTCCCCCTTTAGTATGTGTGTCTGCTCAGAAATAACTTGCACTGTTTAATAGATCTAGATCCTAGCCAAGAATATATATAGTTGCAGCTTTAGAAAATTTGCAACCTCCCCCCTACACACACACACACACACACACACACACACACACACACACACACTATTCTACGGCTATACAATGATTATGCCACACTTGGAAAAACACTGAAAGTCTGCCGTTTAAAAATTGTAATTGAAATGAGGTGGTATGATCCTTTTAAATCTTCACAGATGGAAATAAAAAAGCAATCATTTGGACTTAAACACGGGAGTATATTTGACTTTGAATTGGACATGGCTTGCCCATCATTTTAAATACCCTGAGAAAATTATTTCTAGACAGGATGTGTCACGTTTTATGCACATAGACGTCTGCAAGGACTCATTTGCCAAAGTGCCAAAGGTGTAAAAGCTTTTAATGACCTCCTAAATTTTCTTTCTTGATTGTCATGGTGGAACAGCTCCAAAGGTCACTTACTCCAACAAGCAGGTTCACTTGTATTGTAAACAGTCATAGATCAGACTGAATGATAAAGCCCAATGGACTCCTGGCACATTGCTTAATGTATATATTCCAGTACTTTTTTTGGAGGGAGGGAATAGGGCTTTCTAGGTCATCAGCATTTATTCACGGACGCACCGGATGCTGCTTTTCCTGAATCTCATTGCAGCTTTTACAGTAGTCTTGTTTTCCCATTGTATTTGCCGTCTGGGCAGGATATGCGACCTGAGAGACATGTTTCTCGTGGAAGGGGCCCCAATTAGTTATCCAACTGACTCTTGAGATATTCATTATTTGGTAGACATTATAGTGTTTGATGGATTGACTGCAGATATACGTTACTGCATTTCCTTTCAAAGGACACAAAAAGTTTAAGCAGTTCCATGAGTGTAGCAGCCAATGTTACTGAATTTGAGTTTGCTGGAAAAGGGGATTTTACGTACGTGTATAGGTTTACGTTTTTTTAAAAAAATATATTTTCAAACATGGGAAAGGGCATTGCTGGCACTGGCAAGTTAATGATTTATTATGTTTGTATTTAACTTTTTCATCTTTTGAAAAATCTGCAGTTAATTCCCCTCCTCAATGTCATAGAAGAGACAGCTTGCTGTTTTTCTCCTGAGGTTGTTTAGTCCATTTACATTAGTATTCAAATCAACTCGGTTGTACTCATAATAAAGAAAAACAGCCAGCCAATTTTTTTGGGATGCATCCAAACCAGAATTTTTCCTGCATTTCATTTCTTGTCAGTTTGCCTCATTATGTCTTGGCTTTTCTTCGCGAATGAAGATTCAGGAAAGACTCATCCCACGCTTTCCACAAGCGCGTTGATGATTCGGAGGTTGGATGTGTCCTTCGAGCCTGTGCAATGGATTTTTCTGGTGGAGCGCAGCGTGCACATAACTGGCCTCACCCTTTAAACCAAAGGTTCGTCTGCCAGGGCCTAGCAAGCTTAGGACGGTGGCAGCGAGGTCCTCAGGTCGTAGTTTTGGTTCGAGTTTCCTTCTCTAGATGGTTGACCTTACAGTGTTAAACGAGCACCATCTGCCCGGGTTTGAAATCAGAGTTATTCCTTCTCCTAGGATGACTGCCAAAAGGCTAGATAGCCCATCCATAAAGACTTAAAATAGTGTATAACTACTAAAATAATGTATAAATATTAAAATAAATAGAGCATCCCTACATCGCAGTTTTTCACTTATTGCGGGCGGTCCTGGAACCTAACCCCAACAATAAGTGAGGAAACACTGTATTATTATTATTATTATTATTATTATTATTATTATTAAACTACTGCAAATAAATAAATACCCTTCCAAGGCCTTACTCTTAATTAATTAATTAATTAATTAATTACTCTTCAAGGCCCCACTTTCCTCCTCCCCCCACTTTTCCCCATTGATACCGCCAGGGCAGCTTTCCTTTCCCCATCTACAGGTGCAAAACAGTGGGGAGTGGAATGTTGAGACCAAAACAGAACGTTCGGAGACTCAACGTTCGAAAAGGACTTCCGGGATTCCCCAAAGGCTTCCTTGCCTCGCTTTAAAGGGAAGGGATTGGCTGCAAACCCGGCTACGCTCACTTTGGCTTCTTCTTGGGCCAACAAAAGAGCACCAAGCACACTTTTCCTCCCTTCTGACACCAAGAGGAAGGAAGGAAGGAAGGAAGGAAGGAAGGAAGGAAGGAAGGAAGGAAGGAAGGACTCCAGCGCCAACCACCCTTCCTTGCTTGCTTCCCCCTGCAAAGGCACTCTTTCCTTCCTTCCTTCCTTCCTTCCTTCCTTCCTTCCTTCCTTCCTTCCTTCCTTCCTTCCTTCCTTCCTTCCTTCCTTCCTTCCTTCCTTCCTCATCCCCAGCCATGTGGCAACCCCGACCTGCAACAATGCCTTCCCGCTCCAGCCCAAACTCCTGCTCAATCAATGCTCTCTCTACTTTTTAACTTATCCTCACATCTATTCTCTTCAAAGGAGGAGTTTTTATTTTCTTCTCAAACCTGCCCCATTATAGTTCATTTGTAATACAGTAGTTCTTCACTGTGTTTTCCCATGCATTTACCTTTAGCTTCAAACTGGGATTTTATTTTTAAACAGTGCTTTTAATAAACTTGTGCAATTAAATTGTAACTAACACATTTTATTTACTGTAGTTTGCCAAACAGCAAGAGTTGTGAAGGACCTGGACTCTGCGCCTGTGGTATTACCAAGTTCACTTTTGCCTAAGAAGTTAGTGAACAAAATTAATGCTGGTCCAAATCTTCCATCTTTTCTTCCATAGTTTGCATCACACATGTACCAAGAATGGAAATGCACCTTCCCTATGTAGGGTCAATTCCAGAGCTTAGAAAACTTACTTTTTGAATAATAACTCAGGAACAATCCTGATTCATTAATCCCACCTTTTTGTTTACTGCTTTTAAATGATTCTGGTTTCACATGACTCTGATTTTTACTCTGGTCATTTCAGCTGCTGCAAACATAGGATTTTATTGCACAAAACTACCATCCTGCAACATTTGCAGGATCCCTGCATACTCACATTCACTGTCATACCCTTTCCCAATTAACTGCAAAACTTCACTGCTTTGTGGTGGTCTCATAGCTGGACTTTCTGAGTCCACCTTCCTTCAGTGTCATAGCTCAGTATTTCTTTTTTACTTTTTAAAAAGGAACTTCACAGTTTATGCGGAATCTACTTAATTCTGAGTAGTTAACCTTTAATTACTGGGAGAGGGATGCTGACACAGAAGCAGATTGGGCATGTTGCACAGGTAAGTTCTGGGACCATGGCATGAACAGGAACTATTCACAGGGTTTATCTGTCCATAGCAGGAGACAGGGTCATTGCAGGGATGTGGTAGATGAACAATGGGTTGCACATGGCATTGTGTGATAGGGATCTGCTTCACGGCCAGTTTGCTACCCCCTACCCAGTAAGCCCCCCCCCCCCCAAGTAAATGGATATAGCTGTTCCTGGCTTGTATGTTCTTCCCTATAAATAACGTTTGGCATCTTGACCATATTCTGGTGTTGCTTGACCACATGCATCCTGATGGAATACTGGAGGTTATCATACTATATTTACTTCAGTATGGCACACTATCAGTTTTAATGTGCACCTCAACTTTGGAAGGTGTGCATTGCAACAAAAGAAAAGATTTGTTGTTGAATGTAATGCATTGCTTTCCCTTGCCTGTCAACCATTCTGCTGCCCACCTCAAAAAGACTGGCAGGCAAGGTGTCAGGACCATGGGGCAAGATGACAGGGATGATAGGGAGGAGGAATCTGAGCCCGAGGGGGATGAGCAGCCTGACACTGCAGAGATAGTTACTGCTGAGTAGAGATAGAGACAGCCGGGTCTAGGCATGCCCGGATTACCCGTAAGGTCAACGAGGCCATGGGCTAGGGGCGCAAGCTGAGGGGGGCGCAGATCACGGACCAAAAAAACCTAAAACTGGTCTGCGCCCCTCTTTCCCCCTTTCTCATGCCCCTCCTTGCTCCTTCTCCCGGCAAAGTCTCTGCTCCGTCCTCTCCATCTCTCTCTCGTGCGCGCTCTCTCTCTCGTGCGCTCTCTCTCTCTCTTGCGCTCTCTCTCGTGCGCTCTCTCTTGCGCTCTCTCTCACGCTCTCTCTCTCGCTCTCTCTCACTCTCTCTCGCTCTCTCTCGCTCTCTCTCTCTCTCTCTCTCTCTCGCGCTCTCTCTCTCTCGCGCTCTCTCTCTCTCCACGCTCTCTCACACGCTCTCTCGCACGCACTCTCGCTCTCTCGCGCTCTCTCTCTCGTGTGCGCCTTTGGAGCGAGTTTGCACCCGCTGCGCTCTCCCCAAGCCTCCCGACTCCCGAGGAGACCTTCAGAGCACAGCAGAGCTTTGCAGCCAGTGGGAATGGGGACCTTGGAGGTGGCGGGAGATTGGCTTAAAGGGGGCGTAATTCCAAGGTGTGGCCTAGGGCGCAAAAAATGTGTTAATCTGGGCCTGGATCTAGGCAGAATGAAGCTCTTCAGGAGCAAGAGCAGGAATTAACTCTCCCTGCCCGGCTGCAACTCAGGGTGGATGCTATTCAGCTGGCAAGTTCACCAACCTCAGCCTGATGGAGGGGTGCCAATGGGTTTATTTGCTTGATTCTAACACACCATCAAATCTAATGTGCACCTTACTTTTGGTTTAGCCCCAAAAGGTGTGTGTGTTAGATTTGAGTAAATAAATACGGTACTTTAATATTTAATGTCAGAAGAATTAGGGCATATTTCAGTCCACTGAGGTGCCCAATACCCATTCCTGGACTATGTAGCCCTCTGGAACAGGTTTTAGGGAAATATGGGGGCCTGTTGGGAGATTCTGGCAGAAGTAGCAAGATCCAAGAGAAGTACATTATTGGATCCTGGCTTTATTTGAGTGTAGGCCTTCTTGAAATCAAAGTACACATACTTAGGATTCAGCTGCCAACTACATAGATATACAGGCAATAAAGTCTTGGGAATACAATACATTAGCATCTGGCCTTGTGATCAGCCTTCACTGCAAAATACAATAATTCATCCTAATATACATGAAAAGTAGGCATTTTTGAAACATATCTCTCAGTCCCTGGGCAGAGTGCTGGCAGTGAAGGGAAAACTCTGCTTGATCAAACAGCATCTGTTATGAACTGCATTTGATTTTATTACTTTCCAAAAGGCTGTCCAAAATAGTGGGGCTTTTTTTAATCCTGCAAAAGGAGACCAAGTCATCAAAGTGTGTGTTTTTCCTCACCCAGCTGACCCGGGCCAAAGGGAATGTGCCAAGAGAACGTATAACCCCCAAAGTAGCTCTAGTTTAGCTAGCTTGGTTCAAACTGGAGTTTTACTCCTTTCTTGAGACCATTAATTTTTCCTATTTAAATTCCCCCTCCGCCCACGCTTGACTCTTTACCATAGCAGCACTTACGGTTACCACTCTGGTGAATTTCTTGGCAGGGCAAGTCAACCTGTTTCCAAAGTTGTCATGGTGGAAGCGCCCACGCAAGAGAAATGGATATGATGGCCAAGCAAAAAATTAAAATAAAATGATATTTTCTGCATCACAAGAAGCCTTTCTTATTATTCTGCCATAAATTAATGAGAAACTCTTCTATTGAGGACATTCCTTACCTTATGCTATTTTCAAAAATGTTTTGTTAGATGATTCCCCTCCTTCCAAATACTAGTTGTATCATTTAATCTCTAAAATAATTCATGGCATACGAGCTGGCTATTATGCTGGCTTATGCTGGCATAGTTGGCTTTCTCCAACAACGTTTTCACACATGTTGCCAGACTTGCCATGGATCGTGACAATTCCTCCGGTGCATGTTCGGGAGCGTGAGGAACCTGTCGCCCCACACACTGCATTGCCTGACTCACTCATCTTCCTACCCCACAAGGGGGGGGGGGGAGCGTCTGCCATCCTGGCTTCCCCTCATTGATCCAAGGCATTACGGGAAGCCTCCTGTGTTGCCACAGTAGTGGCATGCACTGGTTTGCCTTCTCCTTTAAGACGGAGCCCCGCCAAAAGTTCCAGTGCCTCATATCATGGGAGCCGGTGGGTTCCATTTTAAAAGAGAAGGTAAACCGGTGCATGCTGCTGATTTCACTCCCATGTGATGAGGTCGCCAAGTTTTTATTCAGAAATCACAAGTGGAACTTGCAACAAAACATTGCTTTATGTTCTTCTTCAGGACTCTAAATAGATTGTGTAATATTTTTGGACTTTTAAAATAATTTCATTATTGCAGTGTTTTAAATTTCTCAGATTGGTTTTATTGAAAGCTACCTTGTGGTCCCTGGATAGAGCACAGATTAAAATAATAGTAATTTTTTAAAAACCAAGATCAGGAATGCTTTAGCCTTAAAAATTTACATTAACTATTCAGGTCAGAAATGTTTTATATACAGATCAATGAAACATTAAAAAACCCATAATAAACATTAAAATTGCTTTGATATGAAGGGACCCTGACATTTATGTCAAACATGTCTTCTATGTTGTTTTTTGATAAGGATCTTTTTATGAACTCATACATCTAAGCACTGAGATCCCATCTACACTCCCATATAATGCAGCTTAAAACCGCATTATAGGGTTAGTGTAGACTCATACAATGCGGTTTAACTGCATTGAACTGCTTTATTTGAGTCTACACTGACCATATAATGCATTATAAGACAGCGTAGATGGGGCCGGAGGTGCGGTGTGGCCAGATTTAGATGCCATTGAAAATGTGTGAAAATCCTTTGAACACCTTTGTTTTCAAATGTGCAACCAGAGAAAAATATTCCTATAAAATATCAAAGTTTAGTATTTGATTTATTTAAATTAAAGCAATGTTTCTTGGCATTGTTTATAGAGCTGTATTGTTCTGAAATATGCAAAAAACCTTTCCACATGAACTATATGTTGTTATTACATGAAGACTACTTCATGAGAGGAATTTAGCTTATAAAATCTTATTTCACCACAAGATGCTGTCACGATCACGGACTTGGCGGGCCCCTTAATCACACACACAGAGACGTACTGAAGGCTAACTACTTTATTGAATATAAAAACAGTTCCAAAGAATATATAGTCCAATGATAAGCAATTGTCCAAAAGGTAGTAAGCAAGATTGTCCAAATCAGCCGGGCCAAATCTCTCTCAGCCAGCTCTTCATTCACGGGAGCACCCCATGTCGCCCGTATCGCGGCTAGGAAAGCCTGCAGCGTGTTGGTATGGGGGGACTGGGCCCGGATCAACGCGGTGGCCCACGTTGCTGCGGTCCCTTCCATCAGGTTGAAAATAAACACCACCTTGGCGCGATCAGTGGCGAACTCGTTGGGGCGCTGCTCTAGGTATAGTTCCACTTGGCAAACAAAAACCTCCACCTGAGCCGGGTTGCCATTGAAACGGGCCGGTGGGCTCACCCCCGGGTGCCGTCCGGCCCGGGTACGTAGTTCTCCCAATTCCTGCTGCATCGCTTGCACTTGTGCATCCGTCAAGTTAGCCATGGCGACCACTGTCGTGGAGCGCTTTTTGCGGCGTCCCGAGCGGCGTCCCGTGGTGTGATAAGGGGTTCTTGGAGTTCTCCGGCCAGCTGTCACGATCACGGACTTGGCGGGCCCCTTAATCACACACACAGAGACGTACTGAAGGCTAACTACTTTATTGAATATAAAAACAGTTCCAAAGAATATATAGTCCAATGATAAGCTTTCACTTTCAAGCTCCTGGGAATTCCTTCCCCCGGGGTGTTCATAACTCCCTTCGCTGCTTCCCATCTCCACCTGGTGATCGGAATCTATGCTAGGCCCAAACATCATCTCATCCCATGCCAAGCTCTCTGTGGGCGAACGAGGCCCATCCGAAGGGCCCTGTGCTTCACCCCAATCATCTAGCTCATCCTCTGAATCCACATCTGCTGCTGCAGGCCCTAATGCTAATGGAACCCCAGGACCTATTCCCTGCCCTCCAGGCACAAACGAGAACTGCTGTGCTACAGATAGTGGTATTGTTGATAATGATGATAATCTACGTGACTTTTTACTTTTAGCTGCAATAGGGTAACAGCTTAGAGATGTGCCAATCTTACCCCTAAATAATAAACACAATAAGTGAATTGTTCTGTTTTGGATTCATACAAATTAATACAAAGTTTTCAAGATGTTAATGTGGCATTGTTGTGCCTGCTACGAGTTTACTGTGTGTTATTATGATGGTATCTGAGATCGTAAAAACTTGAACCTTTGCTTTTTAAAAAGCCATATTCACTAAGTTTCCACTAGATTTTATGAATTTTATAATTTTATTAGATGGATTTTATGTGTGTTTGTTGTTTATAGACTTATGTTGTTTTTATATGCTTACTAGCTGTGCACTGCCACGCGTTGCTGTGGCCTATAGTAATAATATTTGAAGTAGAGGTAGCAATCTGGACTATTATGAAAGAGAGGCACCTACCTATTGGATGTTGGTGATTTCCTTTTTACTGTTAAGGAGAGGCAGGTACAATTACATTACGATTTTGAAGCAGACACCTGTGTGTGTGACCAGTGATCGATCTATCTGTTATTGACCCTCCACCACATCCCCCTCCCTTGTTTGACAATGGGAAGGAAGGAAGAAAAGCAAGAGTGAAGGAGGGGGGAATTCGGTGAAGGAGAGTGGGCGGGGCCAGAGCAGGGAAAATGCTGGAGTAGTGGGAGTTGTAGTCCAAAACACCTGGAGGGCGAGAGGGAGGGCCCAAGTTGGCCCAGACAGGGTTCCCAATGAGGGGGCGTGGCTTCAGGAGGCCTTGAGTCCCACCCCTTTCCCCAGCCCATCTCCACTCTGTCCGAGGGCTGTCTTGAGGAAAAAGGCCCACCTAGACTTCACTCGGAGGCCTTCTGGCTGTTGCTGCCACAGGCTCTGCCACAAGTCGATGGAGGAGCTCTCTTGGATGCACATGTGCACCCCCATGCATGCGCTGTGGCATGTTCTCATTTTTTAGGATTTTAAAGTTGTTTGTAGTCATTTTTTTGTTTTTCTATTGTTGTGGTCATACCTTGCATAGTGAGTAGTTTTGCTACCAAATTTGGTGGGTATTGGCCCAGTAGGTTTTCTGTTTTTAAGGTACTAATGATGACAGAAGCATTTTTATATATTAAGATGTATTGTTTGTTTTATGTGCAGCACTTTAAAGTATTTTTGTGAGCTGCCCCGAGTCCCTTCGGGGAGATGGTGGCAGGGTATAAAATTATTTATTTATTTATTTGAAATACAACAAGATTGGTACACAGCAAACAAGGTCACTCTGCTGGCTGTTGTACTGGATCACATGTCAGACACTTCCCAAGTGTCTAGGACTGTGTGATGTATCGGCGAATAATGCGTGCGGATCTCAGTAGGGTGGCCTTTTGCAGCTGACAGATGGTAATTTTATCAGCACCAATTGTGTTTAAGTGCAGGCCAAGGTCTTTACGCACTGCATCCAGTGTGCTGATCACCACTGGGACCACCTTGACTGGCTTGTGCCACGGTCCCTGTTAACAATAATAATAATAATAATTGTAAAAAAATTATTTATAAATTTTATTAATGCCACAAAATAATCCTCATAAGATTTCTCTTACTAATTTAATTTTATTAAATTAATTGTCTTTAATGTTTCTTATTTTGATATAAGAATAAGGGACAGGTCCCTAAAAATAGGGAATTTTTCACAAAAATAAGGGACACTTCATAAAAACTTGAAAATCAATTGATGATTTTCAAGTTTTTATGAAGTGTCCCTTATTTTTGTGGAAAAAAATCCCTATTTTAGGTACCTGTCCCTTATTCATGTGGCAACCCTAGTTTCAGGAGTAATGCTGCACCCTACTAATACTGTCGGGGGGGAAATCCCAAGCTTTGTGTACTGTATTAAATTAATAAGGACGAACTTCTGATGAATTCAGTTCTAGGATAATTCTGTAAATGTCTTTGGATCAATCACTGTATCACCACCTGAAATACATTTCCTAGCTGTATAAATGAAATGATGCTGCTGCTGAAGATGCCATATATATTGTCAACAACAACTTGAAAGTAAGATAAGGATAATAATATGTGTAACCAATAAAAGAATAAAACCGAAATGGAATATGCTTTAGATACTCTTAAATATATGACAGGAAATGAAAAAATTACTAAGGTATACAGATCGATTATTAACTGGGATGGATTGGGACTTTGTAATACCATAAATTATGTCATTGAGATATAAACATTTTATACACACACACACACACACATAGTTAAAAACTGCTGAATATCTCCCATGCTTGATTTGAAATACGTTTTTGGAATATTTTGTGTATTCTAATAGTCCTCAAACAAATGTTATCACATCTAGTCCTGAAATCAAAAAGATAATTCCAGCAAGTACCCGCAGTTGGGAAGCCCTTCTTGGGACAGAAAGGTTGTAAGTTGCACAAATTATGGGCACAGAACCATGCAAGGGGGAAAATTCCCTCTAATGAACAGGCAATTGAAATTCTCCCCTTTTTCGTCAGCCAGTATATTTAAAAGAAATTACTGCAGTAATTATATTTTATGAGCATGAGTCATTTTTCTGTTTTTAAAGAAGTACTTCACTCTACCCATCTTTTTAGTATATTTCCACTTGGTGTGGTTTGGCCGTAAGAAGCCATGTGGCAGCTGGTTTCTTGAAAATATTTTTTAAAAAGCCAGACTCTTCAGTTCTGGAATACCTGTGGACCACATATAGGGACGTAATTGCAAACATCTGTCCACCCACCTATGAAAGAGCTAAGAGAAGTCATTATGAAAGAAATATAAAATGGTAATCTTACAAGTCGAGAAACTACAGCCCTCTGCCCCACTATGCCTATTTATTTTAGTGCTGAAATTTCTGAAAGTTAATAGGTATAATTTAAATGTAGCCATCTTATGGATAGAGAAATATTTGAAACTAAGAGCATCATGAAAAACAGCCTCATGATGTGGAACTGCTTACACTAAAGGGACCAGCTTCTGACTTTGAGGGTATTAGGAATTGATACCTACAGGGTTGTTTTTGTATTTGTATACATGAATCTGGCTGAATATGTTGACCACTTTAACCAAAAAGGGATGAAAGCTGAGGATTCCCCCCTTAAACTTCAATTTTCTCACTCCTTTCTCTTAATGATTTAACCACCACACCACCCAGGTTTCTGTGTGACACACCTGGAAGTCCTCTGTATTGTAACCACTTGGACAGTGGCTGGATAATAAGGCTTAGCATTGTCAAAGGCTTTCATGGCTGGAATCACTGGGTTGTTGTAGGTTTTTCAGGCTATATGGCCATGTTCTGGGAGCATTCTCTCCTGACGTCTCACCTGCATCTATAATAAGCATTCTCACAACCTCTGAGGTTGCTTGCCATAGATGCAGGTGAAACGTCAGGAGACAATGCTTCTAGAACATGGCCATATAGCCTGAAAAACCTATAACCCAAATAAGACTTAATCTTAAAATTCACGGTAGAATTTAAGATGTAGCTATGGTGTAACGAACTGTCCTACCTTGCAGGACTAGTGTTAGCTCTGTAAAGGCCCAACAGCTAGCCATCCATTTTGGTGAAGGAGCCAGCAGGCATCCATTTTATTTATTTATTTATTTGTTTGTTTGTTTGTTAGATCGCAGGTCTCTGCAACCACATCAGTAACACACTTAACATCCCAGAGGGGTGGAAAGTGGCCATTGTGGTCCCAATACATAAAAAAGGATGTGGAAAAGATCCTAGTTAGATTTATTGGCCGCCACTCCCAGCTGGCTCGGGGCGGCTTACATCAAGCACCACAATAAAACAACAAATCTACAACAGCAATAAAAACACAAGGATAAAACAATTCCTAAGAGATAACACAAATCCTAAGGGATAGCACATTACAACTCAAAGGTCTGTAAAACACATTGCCAGAAGGGGGCAGAGACAGAAGGTAGCCTGGAGGGAATGTGTAGAGCTACCTGATTGGATGGGAGTCCTAGAGGGAAAGTGGGCAGAGCTTGGTTAAGTGGGAAAAAAGGAACCTTTGAGTTTTTTTAAAAAAAAATCTGTCAGTTGGAGACTGAGCTAGGAGGCAGTTGAAGACAGTAGGAGCTAGAAGTCAGTTAGTGGGAGTCAGTTAGCAGTTGTGGAGAGAGAGTTTGACAGTGGTTTTAAAACAGACCCTGGTAATTGGACTGTTTGGGAATAAGGAACTATTTAGTTGAAGGCTAAAAGTTTCCTGTGTATTTTAAAGGTTGTCTGGAACCTAAAATGTTAAGTGTTGAACTATTCTCAGAAACCATTAAGCTCTATTCCAATTTGGAACCTTTAAGATTGCAATGCTTGTTCACAGTAAACAAATAAACATCTTTCTTTGTTAATATTAAAACCAATGCCTCTGTGTGCCTCTCTTACAACCTATCCCCATACAGAAGACTGGGGAAGAGTTTTATAATATTGGTGGCAGCCCTACCTTTGAAGATTTGTGTGTTTTGCCCTCTGTGCCCAGTGTTTAATACTGTACATTATTTGGTTTCAGTTCCTTACATAATTTGGTGGCAATGGTGGGATGACTAAAGGAAAGGTCCCCCCTGCCTGAAGATTTTTGGGTCTCCTCTGTTCCTCTCTCTCCTCACGTTACACATGGCCTCTTCTACCTGTTCCCTTGGGGGGAAATTAGTAGGTTTCAGTTTGGCTAAATTATTAATTATGTGCGTGTACCATAATTAAAAGTTCATGGCTAGGTTCCAAAGTGCACACTCTATTCTTCCCACTCACTGGGGCTCTCGCAAGACTCATTTCTCACTTCTGAAGCTCAAGGGACCTTCTGGTGAAGCAGGTTTGGTACTTTTCCGAGCATAAAAAGTACAGTCAGAGAGTGATGCTACTTGCGTGTCAACTCTGAAAAAGAGGGTTTTGGTGTCTGGAATCAGACAGGCACATGCTATGGAAGACTAACACCCTGATTAAATGCATTTTAATACACCCTGTGCCCGATTTGAGACTCTTTAGGCTAGATGGGTGGAAAACAGTGCAGCTTGAGCTATGAAAGTTAATGGGATTCTTAGTGTAAATGGGAAACACCATTGCGCATGGCAAAGAGTTCGACCTTCTCTGCTGGCAGGAAGCCCGGAACTAATGTTGCAAGTCAAAGAACAGAGAGGCTCAGCATTGATAGCTTGCACTGTGAGAAAAGAATACCTTATAGATGGCTATTGTTCTCATTTTTAGTGATGACAGAGAAATGATGTAAATGATTTGTGCAATGTTTATTGGATTAATGAAATGCCATGTAACAACAGTAATCACCAGCCAATTATGATTGTTTTAACCATGAAGAAGGGGTGGGTTTAACTGGATGGACTCCATTGAGGTATAAATGTCTTTGTATGAGATGTATCGGGGTCTTTTGCCCCTACCTGCAGCTGTGTTCTGCTGGCAAAACCCACCAGCTGGTGCCAGTAATAAAACCTTTTTGTTTTTCACCCTACTTCACAGTTGTCACGTGTTCTCCCTCATCCTAGTATCCGCACGTTCGGGCAGCGTTGGTAAGGTTAACTTGGTACTTGGAGTTCTAGAACTCCTGGTTCTGCTTCATTTGGTGACCCCGACGTGATGTAAAAGGTATCTAGACGGGTCTGTGTTGAGGGAAAACGAACGTGATCTCCGTTGCTGACAGCGCTCGCTCCCCGGCTAGTAAGGTGAGGCAATTCAGGAGGGCTGGGAAGGGGCGCCCCGCTTGTTTTTGACCGATTTTGCACTGAGCCGGCCGCCTGACTTGCCCCAAACGAACGCCGGTGACCCGAGAGAGACTGCAACTAACGTTGAGGGTGAAAACAAAGCCCGAAGGAAGAGGCTGGCTGGGAAGCGGCCTCTGGAGAGCCGGCTAGTATAAGTCCAGGGACACCTTAAGACGGTGCCCAGCCAAAGAGGGCTAGCAAACTGGCATAAGCGCAGAGGAGTCGGAGGCGACATCAGGTCCGATCGCCAAAGAGCCGACGCAACTCGATTGGTGACGTGGGAAGGCGAGACGCGAGTCCCAGGGTCTGCAGGACATCGGCAAGTATAGTTTATTTCGTGCACTTTAACATTGAGGGAACACACATTGGGGAGGGGGGAAAGCACTGAAGTGGGGTTTGATCTCAGGCAGGAGAGATGGGGAGTGCAGGCTCAAAGCAGAAGAAAGAGACCCCTTTGCAGTGTGTGCTAGATAATTGGGACAGGTTTTGTTTGCTGGCAGTTGAGGGAAACACCCAGGAGATGAAATCTTTTGAACTTAGTAATCTGTGCACAGAAGTTTGGCCATCTGTCCGAGAGATCGGATGGCCAAGCGAGGAACCTGGGATTG